>JAYESD010000011.1:70331224-70884627 GCA_036927565.1 Tuctoria greenei
TAGCATCAAGTTTTGACTTAGTAATATATGAATTGCAATGTGTGCCACATTTATCCCTACCAAGCTCCAGGTATAGCCATACTTAGTATAGGGACAAAATTGGCACAACATGCAAAGGTGAGGATGAAAACACTTTGAGAAACTTGAGAGATTCAAAATGAGAGATAAGGGCAATTGTTTCTTTGACTTTACGAATATAGCAAATCGTCAGATCATTTCGGTAGGGGAAGATCCAAGAGAACTATGTTCCAACCATTCCACTCTTCAAACACCCAAGATATATGTGGTAGCCACATTCCACAAAGGGAATTCATGAATTGAGGTATGAGTTGAAATATCTAGTATTCTCTTTTCCTATCTTATAGCAAATTTATGACATCACCTTAGTTCTTTTTATTGCCTTCACTCGAGGAAAAGCAAAGGACTAAGTGTGTCGAAGTTCGTTGACGGTCCTTAAGTGCCATATTTAGACTGTCAATTCACCTCATAATGTGCACAAAAGAGAAACACAACATAGTGGTAGGGTAAAAAACTAACAAATTGTGAGACCTAAGTGTGCTGAATACATTGGCTTTGACAATAAAAGTTTTGAATGTTGCCATAACATCTTTTTAGCAAGGTCCAACTCTAGCTCCGAGCTTCTGACCATAGGTCCGACTTTCTTTGTCTAGATCTGACATGTTTTTGGGTAGCTCCGGGAGCTTTGTCTTTAGCTCTGGTATGTATTTGATAGCTCCGACATATCTTTGTTAAACTCCGATATGTTTTGCTAGGTCCTACTAGCTTTGGTAAGCTCCGGCGCTAGGTTGTAATAGCTTTGGTAAGCTCTAGCGCTAGGTTGTACTAGCTTTGGAGCTCCAGCGCTAGGTTGTACTAGCTTTGGTAAGCTCCGGTGCTAGGTTGTACTAGCTTTGGTATGCTCCGGCGCTAGGTTGTACTAGCTTTGGTAAGCTCCAGCTCAAGCTCCGGTTAGCTTTGGCAAGGTTCGAAGCTTGATCGTAATGTTCCAAATTTTCATGTGAAATGTTTTGAACTTGCTTCACACTTATGAAAAGGTTGCTTAGTATTCTTTTACTAAGTTTTTGGTGCGTTTTCATTGATATGGCTGGTATCGTTTTGATATGCTTTGCAACATGCTTATGTGAGGTGCTCACGTAAGGTGTTGTGTTCGAAACTGACTTGAGTCAGGTCGTGGACTTGGGCTCGTACAGATTGGTTGTTTGTTCATGTGCAGGTGTTGCTTGAGTTCATGTCATGGCTGGTGACAGGATTCTTTGGACTAGTCTCAGGGAGGAGATGAGGTTCCAACAACCAAATTCAGGAGGAATTGTGGTTGAGCGAGTCAGGAGGTTGCGCAGGATGATTGAATCAAGGGCAGTGCATATGAAGGTTATCAGACGTTGAAGGAAGGTGTTTGCACGTACGCATGCTGTGCATGATGTGGCAACATGGTTCCGAAGATGGGTTATGGAAGGAAATATCTGGTTAGAAGGATCGGATCGTATCGGTTGATGACTTTGGCTGCGGCGGAGTCGGTTATGGCTCGGTATGGAAAGTATCGAGTTGGTTATGATAGGATTTCGTGTGGGTCACGACTTTGAGTTGTTTTAGGAATGTGGGATACGTTCCTAAGGTGTTTGGAAGTCTTAATATTGCTTCTATCTGTATATAGAAGAGTCCTAAGTAGTTATGGAAAGTTTCGATTCGTGATCTGAGTAGGATTAGAGTCCTAGTGAGATTGGGTCGGCCTAAGGGCTGGTTATATAAGTAAGAGAGGCCAGAGCTCGTGGTGCACGACTTTTTTGGCTGTTCCTCTTGTGTTCTATTGAGTAAAATTCGTAGTTTGAAGGAACTTTTGTGCCTTGTTCGTCCGACTTGTTCCAGACATGTTTTACTCGTCGAGTTTCTGGACAGCACTACCTTTCATCGATGGTTTTATCATAACTCGACTTTTACAGATCCAATTAACGTGATTCTTTTTGGGTTGTCTTCATAACTTGATTATCTATCATATTTCAAAATTTCACGATCATTGGATTTGTAGTTTATGATCTACACGAGTTTCTTTGCAGCGTTCCAGAACTTTTTTTCTCGGGTAGGACAGATTGACCTATGTTTGATATTTCGATCATAACTTGAGTTTCTCTCGACGGATTTGAGTGATTCTTCTTGTGTTTTATTCGTTACTTGATTATCTCTGATATATACCACTTTTGTCATAGTGAAACACGTTTTGTTTAGTTTCACACACGATTTCTTTAACAGATCGTTTTTCTGCCGAAGGGGTGGGGATTTAATTGTTTCCACTTCGTAAGATTTTTTAAATCTACCATTCACCCCCTCTCTGGTAGATTTTCACGTGCTCTTCAATCCTACAATTGGTATCAGAGCCATAGTGCTCCAATAATTGTGATTTGAACGTGTTTTTGACTAATCATCATGGAGAAATACTCGCTCAAACCTTGTGTATTTGTTGGTATTGATTTTCAGGTTTGGAAGGCACACATGGAGGCTTTCATCCAGGCGCAAGGCTTCACAATATGGGAGAAGGTGTACAAGCCTTACGAAGTGCCACCTAACAATTAAGTTACAGCTACAAACCTATGAGACATCGACAACAACAACAAAGCCCGAAACTTGATCATCCAAGGACTCACTCAGTGCGACTTCGACCGCGTTGCACATCTTCGATCGGCATACGATGTATGGAGTGCACTTTGTGACTATCACGAAGTATCCAACACGATCAAAGAGGTAAGACAAGACATGTTCAAGAAATAATACATGCGCTTCGTGATGCAACCCGGTGAGTCCATTGATGATCTCTTTGCTCGCTTTAACAAAATTCTAAGTAACTTGCATAGTGTCAACGTTAATTTTTCTGATGCTGAAAATGCTAGGCAATTGTTAAGTGCATTAGACATGTCAATTTGGGAGATGAAAGTTACATCCGTTCGCGAATATACTGTCATGAGTACACTTACTTTAGATGTGCTATATTCCAAGTTAAAACTCATGAAATTGACATAATATCACGTAAAAACCCCAACAAGTCTATTGCTTTTGTTTCACAACGTGACATGCCTAGCTCCGGTTAATCTTCATCCTGTGGTACACTTGCTTTGTTGTCATCTCTAACCCTTGAACAGATTGAGGAGTTTCCAGAGGAGAAGCTAGCACTTCTCTCTACTAGGTTCTCAAAAGCATTGCAAAATGTGACAACTAGAAGGAGAGGAAGCTCCGGACCTCAACGATGCTTCAAATGTGGTAAGACAGGACAATTTCGTACAGATTGTCCTAACCTTTTAGGTTCTACTTCCCGAGAAGAAAAACAATCAAGTAAGAAGCACTCCTCAACAAATGATAAGAAGAAGAAGAAGGGCTTTACAGGTCGCCAACTGGTGAACAGTTTTATCTTCGCAGTCCAGGAACTTGGCTCAAACGATGTGGACATTGGAAGTGTCGAAGATGAAGATGATTTGGCCAACTTATGCTTCATGGCGGGCAAAACAAGATCAAGATCAAGTCAGGAGGATGCAAAACACAACAGTGACGATGATGAGGTATGTTCTATCTGTAATGCAATGTGTGATGCAATTTCTCGTGCAACTATGATTGTTAAGAAAAAGGACAAAAAGCTTAGTGATAATGCTGCTAAAATTGAATCACTAGAATCTGAAATCAACCGTTTAAAAACTTTGATTCCTAGTGATGATGCATGTCCCTCATGTGATTTAATATATGAACAATTGTCCCCATTAAGAAGTGCGCACACCTCAACACTTGACAAACTTGAGTTAGAAATTGAAAAGAACAAAGAGCTTGCTGCACTTAATGATAAAAACTTGAAAGATGCTAGTTGTTCTACAATTGATTTGCATTGTTCTACTTGTGATGATCTTGATAAGAGACTACAAGATGCTATGAATGAAATTTCTATATTGAACAATGCTTTATGTTCTCATGAAGTTAAAACTTGTTCCAATTGCAAATTAAAAGGAAAAAATTCATGTGAAAATTGCCTTGATCTGTCCAATAAACATGATAACATGCATAGGACATTAGATTCGGTTTTGTAATGGGAATAAGAACCTAAACTTGCTGCTGAATTCTTCCAAGTCATGCAATGATAAAACTGGTTTAGATTTTGATTCTCATGCTCATGCTAAGGAACATCCACCTAAAATTGTAAAGTCATTAGGAAGTGGTTTGATTCAAACAGTTCCTAAACAAAAAGAAGTTGTTTTCAAATCTGTAGGAGTGTTGTCTCATTCGGTTTCAAATAAAAATATTACTTGCTCATCTAGACATGAACACAAAGTTAAATTTCATTATACCTACTGTGGTAGAGATGGTCATGTCATAGATTTTTTTATAGACTAGCTAAACAACAAAAAAGGGAAAGAATGATTGCTAGATCTCATAACTTTCATGCAAAATTTGCTGCACATATTAAACCGAATGCCTGGAACATGCAACCTACTGTTATGAGTCAAAAACATTCGAAGTTTACCTCCGGACCTTCTGTTTTTGCCTCTGGAGCTACTGATTTTTGTGCTACACTTGTAACACCTTATATGTCTGTAGTTAATAATAAAAAACCTCAAACTTTGACTCATAAACCTGCTGTTTTCTCTCAGTTTTCGCGTGTTTTTCCTGCTGCACATCGTGTGACTCAGTACTGGATACCTAAATGCCTTTTGACTAACCCCAGTATTGAGTCATCGCTTCTATGTAGGTTACATGCTTGAGGAAGGAGAACATTTGGATTGTGGATTTAGGTTGGTCACGTCACATGACCGGTAACAAAGAATGGTTCTCCTCCCTCTCTTTTGTGCCACGTGTAGAGAATGTTAATTTTGCCAATAATTCTTCAACACCTATATATGCTAAGGATTAGGTTAGAGTAAATAATCACTACACTTTGAAGGATGTGGCACTTGTTAAAAATTTGAAATACAACTTGCTTTCTGTTTCACAATTGCTAGATGAAAATCTGGAAATTATTTTCAATAAAAACAGCTGCAAAGTTGTAGGTTCAAATAGTGAGCTTATTTTTAACATGTCTCGGTTGGGAAGAGTTTTTAAAGCTGATTTTGATATGTCTTCCCCCAAGCATAGGTGTCTAGTTGCTAATGATTCAAAGGACTTACATTTTTGGCATCGTAGAATTGGTCACATAGGCTTTGATCATCTCACGCGTGTTAGTGCTCTTGATCGCATATGTGGGCTGCCTAAGCTTAAAGGGGACAAAGAAATGTGTGCTCTTCTTGTAGACATGCTAAGATGGTTGCAGGTTCACATACTCCTCTCACAATGATTATGACAACTGAACCGGGTCAACTTTTGCACCTTGACACCGTAGAACCTTCACGTGTTCAATCCTTCAGAGGTAAATGGTATGTTCTTTTGATTGTTGATGATTATTCTAGATACTCTTGGGTTTACTTTATGACATCTAAGAATGAAGCTTTTAGTCATTTTTGAACTTTATTTCTTAGATTATCAATTGATTACCCATGATCTTTAAAAGCAATTAGAAGTGATAACGGAACTGAATTTAAAAATCAATCTTTTGATCACTTTTGTGCTGAAAATGGAATAGATCATCAATTTTCTTCACCATATGTACCTCAACAAAATGGTGTTGTAGAAAGAAAGAACAAAATCTTAGTTGTGATGGCTAGGACTATGCTTGATGAATATCAAACTCCTTGGAAATTTTGGACTGATGCGATTGCAACCTATTGTTATGTCTCAAATCGTGTTTTCTTGCCTGCTAAGCTAGGTAAAACACCATATGAGCTCCGGTTTGGACATAGGCCTAGTGTTACGCACTTTCGGGTCTTTGGTTGCAAATTATTTGTTAGGAAACATGGTAATCTTTATAAATTTGAACCTATATCCATTGATGGCATGTTTCTTGGTTATCCATCTCATATTAGAGGCTACCGTGTGCTTTTACTTGACACTAACAAAATTGTGGACACTTGTGAAGTGTCTTTTGATGAAGCTAGCCAGTGTACTAGCTCAAACATTGCAGGTCCAAATCCATATCCGCAGGGGGAGAGTATTTTTGTTGAAGATGAAGAAGAATTGGAGCTGCTGCCAGAAAATTCAGCAGCTAAAGACTTTGGTTCAGCTCCGGATGTTATTTCTCAACCAGCACCGACAACCATCAATGCTGATTCAGATCTTCCTCAAGTCACAAGCTCATCGACTTGTGATGAACATGAAGAAGAATAAGCTTGTGAGACATCTGTTCCCCTACGGTTTTACAGAGATCATCCCCCGCAACAGATAATTGGAAGCTTGCACGAACGAGTCACACGGTCCAGGTTTTGCAATCCAAACTCTCATGCTCATTCTTCTTTTGTTGCCTCTTTTTAACCCAAAGATATATCACACGCACTCACTAATGAATCTTGGATTATTGCCATGCAAGAAGAGTTAGTAAATTTTGAAAGAAATAATGTTTGGAAACTTGTACCTCCACCTCAAGGTAACACTTTAATTGGAACTAAATGGGTGTTTAAAAATAAACAAAGTGAGGATGGGGTTGTGGTTAGGAATAAGGCTAGGTTGGTTGCTCAAGGTTTCACTCAAGTTGAAGGTCTAGATTTTGATGAAACTTTTGCTCCTATTGCTAGATTAGAAGCCATAAAAATTTTGTTAGCTTTTACTGCATCTAAAGTTTTTAAGCTATATCAAATGGATGTTAAAAGTGCTTTTCTTAATGGCTACATAGATGAGGAGGTTTATGTCAAACAACCACCAGGTTTTGAAAATCTAGATTTTCCTAATCATGTTTACAAACTGTCCAAAGCCTTGTACGGTCTGAAACAAGCACCTAGAGCATGGTATGATAGGTTAAAAACATTCTTACTTGAAAATGGGTTTACCATGGGCATGGTTGATAAAACTCTTTTTGTGCTTAAGCATGGCAATGACTCATTATTCATTCAAGTGTATGTGGATGATATTATCTTTGGTTGTGCTTCTCATGATCTTGTGTCCAAGTTTTTAGCTATGATGAGTTCAGAATTTGAGATGAGTATGATGGGATAACTCACATACTTTTTGGGGCTGCAAATCAAGCAAACCAAGGAGGGTACCTTTGTGCATCCAAAATATACAAAAGACCTCCTAAGGCGCTTCAACATGGACAAAAGCAAGCATCTTCGGACACCAATGGGAACAACAACAACAACACTTGAACTTGATAAAGATGGTGAACCTGTGGATCAAAAAGAATATAGAAGCATGATCGAATCACTTTTGTACCTCACGACCTCAAGACCGGACATACAATTCAGCGTATGTCTTTGTGCATGGTTTCAAGCCTCCCCACGTGCTTCAAATCGTCAAGCCGTCAAAACTATTCTCAGGTACTTACATGGAACTCAAGAATTTGGCATTTTTCTTCCTTCTTCCTCAATCATTACATTAAAAGATTTTTCGGATGCTAATTTTGCAGGTTGCAGGATTGATAGGAAAAGTACTTCCGGTGCTTGTCATTTTCTTGGTAATTTTCTTGTTGCTTGGTCCTCTAGAAAATAAAGTTCAGTTGCACAATCCACCGCTGAATCTGAATATGTAGCTGTTGCTAGTGCTTGCTCACAAATTCTTTCGTTTGTTCAAACACTTAAGGACTATGGGGTTGACATACATAGTGTTCCACTGTTTTGTGATAACACTAGTTCCATTTGCATTGCTAAAAACCCTGTGCAACATTCTAGAACTAAGCACATTGATATTAGGTATCACTTTCTCCATGATAATGTTGAAAAAGGAAACATTGTGCCTCACCATGTAGATACCGAACAACAATTGGCTGACATTTTTACAAAACCTTTGGATTTCACTCATTTTTGTTATATTCGTAGTGAAATAGGGGTTATGCATCCTCATGGCTTAAATTGAGGGGAAGTTTTCAAACTTGAGAAGTCTATGTGTGAATCTGAAATTAAAATAATATGAGCATAGTATTTCATACATATATAACTTTGTGATTCCTTTTACATGCTGAATGTTCTTACTACATTACTCGTAATTGGAATTTTGTAGTTTTTTCCATGTCTAGTAATTGGAATAATTACTTACACTAAATCTGGTCATGGTCGAACTTTCTTGCTGTTTTGAACTTGTTGCATGCTCACAAGTGCTTTTAATCATAAAGAATTAATCAAATAATCAACTCACATGTTGAGTTTTTATGATCAAATGAAAATTTGAGAAAAGATCAAGAGAATATGCATGCATCACGCTTCTTCTTTTTAGATGGCTTATCATTGCACATAGATATGAACTTGGAAGAAGTTGTGTATGACTAAAACCATGTCCTTAAGCTTCTGATTGTCAAATAAAATAGGCTTGGCTTGGTTGGTTAGAATAAGGCAGATGCACATATAATCTCTTGCAAATATCATATGATCTAGGTTTGTGCTTTGAAAAATAATAAAATGCACCAACAAGTGTCATGCTTTCAGGTTTTGAAATAGTTAAGTTTGTGAGATCATGACTTGCTAAATTGGAAATTACATTTGATCTCTAGCATGGCTTACACTACTTTATGTATTTCATTGATGTGATAGTGCAAGTTACTTGATAGTATGACTTGGATGAGCTTTGTTTTATATGTATATGCTATAATATGCTCATAACAATTAAAATTTGTCTTATAAACCTTGCTGAATACATTGTCAAAGGGGGAGAGATAATATGTGAATTTTTAAAAAACAAATATGCAAGCGGGAGACATTGATTACACATTGCACATATTCACAATTGTTTTTGGAACGATTCTTCTCAGGGGGATAATTTTTTTTCTCATTTTCTTTCTGTTTTACAAAGGGGGATAAATTGTTTTCAAAACTTTTAATGTGAATAAGCCAATATTCGGATCTTAAGTGGTGTTGCCAATGCATTCGTCAAGGGGGAGATTGTGAGACCTAAGTGTGCTGAATACATTGGCTTTGACAATAAAAGTTTTGAATGTTGCCATAACATCTTTTTTAGCAAGGTCTGACTATAGCTCCGAGATTCTGCAAGGTCCGACAATAGGTCTGACTTTCTTTGTCTAGATCCGACATCTTTTTGGGTATCTCTGGTGAGCTTTGTCTTTAGCTCCGGTATGTCTTTGATAGCTCCGGCATGTCTTTGTTAAACTTCGATATGTTTTGCTAGGTCCTACTAACTTTGATAAGCTTTGGTGCTAGGTTGTACTAGCTTTGGTAAGCTCTGGTGCTAGGTTGTACTAGCTTTGGTAAGCTCCAACACTAGGTTGTACCAGGGGCGGACCTACAGGGTATGCCGGGTGGGCCCCGGCATACCCTGGGGCCCAGGTGCACGTTAGTTATAGCAGCAACTAGCAGTTTTGGAAATGACCGTGGCCCAGTGGCCCGTGGTGATTAGCAGGTTAAGATCAGACTTCGCAAGACTCCGGAACTGAATCTACCGCGTGCAGCAGGGAAAAAGAATACGACCTCGCCCTCGCTCACGCCGGTACCCCGTGAAGCTACTCGATTCCGGCGTCTTGCAGCTGATGTGGCCTCCATCCCCACGCCTCGTGGACTCGTGCAGCCGTGCAGGTGTTGTGTCTGATTATTTCCTAATTACCTAATCATACGAGGCGGTTGATTACTTGATTTTCTATTTCTTCAAATCGCTGAGTGGACTCTCGAAAAAGCAGACGATTGGGATTATGTCTTTGTGTATGTTTTTCTATATGATTAGATAAATTGTTAGTGTTTTTATTTATTCACAATCTTATTAAACTTTATATAATTAGCATATTTATGTAAAATTGTTTTTTTTCAAAAAATGTATTTTTTACAATTACTTTGGTGAAAACAAAGTTAATAAATAAATTGAATGATAGTCTCTAGATGATTGTTTGGTCACATTTATTGAGCGGGATATTTTTTCCAAGTAGATAATGATGATACAATCAATATATTCATGTCATTCAGAAAGCGACGATTAAATAAGTCGGAAAAGTAGTATTGTAAGTTTATCTCATGACTAATTTTATATTATAATATATTCACTATGTTATTTGTCATTTTATTTATTTTTATATCAAATTGTGCTGCAATATTTACAAGTATTTATTGAATTGATAAATAATTTTATCAAGTCACCTGTAAATTTTTTTTTGGCATACCGGTAGTTAAATCCTGGGTCCGCCACTGGGTTGTACTAGCTTTTGTAAGCTTCGGCGCTAGGTTGCACTAGCTTTGGTAATCTCCAGCGCTAGGTTGTACTAGCTTTGGTAAGCTCTAGCTCAAGGCCCGGTTAGCTTTGGCAAGGTTCAGAGCTTGATCGTAATGTTCCAAATTTTCATGTGAAATATTTCGAAATTGCTTTACATTTATGGAAAGGTTGCTTAGTATTCTTTTACTAAGTTTTTGGTGCGTTTTGGTTGATGTGGCTGATATCGTTTTGATATGCTTTGCAACATGCTTATGTGAGGTGCTCACGTAAGGTGTTGTGTTCGGAACTGAATTGAGTCAAGTTGCGGACTTGGGCTCGTACGGATTGGTTGTTTGTTCATGTGCAGGTGTTGCTTGAGTTCAAGTCATGGCTGGTGACAGGATCCTTTGGACTAGTCTCAGGGAGGAGATGAGGTTCCAACAACCAAATTCAGGAGAAATTGTTGTTGAGCGGGTCAGGAGGTCGCGCAAGATGATTGAATCAAGAGCAGTGCATATGAAGGTTATTGGACGTCGAAGGAAGGTGTTTGCACATATGCATGCGGTGCATGATGTGGCAACATGGTTCCGAAGATGGGCTATGGAAGGAAAGATCTGGTTAGAAGGATCGAATCGTATCGATTGATGACTTTGGCTGCGGCGGAGTCGGTTATGGCTCGGTATGGAAAGTATCGAGTTGGTTATGATAGGATTTCGTGTGGGTCATGACTTTGAGTTGTTTTAGGAATGTGGGATACGTTCCTAAGGTGTTTGTAAGTCTTAAGATTGCTTCTATCTGTGTATAGAAGAGTCCTAGTTATGGAAAGTTTCAATTTGTGATCTGAGTAGGATTAGAGTCCTAGTTGAGATTGGGTTGGCCTAAGGGCTGGTTATATAAGCAAGGGAGGCCAGAGCTCGTGGTGCACGACTTTGGGGCTGTTCCTATTGTGTTCTATTGAATAAAATTCGTAGTTTGAAGCAACTTTTGTGCCTTGTTCGTCCGACTTGTTCCAGACAAGTTTTACTCGTCGAGTTTCTGGACAGCACTACCTTTCGTTGGTGGTTTTATCATAACTCGAGTTTTACAAATCCAATTGATGTGATTATTTTAGGGTTGTCTTCATAACTTTATTATCTATCATCTGTCAAAATTTCACGGTCATTGGATTTGTGGTTTATGATCTACACGAGTTTCTTTGCGACGTTCCAGAACTGTTTTTCTCGGATAGGACAGATTGACCTTTGTTCGATCTTTCGATGATAACGTGAGTTTCTCTCGACGGATTTAAGTGATTCTTCTTGTGTTTTCTTCGTGACTTCATTCTCTCTGATATATATCACTTTTGTCCTGGTGAAACATGTTTAGATTAGTTTCACACAGGATTTCTTTAACACATCGTTTTTCTGACGAAGGGGTTGGGATTTAATTGTTTCCGCTGCGTAAGATTTTTTAAATCTACCATTCACCCCCTCCCCTCTGGTAGCTTTTCACGTGCTCTTCGATCCTACACCAATTCCACAAGTGTTGGTGTTTATTTGTATGCAGGTGAATTTAGACCCAAAATATCAAGACATGAAGGGAGTAATCCATAAAATTGGATTTCGACGAATCAAGCAATGCCATGTGTCATCACATGGATCAAATGGCCCACAAACAGAAGTATCCGAGGCTATCCAATGGTGAAGCACCCATATAAAGGGATGGGACCCACCTGGCAGGGACTTGGAGGAAGCACAGTCCCGACGGGGCTGAGACCAGGTCGACCGACCTCTCTAGTCGGCCGACTAGGGAGTGGCGCCAAACCCGATAAAATGCCACGTGTTGGCTCCTCCCGGCTTGAAGAAGTCATGGGTGACTGATTCGCGCGCAACTGGTTGTGAGAACTGACCCTTATCCCCCCTATAAATAGAACCCCACACCTCACTCCACACATACACACCAAAAGTTGAGAATAGAATACCACTCCTAAGGTTTAGAGTAGTCCAAGAGGCTGCCAAGTAGAAGGAGAGTGTTGTGAGAGTTTAGGAGAAGGAGACTTGGACTTGTGAAGTCCCTCTTCTACACTTGTACCCCTACAGAGGTGTTATTCAAATCAAGTAAGCCCTTTGTGAATTCAATTCAAGTTTGATTCTCAACTCATAGTAGTTTGCACAAGTAGTTACTTGTGGGTTCATTGCTTTAATTTATAAGAGACTCTAGTTGTAGCTTTGTGTTCGAAACAACTAGAGTTTTGATTTAGAATGTAAGCATGGTGCTTAGGTTAGAAATCACGAGTGAATATCTCGTAGACCCACAAATTGAAGAGGTAGGCAGTAGGTGGTGACAGTCCTATCTGTCCTTTATAATCCTCCACGTTCGGCTATGCCATAGGCTCTTGGCGGGAGTCATCCTAGTATTGCTAGGGGTAAATCCGTTCTTGAAGCAAGCAGCTAACGCAATTTCCTTGAATTAGAATCAATACTTTGAATTCCTCTCTCTTCCTTGCCTACAAAAAATCATTTTGTCCTTGGGTGGATTAGTTCGTTTGATTAGCACATACGTTCCTTGGATTCGATACCCTTGGGAATACTCTCTCTACATGACAGTTTCCATGCGCTTGCGGTTTTTTATCTTTGACGTAAGAAATGTCAATACGGAGGGTTGTGAGATGCACTCCAAACCAGCTGCGAAGGCCAAGCAATCTACCTCCAAAGATGAAGCTACTGCCTCTGGCAATGGTAAAAAGAAGAAAAAGTCAAGTGGCAAAAAGGAGCCACTTGACGGCACAACTACCGCTGCTCGCATAGCACCTGGTGGTCGGTGGCCACGCCCCGACAAGCGACCTCGGCCATTGCCTGAAGATGGCGACAATGAAAATATGTGGTGTTTGATTAACAAATCGACAAGCCACAATCTAGAAAACTGTCGCTAGGTCAAGAGGCTTGCTGAACGCAACAACAAGCGTCAAGATGAAACCCCTTTCCGTCAGCGGGAAGGGAAGAAGAAAGTCGACGAAGCTCCGTCTGATCAGGAGCTAGGCTTCCAAGATGCCAAGAAGGCGTCAAAGACGGTCTACAACAATTTCGATGACAACTCTGACATCTCCGACAACGAGCATCAGAAGACTCTCTATATGATGTATGGAGGGTCCTAGGACATCACATCGCGGCACATCGTGAATACTATGCATCAGGAGATGGCTGCTGCTGGTCCTATAGCCAAGGCAAAACCCAATCGGAAGTGGATGTATACTTCCATTACTTTCAATGCTTTGGATTGTCCGAAAAAACATGGCAGGAGCTGGACAATTGCCCCTAATGGTCTCCCGACTATCAACAATATCCAGCTCTTCCATGTCCTGGTGGATGGAGGCACGACCCTCAACCTCCTCAGCTTCATAGCTTTTGTCAAGCTCCAACTCAACCTCTCGGACCTCAGGCCCTCACACACATTCTCATGAGTAGGTCCGGGAGCCATGATGCCTCTTGGGTCCGTTACTCTACCAGTGACTTTTGGGACTTGGGACAACTATAGGTCCAAGAAGCTAGTGTTCGATGTAGCACACATCAATCTCCCCTTCAACACGATCCTAGGCAAGACAACCCTGTATTGGTTTATGGCCGTGATCCACTATGGCCACCTCGTGTTGAAGATGCCAACTCCTTCAAGCGTCCTCCGGATTCGAGGAGACCACACTATTGGGGTTACCGTGCTGGAAGAACTTCATGCGCTTGCAACAGTGCAAAAAGATGAATCTGGCAAGGAGCAAGTTGCTCAACAACCACTGAGCTCGCGCCAGCGTGGCTCATCCTCCGCACCTCATGTGCAACCAAGCGGCGACACTGACATTCCCATCAAAGTCGTCAAAATTGGTTCTAATGCCACTCGAATCACCCGTATATTGGGAGGACTGAGTGACAAATAGGAAGTCGCACTCGTCACTCTCCTTTGAACAAATGTTGACGTGTTTGCATGGCAACCATCACAAATGCCTAGGGTACCTAGGGAGGTGATCGAGCATGGTCTGAAGATATACCCTGATGCACAACCTATATAACAGAAGCTTCAAAAGCAATCTGTTGAGCGACAAAACTTCATCAGAGAAGAAGTCAAAAAGCTGCTTGACGCGGTGTTCATCTGGGAGGTTCACCATCCACAATGGCTGTCAAACCGAGTTGTTGTACCAAAGGCCGGAAGGAAGGTTCGGATGTGCATTGACTACACCACTTTGAATAAGGCATGTCCAAAAGAACCTTTTTCACTATCAAGTATAGATCAAATAGTGGATTCTACCTCCGTGTGTGAACTACTGTGCTTCCTACACGCTTATTCTGGATATCATCAAATTCCAATGTGTAAGGAAGATGAAGAGCATAATGCCTTCATCGTAGTAGATGGGTTGTATTGTTATACTGCCATGCCTTTTGGTCTTAAAAATGTTGCCTCAACTTTTGCATGAGCGATGCACAAAACTTTTGGTGAGATGATTAGGGACCTGGTGGAAGTCTACGTCGATGACATCGTTGTCAAGGTGAAGAACAAATACTCACTCCTCGACGATCTTTAATCCGTCTTTTGACAAGCTACACCAGATGCGCACGAAGCTCAACCGGGACAAGTGTGTCTTCAGGGTTAGCTCTGAAAAGCCTTTTGGTTTCTTGGTGACTCATTGAGGAATTGAGGAAAATCCGGCCAAGATCAAAGCCATCAAAGCGATGTGGCCTACATCTTGTATCAAGGACGTCCAAAATCTTACTAGGTGTCTAGTTTCGTTCAGCCAGTTCATCTCATGGCTAGCAGAGTGGGTGCTTCCCTTCTTTAAGCTGTTGAAGAAGTCCAGACCTTTCCATTGGTCTGAAGAAGCAGATAAGCCATTCCAAGAGCTCGAACAGCTCCTCACCACACTACCAATCATGGTAGCTCCAAAGCCTGGTGAGCCTCTTTTGCTTTACATTGCTACAACTACGGAGGTTCTCAGTATGGTTCTGGTTGCGGAGATACCAGAAGCGTATTCAACTCAGGAGCTTAAACCCCTCCAGGAGTGTCCGGAGCTACCTGAAGACGAGTCTGGGTCCCAACCCCCATGCACGGATCCTAAAGGCCTGTAGATAAGCTGTTCTTATCCGAGAGAGTCTATAATGCTCAAGAAGGAGATCCGGACCCCTCTGGGAGGGTCCGGGTTGATGATGAAGGAGCTTCGGACCGCTACGGGAGGGTCCGAACTGTCCAGCGGCCAGTGTACTTCATCAGCGAAGTACTTCATGATGCCAAGACTCAGTACATATAGGTGAACAAACTATTGTACGCAGTTCTTATCGCCTCAAGGAAGCTTCATCACTACTTCCAGGCCTACGAGATCTCAGTGGTAACCTCTTTCCCACTACAAGCTATTTTAGATAATCCCAATTCAATGGGAAATATGCCAAGTGTGATCCAGAGCTGGTAGAATTTCATCTCGAATTCCTGCCTCAACATGCAATCAAGAGTCAGGCACTGGCTGACTTTGTGGCGGAGTGGACACCTTCTTCATCAACTCCAGGGGGCCTCAACGAGCAGAAGCCAGAACCTAAGGTCCCGGTCTTCACTGAGCCTCACTGGATTCTCTACCTCTACGGCTCTGTGCAAAAGTAGGGGTTCGATGCTGGAATCCTTGTCCTCACTCTGATCGAGGAGAAGGTCAAATGCAAGGTACGCCTTGACTTCAAGGCAACAAAAACATGGTGGAATATGAAGCTCTCATCTTCAGACTTAAGGTGGCGCTATCATATGGTGTCCGGAAGCTCTTGGTGAAGGGTGACTCGCAACTCATCATCAAACAAGTCAAAGGTGAATGCAGTTGCAATAACGCTCAGCTTGCTCCTTATCAACTTGAAGTACAGAAGTTACAGAAAGACATCAACGTCCTGGACCTCCACCATGTCCAGCGTCTCAACAACACTGAAGCTGAAAAATTTTACTGTATGTCTTGTCTCTTACGCAGAGGGAAAATGAATAATTGACGGCAATCCTCATGATGATGGTAGATGCTGCCGGAGCACTAAGCTCTGACAACGAAAAGGGGGCCCACCATTGATGTTCTATGTGATGACAGTGGGCTCCGTCGAAGTGACCAAGCTCCGACAACACCCAGGGGGCCCACCATAGACGTTCTACGCATTGACAGTGGGCGCCGTTGAAGTGTCCAAGCTCCGACAACACCCAGGGGCCCGCCAGTGATGTTTTATGCATTGACAGTGGGCGCTGTTGAAACAACCAAGCTCTGACAACACCTAGGGGGCCTAGCGTCAATGTTTCATGCATTGACAGTCGACACAGTCGAAGCGCACAAGCTCCAACTACCGCCACGGGCCCGGCGACAACATTTCATGCGTTGACAGTGGGTGCCATTGAAGAAAACAAGCTTCGACAACCCCTAGGAGGCCCGCCATCGATGTTTCATGCGTTTACAGCGGGTGCCGTCGAAGCGAACAAGCTCTAACAACCCCCCAAGGGGCCCGCTGTTGACATTTCATGCTTTGATAGTGGGCACCGTCAAAGCGAACAAGCTTCAACAACTCCTATGGGGGCCACTATCGACGTAACAAATGGTCCTCGGAGATTTTGGAGATAAGCTTCAAACCTCGAAGATATCAAACTAGCTAAGAGTTCGGAGCAATTGAGTTTTCAAGGCATTGCCAAATTCTTTATGGTAGATGTCCTCAATCAATTGAACGCATCTACCAGGGGGGGCAACAAGATAAAGGCAATGCATCGAATATGCAAAAATAGAATTCGGATGGATTTCGTTCATTCAGAATTGAATATTTACAAGGTGAAGGTACAATAAGAAAGGTCCTAGCTACTGGAGTTCCTCACGAAGAATGAAGCAACTTTCTTGGCAACTTCTTGGACGCTGGCCTTGGCAGCTTCCTCCTCCTAGTTGATGGGTCCTTCAACCACCACAGCTAGAAACATCTATGAGTCTCGACTTCAGAAGCATGTCAACACATACTCTGTGACATTCCTAGCCAGATATTTTCCCTTTAGCCTCGATCTGGTCGACGACCACATCTCCCAGAGCCTCCAGCTTAAGGCCCACGGAGTTAAATGCCACCAATGCCTTGTCCATATCTAGCTCCAGATCAACCGGTCGGACCGAGCTAAATCCAATAGGTAAGAGAGCTTCATTTGGTTGCCTGACGAAGTCCCAGACCTGCTGGGACTCAACTGCTCTTACGCTATGGAGCTCCTCCAGTGACCTTCTTGCAGACGAAAGCTTCACAGAACCTTCTTTCGAGAATTGCTCAACCTCTTTGCCGTGCTGCTGGATATATTCGACCAACAACTTCTCCTTGTCAGCGAGTTTCTTCTCTTGGAGGTATATGCGATCCCGCCTTTCCCAAGGTCCTTCTCCTTCGCCTTCACCTTATCCTCTCTGGTAGAGACAACATTTTGTCTCTTGCTGACTCCTTCTCCTGCCACCCACACTTGGTGCTTCTCTTGAATGAACCAGGACTTGAATTTTTCCACGTGGTCAGCCAAGTCCTGCTCACCGCGTGCCAGTTTCTGAGAGAGTTCATCATCCCTCTTCTAGATCTCATCCTCTCTTTTTTGGAGTTCATCCTCCTTATTGTCCAATTCATCCTGATGTTTGAGGAGCTGTTCCCTCACAAGGTTGAGACTCTCTGAGCGGCTTTCGACCACTTCATTGGCCCTCTGAGCATGCTCGTAGACTCCTTGGTCTTTTTATCGAGTGCTTCTATAGAAGCCTCTCGTTCATCAAGCGCCTTGTTCAGGCATGACTGCCGAGCTTTCTTCGAGTCCAGCCACTCCCTTTGGTCAGCAAGCCTAGACTGCACCAACTTTGTCTTGAAGTGCAGTAGTCTTTGCCGGCGCCTCATGATCTCACGCTCTTCTTCTAGTGCCTTGTGCTCGTATTCGAAGGTGAGTTGGACTTGGCGGAGGCTAGAGCAAGCGTTGTCTATAGACATACTCATGGGCATGGTTCAGGACCTACCATAGGTTCTTCGTCCTCTACCCCCCCCCCCCCCCCCCGAGTCTTTTGGAATAGTCGTCGGAGCCCATGGCAGAAGCATGGACTTCAACAGCTCGATATTAGTGTGACACCCGGTTCCATAAATGCACCAAGCGTGATGCATATGTGTGCCCAGGATGTTTAACACACATACACAAGTGATTCACAAACAATAGCCAGATGATAACCGTGTCTCGAATATTAACACTAATAATAGTACCTTATTACAAACCAAATAGTCTTGAACACAAGCTCTAAAAGACTACAACGAAAAACACTAAACACTAAAGACACCAATTCCACGGGCAAGCTTGAAGGTAACACGCACGCCTAGAACTCCTCAAAGACCTCCAGGTACTCCACATTGTCGCCTGCGACTGCATTTGTTGGGAGAATAGCAAGAGTGAGCACATGTCGTACTCAGCAAGTGTGGGAAGTATGACATGTAGCTTGAACAAGGAATGACAAATAAATGACTAATTGCATAAAAGTACATTGAAAATAGTTGAAAATGCAATAATATGATCATTAAGTGAGGTCCTTCCCAAAATAACCAAAATAATATTAATTTCAACTTAAGTAACCAATACTAGCAATAGTAACCCGTAATCAACTCATAACTTCTCATCTGTCTCAATTTCATCAATTCCATATACCAAAGCCAATTACTAAATCAATACCAGCTCCTAATTCAATTCCAGCCATTAAACCATGTTCAAGGTCCAAAACTCTAATCATGTGAGGGTACAGGTCGCTCATAACCGGGAGCATGGCTATCATCATAGTTTTTAACACTCTGTAGAGGTTGTACCACTTAACCCACAAGTTTGTGATTTCATCACCTTTTGATGACTAAGGAATCTCAATTATGCCGTCTCACACTTCCTTTGGTGTGTGGCCAAGAGATCACAAAATAGCCTTTACAAAGTGATTACTAGCCTATTCGAACCCCACTAAGGTTTCACCGGTGATGTTGTCTCCAACTAAGCACATCCATCCAAGGCCCCCTATTGCGCCATTCGGATCCCAGGGTAGTCCCACCATCTCTACAAACCCATCCGACTACCCTTCCTCGAGCTTTCCAAATGGTCCGAACAGTACTGGCAACACACTAATTAGTCAGCTAAGTTGCACCCATACTTGGCCCTATGGTGGCACTATAAAAACTGAGTTGTCGCTCCACGAACTGGCTCTTAGATCTAAAGCAAGCAAAACCACCAAAACAGTCCAACCCATTCCACGTAACCGGCTTCCTTAGATCCCTAGGTACCATGTTGCTAAAGGGTCATTAATATCAATTATCATCATTAATGTGTTCAATAGTTCATAATTAAGCAATAAGATTATTTTCGAAACCCAACTAAGTATAGCGAAGCCAAAAGTGTAAAAGACCCTCCCCGACCCTGTACATTTTGTTCAAGTGACAAGGGTGATCATACAAAACTAGTAAACTCATATAATTGGGTTTTCCCATCAATTTGACACAAGCATGCAATTTTGCAAAACAAACCATTTGAACACTTGGATCAAAATGATCAAGGACACTTGCCTTGCTCTTGAGCTTGGTTTGGATCAAAAGCTTCAAAGTTCTAGTTCTGCAGGTCCTCAAAAGTGATCTCTGCTACGATATTTGAAAGTGCATCTAGGCAATCCCTTGTGGGTATTGGACGATTGATGACAAATGAATGAGATCCTAATGAACTTGTTGAGATGAATGCAGGTCAACTAATATTAGACAGTTTGGTGCACTAAAAAGTGAAAAAGGAAGTGATGAAGAAATAGAAAGGCCCCATTGAAGAATGAAGCGCAAAGTAGACTTAATTTAGTAGGATGTGTGTGAGAGACACATCCCAGGAGCTCAGGTCTTTGCGTAGGGGTAAGGGTCTTAAAATCAATTTTAAATTCACTGAGCACCAGACTAGTCCGTTCATGGACCAGACTAGCCCATTCAACTCTTTGTTGTCTCACTTCACAGTGCACCAACAAGTCCATTTACAGACCGGACTACTCTGTTCAACTTTATGTAAACTCAATACACTGTGTACCGGATAAGTCCGTTCAGAGACAGGACTAGTCCGTTGAACTCTCTGATGTTTCATAACACGCCACACTGGATAAGTCCGTTTATGCACCGATCTAGTTCGAGAAACATTCTGATGTTCCAATTCACAGGGAACTCGACAAGTTCGGACTCCTACCAGACTAGTCCGATGTACCTCACACAATTTAGGGTTTCTAGTGTGCTGCACATTTCATGTCGACTTTACGCAGCACACCGGACAAGTCCAGTACCATGTACGGACCAGTTCGGCTGTCGGGATCCCTAACAGTAACATTTTTGGAAACACTATAAATAGGAGATCCACGACCACAAATAGAGAGAAATTGTATTCTACTGTTCACAACTGAAACCGTAGCGCTGCCATCTGTCCCAAGAGCACAGAAACACATCTCCCCACGCACCTAAAGTCCTCAAAAGTGAATATCATTTGAGTATTCAATTTGGGATTGGGAGATCATTGTCTACGCATCATTGAGCTCTTGGGGTTTGATCTCTTTACACTCGTGCAATTACTTGTAATATTTTTGAGTGTATTTGATCATCTTTTTGTTGTAATTCTTGTGGGACCTCTAAAAGTGTGAGGTTGCCTCACTAACTTGGTGATTACACGTGATAGTGGAATCAAGTCGGCCTTGTGTGGTGACTTGACGAGGGAAACGGTTTGAAGAGACCCGGCTCTTTGTGGGCTTCCTCAATGAGGAGTCCATCTCTTTGGTGAGATCAAACCACGGTAAAAATTTATGTCTCGCGTGCTTATTTACTTTTTTAAGTATCATTACTAAGGGCACTAAGTTGATCAATATTGAAATTTGAATTACAATTGTATTTCATGTGTAACCTTGCAACACTAATTGTTCAGTCAAGTGATCTCAATAGTTGTTCAATTTCTGCTGCTATAACATATAGAATTCCTGCACCAACACTTTACTATTTCACAACACATCATCACACCGAAATAGTCCGCTACTACACCGGACAAGTCCGGTTTCTCTCGTATTTGATGATTTAATTAAGTGTGTAGGAAATTATAAAAGCCTATTCACCCCCTCTAGGACACATTCAATTGGTATCAGAGCAGGTTCTCCATCTACGAGACTTATCGCTCAGAAAGACCAATGCCCTCAGGGAAGAATAATGAGATCCTGAAGGTGCTCAATACCGAAGAAGAACAAGATACAAAAGCCCTCAATATACTCAGGGAAAATCAACATGATGAAGAAGAAGTGTGTCACCTCAAGGCACTTCTAAGGAAGAAACTCCTAAGTCAAAGAATAAAACAAGACGAGAATATGACGGGGAGTGGTCATCACAACTACTCCCGATATCCTTACAATTACAATCGTCTCACTTCAAATAATCTTTATTTTTCCATTCCTATTGGAAGACCTCCGCAGTTCGACAGAAACGATTATACCATGTGGAAATACAACATGAAAATGCATCTAATCTCTTTGAACCCTAGTCTTTGGCATATTGTGTGTAGAGATGTAGATATCCTGGATACAGACGATGAACTCACTTTGGAACAAGAACAAGAAATTCACCGCAACGCACAAGCTGTTGCACTGATCACTTCATCTCTAAGCCAAGAAGAGTTCAACAAGATTGATGGACTAGAAAGTGCCAAGGAAATTTGGGTACACTCAAAACAACACATGAAGGAAATTGGTCAGTCCGAAAGGCAAAAATTGAAATGCTCAAGGAGAATTGGGGAGTTTTGCCATTGAGGAAGGCGAATCACCTCAAGACATGTACAACAGAATGAAGGAGCTTATCAACAAGATCCGCGCCTATGGAAGAAAGAAGTGGACTGACGATGAGGTGGTCAAAACAATGATTAGAGCCTTGATGCCATGAAATGTCACCTTGTGCTCCATCATCCGCGAAATCCCGAGGTTTCACAAAATGAATCTGGACGAACTATTGGCAAAATTATCAACCATGAGATGATGGAGAAGGAGGCCCAATACGTCAAAGACCTAGCTAAGCTTACTTCCTCCAAGAAGAAAGACGTTGCGCTCAAGGCACTTGCAATCCTAAAGGAAAGGAAGCTCGTGAAGCACAAGATGATGAAGACACAAGTGATATAAGCACTGATTTGAATGATGAAGAAATGGCACTCTCCATCAAGAAATTCAAGCAGATGATGAAAAGAAGGAAGGCAACAAGTTGAGTGATGGGAAGAGCAAAGAAAAAATAAAATCCAAGGCTCGATGTACTTGCTACAACTGTGGCAAGTACGGTCACTTTATGGTTGACTGCACTTATGAAGAAAATAAAAAGAAGAAGGAAGCGAAGCCTCAAGAGAAGAATATCTTTAAGAAAGGAGGCAAGCTCACCAAGCACACATTGGCAAGAGTGGGACTCAAACGATGAGTCCTCCTCCGATGAAGAAGAGGAGATGGCCACCATTGCCATTAAGAAGCCTACCAAGAGGTTTACGCTTTTCCATAACATGGGAGGATGGGAGACTTATAATCACACTTGCCTCATGGCTAAGAAAGGCAAGAAAAAGGTTCGACTCACACCTCTCTCGCTAAATTCCTTTATTGATGATTTTGACAGCTCTAGTGAAAATGAGGAGATGTTTAGAGGGTTAAGTAAAACTGCACTAAAGAAAATGAAAATGTTGTCAGATGAGATTTTTTAGAAGGAGGATATTGTCAACCGACAAGAAGATATGATCCTTCGTGAAAGGAAGAGATATCAAGATGTCGAGAAACTCCTTGAGCTTGAGAGGGAAAAGAGCATGTCACTTGAGCATGAGCTTGCGTTGAGTAAGGAAACTTACTCAAAACTAGAAGACTCACACATTGCAGTCAAGGATGAACTTGCTAACTTGTCAAAAGTTAACAAAATCCTTGAAGTGCAAGTTGAGTCACTCAAGCATTGTGACTCCTCCTCCTCCAAGAGCTCACCTTACAAAGATGTAAATTTGACAACAACTACAACTTGCACATGATCTTGTAAGAAAAAAGTTGTTAAAGATGATTCTTCTGTTTCACACACTAAACATCCATCCCAGAGTGGCATCTTTGACAAGGAAAAGATTAAATAATCACGTAGTGCATATATGGTCCCAAGACCTCCTAACGTCAAAGATGGTCTTGGGTTTACTAGAAATAAACACATGTCCACTAATGCATAAGTTAAGAAACAAATTACTTTTGCCAAGAAAACATCACATGAATCTGAATTTAAATACTATTCCATACTTTTGATGCTACCTATCTACTCATGAAAGACAAATTTGGACATATTTTGCTAAATATGCAGGGCCACGCCACAAGAACTCAAAAACTTTTGTGTGGGTGCCCAAGACTCTTGTGACTAACCTGCGAGGACCCAAGCAAGCTTGGGTACCTAAAACCAAGAAATAACTCTGTTTTGCTGGCCTACTCCTCTGGTGGATCAAAATGGGTGTTCGATAGTGGATGCACTAATCACATGACAAGAGAGAGTAGTACGTTCGTGGAGTTTGAGAGCAACGCGGATCCAAATGAAGGAATATACTTTGGAGACAATAGCCAATGAAAGGTCCTTGGCGGCGGTAAAATTGAAATTTCTTCTCAACATACTCTTTCAAATGTCTTACATGTCGATTCTCTATATTATAATCTTTTGTCCATATCTCATCCGTGCGACAAAGGTTATAATTGTTTATTCACTAAGGGGGTGTGACTATTTTTAGAAGAAGCGATGGCTCGGTTGCATTCAAGGGAATGTTGAAGGGAAAGCTTTATCTTGGTTACTTCAACTAAGATGAAGCTGAACTCAAAACTTGCATGGTTGCTAAAACTAACATGGGATGGTTGTGGCATAGACGGCTAGCACATGTTGGGATGAGAAATCTGCAGAAACTTCTAAAAGGTGGTCACATCCAAGGTTTAAAGGATGTTGTTTTTTGAGAAAGATAGGTCGTGCAACGCTTGCTAGACGGGAAAACATGTTAGAGGACCACACCCCCGCCAAGAACGTGATGACTACCTCAAGACCGCTGGAACTTCTCCACATGGACCTCTTCGGTCCAATTGCTTATATAAGCATCGGCGGTAACAAATATGGATTAGTTATTGTTGATGATTTTTCTAGATTTACCTGGGTGTTTTTCTTGTATGATAACACTACAGGAATCGCGACAATAGACGACGGCCATGTTTATAGACGACGGTCGCGTCGTCTCTAAATTAATAGACGATGGTACATTCTTGCCGTCGTCAATAAGACCGTAATTGACGATGGTTGACATAGAACCATCGTCAATTACTTAAATACGACGGTGGGACGTTGTCTATTAATGTCCGTCGTCACTAACGTGCTAAACCGAGCCCGCTCTAAGTCTTTATAGACGAGGTTGACCAGGGGCCGTCGTCTATAAGGTGTAATATACGACGGTTGAATTGTACCATCATCTATTAGGGACTATTTCCAGCCCGTCCTCCGCTAAGTTTTCATTTGGCTTCCTCCTTTGTTCGCGCTCGAGGCTGCCGCCGCTCTGGTGTTCACTCTCGCCGCGCCGCTGCCGCCACCGCCGAGGTTCACCGCCACCGCCGAGGTACGCCGCCCCTCCCAACCGCCTTCTCCCCACCGCGGGCTGCCTCTTCCCACCACGCGCCGCCCCCTCGCAGCCGCCTCCTTCCCACCGTGCGCCGCCGCCCCCTCCCCGTCCACCCTATCGGCAGCTTCGTCCCGCCGCCCACTCCCCGTCGCCCCCTATCGACAGCCCCGTCCTCGCCGACCTCCATCATGGGACACCGCCCCCCCCCCCCCACCCCCGCCGCCCTCCACCGTGGGACACTGCCCCCCGCCACCCTCCACCGTGGAACACCGCCCCCCTGCCGCCCTCCACCCTCTGCCTCCGTCTTTGCCGTGACCGCGGAAGAAAATGGGCGGGAGTTTGTGTTTTAGGAGATTTGTGACAAGCATTACTGCACTAAGGAATCAACGAGTGATTTCCTGTTTGTTCGTAAAACTCGAAAATCCAGGGATCTGAGTAGTCTGTAGCTTCTGAGGTTTTGTCTTAGTTGTTAAGGGTAGTTTAGGGTTAGTTGTCTTAGTTTTTATCTATTATCAAAATGTTCTAGTGTCATGACTATATAGCTACTAAAATGTTGATCATGTACTGTGGTACTTCACTGATATAACGCCAATGTATGCAATTTATTGGTATTGTTGTTCCGTTTGGTAACAAGGTTTAGTTTTATGTGGATTCTTCCTCTCATGTCTTTTGATTCAATTATCATCTTCTTACATGATTAGCAGGATGTCCTGGTCTCTCAGTTTTGAAAAAAAAAAGAACAACACCTGTACATGTTTAGCGTGTGCTTGGCTGTAGCAGAACTTCTCCGTACATTACTGCCCTTCTAGGACACCATGATTATGTGCTAGTAAGCTGCTGGTAGTTTATTTTGGAATTGCTAAGCCTACATGTTAATCATGGTCTTAGTTAATCATGGAAGTAGTTAATTTTGGAATTGCTAAGCCTGCATGATATTGTAAACTGAAAATCATCCGGATCATAATCCTAAAAATAATTTTCTATTTTTAGTGACTAAACACCACTTACTTTTAACTACTATTCTGCGGTTTTGTTTTTGATGTCATTAGGCATAACAGTTCTGCTCTTTTCAGTTGTATTGAACGGGTAATTGTTTATTAGTTGGTTTGTTTATTAATATGTAAATATATGGGTTTTGGGCTGGCCCGACCCGACACAACACGACACGGAATAAATATGTTCGTATCGTATAGACAGTTGTAGTCGTAATGTATGCGTCGAGACGACACGGAAGCGAACGACGATGGTGAGGAAGTCAATCACCCGCGATTGCGCAGACGGTGGATCCAGATGTGGAATTGTCATCTAAGACCAACTTTCCTCCTCTTTCTCTCGTTCTTTCCTCTTGTAAATGACTTAACAATGAAAATGAGGAACGTAACCTATAGCAATGTGTCACCCGTTTCGGATCGGCACGTCTCACATGCTATTGGCATGTGAGATGTGAAGGTTCGGAATTGTCCATTTTTGGACAGCCTGGGAGTGACAGAGGGGGCGTGGCTTGTGATGAGATGCGGGTCTGGATCTGGACGAGATTTTGACGGCATAACCCTGTTGTTCTCTGCTGCACCATTTTCGGGCGTGCAGTGGAGAACAGCGGGGTTATGCTGCCGAAATTTCATCCGGATCCAGACCGTGCGTCCCGTCATGAGCACGCTCCGCTCGGTCACTCTTGGGTGGGTTTAGGACCTATCTGCCTAGTTGTAGGGCCATGACGTAACATAACAATGAAACTAATAATGATTTATCTGCTTTGAAGGTATACCCTCAAACATGCCTGAAGACCGCACTTGGATGTATACTGGTTGGAAAAAGGATGGGAGTCACTCAAATGAGTGGTTTACCAGGACGGATGCTTTCATACAATGAGCTTTTTCGTTGTCAAACAACAGCAAGGTGCGGTGCCCATGTATCAAATGTCAAAATGCGAAGTGTTTCGACGAAGTGACATTGACATTCCACTTGTGTCAAAATGGTTTTATGCAACGTTATGAGTTGTGGACCTTTCACGGTGTGACACCTTCTCAAGTCATAGAAGATCGAGATGGGGATGACAGCACTGGTGTCGATAGGATGGATGAGATGCTTGAAACCATAAATCCTGAATTGACGGAGGATTCTCCTACAACGGAGGAAAAGGAGTTCTTCGAGCGTCTCAAGACATCAGAACAACCAGTGCATGAACACACCAAAGTGACGATCCTCAATTTCATGACTAGATTTATGGCAATTAAGTATAAGTATTTCTTCTCCAATAATTGCTACAATGACCTCATCAAATTGATCAGCGATGTCCTTCCGCGGCACCATAAATTGCCTAAGGATATGTATCATTCTAAGAAATTGATTTCTGATCTTGGTATGAACTATGAGAAGATTGATTTGTGTCCAGACTACTGCATGCTTTCCTGGAAAGAGCATGCCAATGAGAACAAGTGCTTAAAATGTGATAAGGGGAGATTTGTCGAAGTTATTAATGAAGACGGTACAAAAGTAATGACGGAAGTTGCACAGAAGCAGCTTCGCTACTTGCCTGTCACACCTAGGTTGAAGCCCTTGTTTCTCCAAAAAAAAATAGCCAGACACATGAGGTGGCACGAAGAAGGTGTACGTGAGAATGATGGAATGATGGTGCACCCGTCCGACGGTGAGGCATGGAAAGCGCTTGACCACTTCGATCCAGATTTCGCCAATGACGATAGAAATGTTCGCATCGGGTTGGCGACAGATGGCTTTTCACTGTTTAGTACAAACGCAACACCATACTCTTGTTGGCCTGTGTTCGCTATTTCGTATAACTTACCACCATGTCTTTGTATGAAGTACGAGTTCATGTTCCTTTGCCTTATTGTACGTGGACCGGATCATCTCGGTTCACGACTAAATGTGATGTTGAAGCCGTTGATTGAAGAGTTGAAAATGCTATGGACAGGAATTGAAGCGTATGACTGCTACAAAAAACAGAAATTCAACCTTCGAGCTGCATAATTATGGTCTGTCCATGATTTCACAGCTTACGGCATGGTTTCTGGCTGGAACACTCATGGTTGTTTGACATGTCCAATATGTGCTTTGAACAAGGAATGTTTTCGTTTAAAGCATGGTGGGAAGATTTGCTACTTTGATTGCCACAGACGTTGATTACCGCCCAATCACGTATTTAGGCAACAGAGAAATGCCTTCAGGAAGGAAACCATTGTCAAAAAAGGACCACCACAACATCTAAACGGGTCCGAGATTGTTGAACATTTGAACAACTTAGTGCCAGATGAAGATCATCCTGGATATTTTGTTGGTTACGGAAAGGACCACAATTGGACTCATATATGTGCACTATGGGAGCTGCCGTATGTTAAGTCCTTAATCTTAATGCATAACATTGATGTCATGCATAAGGAACGTAACATGGGCGAATGCATCATATAAGCACATGCTTCGATGTGACTGGCAGAATAAAAGACAATATAAAGGCTCATAAGGATTTGGCAGAGGTTTGTAATCGTCCAACTCTTAAACTATCTAAAGCTGGTGGCAAACCGCGTGCTTCTTTCTGTCTTCGACCAAAATAAAAGAAAGAAGTCTTTGAGTGGTTGAAAAGTTTTAAATTCCCAGACAGTTATGCTGCTAGCCTGAGACGAGCCGTAAATGTTAAGACGGGAAATCTCACAGGGTTGAAGAGTCATGATTGTCACATAATCATGGAAAGACTACTGCCAGTTATGTTTCGAGACTACATTGACGATGCGGTGTGGAAGGTGTTAGCCGAGCTTAGATACTTTTATAGACAGCTTTGTGCTAAAGAAACCACAAGGGGGATTATGGAGAAGTTGGAAAGGGAGATACCATTGCTTTTATGTAAGATGGAAAAAGTTTTCCCTCTAGGGTTCTTCAATCCAATGCAACATCTCCTAATTCATCTTCCCTATGAAGCTAAAGTGGGTGGCCCTGTGCAATATAGGTGGATGTATCACGTTGAAAAAGCACTCAGGTGTCTTAAACCAATGGTTCGCAATCGGGCAAGGGTTGAAGGATGCATCGCCGAAGCATACGCCATTCAAGAGATATGATACTTTTCAAGTGTATATTTTGCAGAAGAAAACAATGTTAATGCTTCCACGTTGCGGTACAATATGGGTGAAGCACCCCATTGTAGCAACCTCTCAATTTTTCAAACGAGAGGCACTACTGTTGGTAGTGGCACGAGCTACGATATTGAACCAGATGACAAGACGGCTGATTTGCTATACATGTACGCTAATATAGAGGGGATGGAAGAATATTTTCAGTAAGTGTTTGTTCAACATCTACAATAATTAGCGTGTTGTGTTATATATCCATGCTAATTATTCAGTTTATTCCTTATTTAGTGAGTTTGATCAACAAAATTGGAAATCGAAGCAGCAACCTACACTTCGACAAATACAATCGATGTGATATTATGGAGTACCAGGAGCGCCTATTTTCCTATCCTGGTTTCATGCACAAGTAACGTGTTCAAGTTTTGTTTGTCTTAGTAATTACATGTATAGCATAAAATAGTCTTCTAACTTCATATGTTGAACAGTGCAAAGAACGAGCCGGTGTCCATGAAGATTTGCGACAACTGTCCTACGGATCCATTAAAATTAGAATTTACGGTCGATACGACATCAATGGGTTTTGATTTCGTTCCACTCAATTTGAAACTCAACGTCCTTTCAGGGCAACATGTAACACCGGAGTTGTGACGAGGGTAGTTGACGCCGAAGGACGTGAAACTAATTATTATGGGATCATTAAAAATATCCTTGAATTCAGTTTTACGGGGAATAAGGTCCTTAAAGTAATCTTCTTTGACTGCGATTGGTTTGATCATAACCATGGAACTCGACAAAACCAATTTTGCATGGTAGAAGTAAAACATAAGGACCGGCTACAAGGCTGCAACACCTTCGTCCTTGCACACCAAGTCGAGCAAGTGTATTATCTACATTATCCATGCGAAAAGCTTAATGCTTGGTGGGTGGTACACAAGGTGAATCCTCGTGAGCGGTTATATACACCAGACAATGATGGATACCTTGATGATGAGGTTGATGTTGCTTACCAAGAACAAGAGTTGTCGGACTCTTTTGTCGTCGAGCCTGGTTTAGGACTCGATGACTTAGTTGGAGATGCAGAAGATGTAGAAACTCCTAAGATGCGAAAACGAAAACGAAAACGGGAAACTTCCACAATAGAAGATCGATGGTCTGGTTTACAGAGTGGAGTACATGAGCGTGATGCTGATGAATTTTGAAATTGAGTACAAGTAATGTTTGCTTCATCTCTTCTTTCTTCTTCTATATTTTCCATTAATTTCTTTAACAATTTTTTATTAAACAGGATGTCGTCAAGCAGCAGCAGACGATGGGGGACAGAGGCACGGAGCTTTCTGTCACCGAGAGCCACAAGAGGAGACGAGGTCTTCCAGGGCAGTCAGCTTAGCGATGGTAGACGGGCTCAGTTGGTGAACCATCTACCACAGTCGTCACGTGGCCAGGTAAAGAACATTTAATTACATAATTATATAATTAATTCTTTATTCTCTAATATGAATCTTTGAAATTGTCAGGACGACTCTATGTTCGAGGACTCAGAGGCTAGGATGCCTCTTTCGGTGCCTGCTTTGGAGCCTCCTTCTTCAGTGCCTGCTTCAGAGCCTTCTTCTTCGGTGCCACCTTGTTTAGAGCCAGTACAGTCGGGTGACCCCACTTCTGGGTCACCTGATGTGGAGCCAGCTGCACAGCGACGGACTAGGAGGAGCCACTACGTGGCTCCTTCTCCGGCTCCTACAAACCAAAACAATCGGATCGTTATTCGTCCTATTGGCGAGAAGTTAGTAAATCTTTAACAATTCAGATATTTAAAGGCTTATATATATACTAATTGAGAGTCATATATCAGGGCTTGGAAGGATTGTTCGTGCACAGTGCAGGGACACCACAAGCAGGTGAATGGTGCCTTGGGCAGTCTAGTCCATTTGCACTACCCCGGTGTATTTAACGGACAGTCTGCCACGTCTTGGGACCATTACGCTAAGGCCCAAGACCTTGCTTACGACAACCACCAGGAGGCTGTGTGGCATGACTTTATGGTAAGTATGAACAAATATTTTTGTAATACATATTTATTATAAATTAAATACATTTACTTGTATATTTGTTCTTCCAGGCACGGTACCATTTGGAGAACGAGACCGAGCAGACGGATCAAGCTCGTCTCATCTTCCATAACTGCGCCAGGAAGCTCGTGACTCAGTCACTATTGATGGCTCGCATTCAAGCTACAAAGGCGTATTTCAAGTTGCATCCGAAGGAGGGTCAGTCGGAGAAGTATAGGGAAGGGGCCGACATGTACTTGACGGAGGCGCAGTACGCAGAGGTAAAGTGTTTATTGTACTTTACTTCATTATATGATTGTGATCAATGCTTTCATTTAATAATAAAATGTGTGCAGGTTAGTGTAGCGTGGCTTGACAGCTTTCCGGACGCGTACCGTGCCTTTTGTACTCGTTGGGGGAGCCAAAACTTCCAGGGCGTGTCTAAAACCCGTCGAGAGAGTAGAGGGACGGACGGAAAACACCGTATGGGTGGGGACAGCTACATACGTCTCGCTAAACGGATGGTAAGTGTGACTTGAATTCTATTTAAGTAATTTTATAATCTTTAATTGTGCTAACATGTATTGATAGGAGCACAAGAGGGGTCAGGAGTCGTCACCTATTGAGGTGTGGAAGAGGGGTCACTTGGGAAGTGACCCGTCGCAGCCCGAGCAGCCGTCTTCTCAGACGATGACTCAAACGTTGGTGATTTATTTCGTTAACTTAATTTTATTTAATAGTTTCAATAATGTTATTTTACTGTGTTTCCAGGCAAAGTATGGGCAGGAGGCTTCGAGGCTTCGAGGCGAAGAGTTCGATTGGCAGAGCGCACCAATTGTCCCCGAAGTCGCGTATGCAATCGGTGGCGGGAAACCTCACCGACAGTGAGTTTTGTTAATTTTATTTTACTGTCACGAACTTTGGGTTACAAAAATTTAATCATCTTACTTCATTGTGCAGGTTGGCCATCTTCGATGGAGTGGTCGACTCGAGGCAGGCGCGGGCTTCCTCGAGAGCCTCTTCATCGCAGCAGGGCGGGTCCAGCAGCAGCCGTACGGGACGAGATCTGGAGCTCCAGAGTCTTCGGGAGGAGCTCCAGAGGACGCAAGAAGTGCTCCGGACTAGGGACAAGATGCAGGCAACGACGCTCAGGGCTAGGGACGAGTATCAAAACTCGTACATCCTACAGTGGCAAGATGCCTTTCAGGTAAGTTCTGAATGTTGTACTTAACATTTGTAATATACAAATGACAGTTATAATGATTTGATTTGTCTTCGCAATGTATGAGCGTAGGACAGCCGACTGTGTTTCCGCAGTGGGCGCCGCCATCGACGGTGCTGCCACTGGTGCCGACGACAGGAGCACAGGTACAAAATTATTCAAAATAACTGAAACTAGTTAAACTTGTTCAAATTTAGTAAAATATGCATTTTTATACTTATAACTTGTCTAACCACACTTGCATATCACAGGGATCGGGGACGGAGGCTCAAACTCCGTCGCCCCAAATTCCGGTGCTTGAACGACTGCTGGAGGACGACTTTCTGAACTGCGGTGGCAGCGGACGGGGTAGCGTGTGATAGTTAGGTCAGCCAATTTGAAATCTACTTATTTATTCTCATCATTCTCTTGCATAGTCAGACTAGTTGATGGTCAGACTACTTGCATAGTCAGACTAGTCTTATCATTTAAGCCGATTTGAAACTACTTGCATAGTTTACATGATAGTCAGACTAGTTGATGGTATTTTGACAAATTGATTGATGATATTGTACAGGTTGCGGACGGGTTGCTGCAAATGAAGTACGGCGTCTGCCTAAGAAGAGGAAAGCAGTCGTCAATCGAGAGCATCCAGAAGGAACTGGCCGAGGAGTACATTGCACTCTGCGATACTGTTTTTGTGACTGTGATACTATTTCTGTAATGTTGGAGGAAGCTGCTTCTGATCTGTACTGTGTGTTCTGTCTGTGTTCTGTATCTGTGAAACCTGTATAATATCTAATTTCTATTTTTTTAAAAAAAAAGCAAAAACAATATACGTAGGATTCTCTGCTGCCATCGTCTATAAGGAACTCTTATATACGACGGCCTCGGTGGAACCGTCGTCTTTAGGGTACCTAATAGACGACGATATCCCAAAAATTGTCGATAGTAAGTGTCATTATAAACGACGGTGGCCAAGATCCCATCGTCAATAAGGTTTCTATACTGACACGTGGTGGAGCTAACTTATTTACAACAGCTAAAGTTGGCTGTCGTCAATTAGTTAATTGACGACCTTAACCGTCGTCTATAAGGTTATAGACGACAAATAGTCGTCGACGGCCAGTTACCGTCGTCAATAAGCTTATACCGTCGTCTATAAGTTACAGACAACGGTGCAGGCCTTATAGACGACGGTTCTCGGCGTCGTCTATTATCACAATTGCTGTAGTGTAAATCAGAAACTCAGGGAATCCTCAAGAAATTTCTGAATAGGGCACAAAATGAATTATCCTCAAATGTGAAGAACATTAGAAGTGACAATGGAACGGATTTCAAGAATACATAAATTCAGGAGTAACTAGATGAAGAAGGAATAAAACATGCATTTTTGGCACCCTACTCCTTTGAACAAAATGGAGTGGCCGAAAGGAAAAACATGATGCTCATCAATATGGTGAGGACAATGCTGGTGAATACAAGACTTTGGATCGGTTTTAGGCTAGAGCGGTGAACACTGCCTGTCACGCCAAAAATCGGTTGTATCTTCACTGACTCTTGAAGAGAACACCATATGAGCTTCTCATCAGTAACAGACCAAATGTTTCATATTTTAAAGTATTTGGATACAAATATTTTATCTTGAACAAGAAACCGAGGACTTCGAATTTCGCTTTGAAATTTGATGAAGGGTTCTTGCTTGGTTATGATTCGAATGCCTACGCCTATCGTGTCTTCAACAAAGTCTATGACCTTGTTGAAGTTGCACGTGATGTAGTGTTCGATGAAACTAACGGCTCCCAAGTGGAGCAAGTTGATAAGTGTGTGCTAGATTAAGAAAAAGCCCCATGTCAAGCGTTGAGGAGGATGGCACTTGGTGATATTTGACCTCAAGAGAAACCACAAGACTCGAGATGAACCTCAACAGGAAAACAATGATCAAGGGGCAGCTCATGCCCAAGATCAAGATCAGGAAGATCAAGAAGATCAACATAATCAAGGAAGCAATGATCTAGAGGAGACATTGATAATGAAGACAATGAAGTCCAAGCAACTTCACAAGTTCCTCACCCGAGAGTACATCAGAGTATACAAAGAGATCATCCCATCAACAACATCATTGGAGACATTGCTAAGGGAGTAACCACTCGATCTCGCATAGCTAATTTTTGTGAATATTACTCTTTTGTCTCTTTTTTGGAACCATACAGGGTAGAAGAAGCACTAAAGGATCCAGATTGGGTGATTGCAATGCAAGAGGAGCTAAAAAACTTCGAGATAAATGAAGTGTGGGAGCTTGTAGAAAGACCAAAGGCGAACATCGTAGAAACCAAATGGGTCTTTCAGAACAAGCAACATGAACATGGAGTGGTAACAAGATATAAGGCGCGACTTGTGGCAAAAGGTTATTCACAAGTCGAAGGTTTGGACATCGATAAATCTTTCGCTCCCATAGCTAGACTTGAGTCCATTCGTATTTTATTGGCATATGTTACTCACCATAATTTTAAGTTGTATCAAATGGATGTCAAAAGTGCTTTGCTCAACGGTCCTATTAAGGAGGAAGTGTACGTGGAGCAGCCACCAAGATTTGAAGATCAAGAGTACCCTAACCATGTGTATAAACCACGTAAGGCTCTCTATGGCCTCAAACAAGATCCTCGAGCTTGGTATGAGTGCCTTAGAGATTTACTAACTCAAAATGGCTTCAAAATTGGAAAAGCTGATTATACTTTGTTCACTAAACATTTTGATGATCATCTATTTGTATGTCAAATCTACGTTGATGATATCATTTTTGGTTCTACTAATAAGTATTTTTGTGAAGAATTTAGGAAAATTATGACAGACAAATTTAAGATGTCGATGATGGGCGAATTAATGTTCTTCTTAGGATTCCAAGTGAAGCCATTAAGAGAAGGCACTTTCATAAGCCAAACCAAGTACACGCAGTACATCCTCAAGAAGCTCAATATGGACAAGGCCAAGCCCATCAAGACACCCATGGCAACTAATGGACATCTCGATCTCAACGAAGATGGTCCAAATGTTGATCAAAAGGTATATCGGTCTATGTTTTGCTCATTACTCTATTTCTGTGCATCTAGGCCATATATTATGCTTAGTGTGTGTATGTCTGCAAGGTTTCAGGCCGCACCTAAAGAGTGCCATTTAATAGCTATAAAAAGAATTTTAAGATACCTTGTGCACACATCCAATTGGGGCTTTGGTATCCCAAAGGATCCAAGTTTAACTTGATAGGATATTCCGATGCCGACTATGCAGGATGCAAAGTCGATAGAAAGAGCACGTCGGGGACTTGCCAATTTCTAGGTAGATCCTTAGTTTCATGGTCATCTAAAAACCAAAACTCCATTGCTCTTTCCACAACCGAACCTGAGTATGTTGCAGCCGGTAGTTGTTGCGCACAACTACTTTGGATGCAACAAACTCTATGGGATTATGGTTACAATATGAACCATATTCCACTCGTATGTGATAATGAAATTGCTATAAAAAATTGCACACAACCCAGTAGAGTACTCAATAACAAAGCACATATATATTTGTCACCATTTCTTAAGAGATCACTCAATAAAAGGTGACATTGTAATCTCACATGTTAGGACCGAAAAAAAACATGCAGACATTTTCACCAAGCCATTAGATGAAAAGAGATTTTGTGAGCTAAGAAATGAGCTAAATATACTTGACTCTCAAAATGTGGCTTGAAACACTGCATACCTGAGTGTGATTTCAAAATTTACTCATTTTGCGAAAATTTGACCCTTATCTCGATTTTCTCTTGAAAACTTACTAAAATTAGTGAATTTTTGTGAATTATGGCCACTGTATGATTGTTGATTGCTTACTGGTCATGTTCATCAGGATTATTTGTGAAATGATGTCCTCTAGATCACTATTAGATCAATCAACCAAAATCAAGTTGTTCAATTTTGTTTTGTCTTGCTGACACCGGACAAGTTCGGCGTCAGCATCGGACTAGTCTGTTGCCTCAGACTAGTCCGGCCCTGGTCCGGCATGCCGGACTTGTTTGGTAGCGACAGGACTAGAGCATATCTATCTAGGTTAACACTAGCTCATCGCCAGGAGCTCATCCCCCTCATCTCACAATCGCTTTTGCTCTCTCTCTCTCTTATACCGTGAGCTCCCAAGGCAATTTTTGCTTCCATCCATCAAAATAGAAGATTTCTCCATGGGAAATCCACTCCTCGGCGCGGAGCTTGCCCACTTCGGACCATACTCCGCTTCTTCAACTCCAATCTTCAAATTTTTTGGTAAAATCTCACTCAATTCTAGTTCTCATCTCTTCTCAAATATTGCTTATTTTTCATGATTCTTAGGGCCTACATTACCTCTCTAGATGTATTCCTATTGTATTCCTACTAGCCTTGTATTGATTCATGCTAGATTTGTTGAAAATAGGAAATTAGGGTTCTTATGCCAAACCGGATAAGCCCGTGTATTCAAGTGCGAACATGTCCGGTGCACCAGACATGTCCGCACTCTGAAAACAGACAAGTCTGGTACCCTGACAATCTGAACCTCTAAATTCTCATTTGCACAAAGTCTACAATCAATTCTTCTCAACCCTTGAATCCCTCTATCAGGCACGATGTCTTCAGGTTCCGAGGATAGCTCTTTGACTATGATGAAGAGCGTGACCATGCAAGAGTGCAAAGAGAAAAAAAGAGGGTTATGAATAAGAGGCACAACCACAATGTTCACGCCTCTCCTCTTGACGAAGTACTTGCTAAGAAGATTAGAGTGGTAGTGAAGAAGCCCTTGAGCAAGGAAGGTGCTTGCAGTTCTTCGGCACCCAAGAGAAGTATCAACAAGGGCAAAGGACTTGCTAGTGGTCCTATTGGCCCGTTGAAGATGAAGGCTCCTATTCACCACAACAGGCAACCGTGAAGTGATGATTTTACACGGAAAGGGAATCAATTGGTTGACAAATTCAGAAAGATGGAAGTCTATGAGCAGCCTAAATACTCAGCTGACACATGATTCTGGAACAATTTCCATGCTGACTATTATGAGCATGTATATATGAAGGTGAGGAACCCAGTGATTGATCTCCAGTGGGTGAATATCACTTACCTCCAGTCCAAGAGATACCAAGCTTACCAAGAGGTTCTTGAGGCATTGGAGCGACATGGACTGAAGGATCTTGTCTCCTTCCAGTGGGACTAGGACAATAAGGTCATCACTCAATTCTATTCCTCTCTATACTTTGCTGATGATGGTGACGAAGATATGGATGACACATGGAGCAAAGTACAGTGTCACTTATGAGGAGTTTGCTATAATTCCTTATCATGAAGATTCTTTGGAGGATGACATCATCATTCAAAACTTGAAGCATCTGGAGAAAGATGAGCTTGAATTTCTCTATGGTACAAGAATGCCATACAAGTCTCCAACTACCAAATACTTGAAGCCATTCTTTGCAGTTCTAAACAGAATCCTCAGGAAGACCATAGATCGCAAGGAGGGAGATGCAGCAACTATTCAGGGGACACTGTGGACATTGATGAAGCTGATAAGCAAGAGAAGGAGCTTCCATTTCTTCGAGTACATCTACAAGAACATTGTGAACCTCTCCATCACCCCTAACAGGTCCTGTGGCTATGCGCCCTATATCATGTATATGATTGAGAAGGTGAAATGACTTGAGTTTGTAAAGGATGTTCCTCACACTGGTCTTAGGCCTCAGAAGCCTACAATTTACATTGTCCCCTATGCTCCTACCTCACCTGCAGAGGAACAAAGATATAAGAGGGCTCATGAAGGAACAAGAACTCAAACTACTACTCCTGCTCCTCCACCCACTAGAGAGTCCTCTAGTGGTGTGCTAAAAATGTTTTCCTCCATCTTTGAATCCTAACACAAAGTGGAAATTAAGCAGCACAAGGAGAGTTTGGCCAGAAAGAAACATCAAAGACATGTGAAGACCACCATCAAATCCATTTGTGAGAAGCTAGAGATTGAGCCAATAGGATCATCTCATATTTTAGAGCATTCTGAAGAGGGTATCACTGAGATGGCACCCCTCTCAGAGCAAGAACTGGCTTCATCTGGACTAGCTGCAATCTTCGCTCCTCCTCCTCCTCGGCAAGCACCTGAAGATGATGATGAAGAAGAAGAATAAGATAGAACCGAGAGTAAGGGAGGCAGCGGCGATGAGTGATTCCTCTCAATTTCCCCCTTTTTGGTGCCTTGATGTCAAAGGGGGAGAAATTGAGACTAGTAGCTTATTTTGTAGCCTTAAGGACTTGTGATCGAGGACATGTATCTCAATTTCAAATTATTGTAATCTCTTATGGATGTGCCTACTTTACTTGATGTGTGATGCTTAGTTTAATGTTAACGCGATGATTGTTGCTATGATTTCTAAGTTCTTATCTTTTGCTCATCACATCATTTGATCACACACTCTATAGGCACCCCACCATAAAGAGTGCATATATGTGAGAAGTTATTGTTACTCATTTGTCATTCTCATATATGCACACTCTTTTGTGAAATCTCAATTGGTTGTCATCAATCACCAAAAAGTGGAAGATTGAAAGTGCATCTAGGCAATCCCTTGTGGGTTTTGGACGAGATGACAAACGAATGTGATCCTAATGAACTTGTTGAGATGAATGCATGTCAACTCATATTAGAAAGTTTGGTGCACTCAAAAAGTAAAAAATGAAGTGATGAATAAATAGAAAGGCCCCATTGATGTATGACGCACAAAGTAGACTTAATTGTATAGGATGTGTGTGAGAGACACATCCCAAGAGCTCAGGTCATTGTGTAGGGGTAAGGGTCTTAAAATCAATCTTAAAATTCATTGAGCATCGGACTAGTCCGTTCATGGACCGTATTAGTCCGTTCAACTCTGTGTTGTCTCATTCACAGTGCACTGGACAAGTCCGTTTATGGACCGGACTAGTCCTTTCAACTTTCTGTAAACTCAATACACTGTGCACCAGATAAGTTCGTTCAGAGACTGAACTAGTCCCTTGAACTCTCTGATGTTTCAAAACACACCACACCGGATAAGTCCGTTTATGGACCGGACTAGTCTGAGAAAGTTTCTGATGTTCCAATTCATAGGGAACCAGACAAGTCCGGACTCCTACAGGACTAGTCTAGTATACCTCATAAAATTTAGGGTTTCTAGTATGCTGCACATTTCACGCTGACTTTACACAGCACACCGAATGAGTCCGGTACCATGTCTGGACTAGTTCGGCCATCGGGATCCCCGACGGTAACATTTTTTGGAAACACTATAAATAGGAGATCCTGGACTTCAAATAGAGAGAACTCGTATTCTACTATTAAAAACTGAAGCCCTACTGCTGCCACCTATCCCAAGAGCAAAAAAACACATCTCCCCACGCATCTAATGTCTTGAAAAGTGAAAATCAGTTGAGTATTCAGATTTGGGATTGGGAGATCTATCTAGGAATCATTGAGCTCTTGGGGTTTGATCTCTTTACACTCGTGCAATTACTTCTAATCTTTTCGAGTGTATTTGATCATTTTTTTTGTTGTAATTCTTGTGGGAGCCCTCAAAGTGTGGGGTTGCCCGACCAACTCGGTGATTACCCGTGATAGTGGAATCAAGTCGGCCTTGTGTGGTGACTTGACGAGGGAAAGGTTTTGAAGAGACCCGGCTTTGTGTGGGCTTCCTAGACGAGTAGTAGATCTCTTCAGTGAGATCGAACCTCGGTAAAAATTTGTGTCTCGTGTGCTTATTTACTTTTTCAAGTATCATTACTTAGGGCACTAAGTTAATCAATCATGCAATTCGATTAACAATTGTATTTCACATGTAACCTTGCAACACTAATTGTTCAATCAAGTGATCTAAATAGTTGTTCAATTTCCGCTGCTATAACATCTAGAATTCCTGCATCAACACCTGACTATTTCACAACACATCATCGCACCGGACTAGTCTGCTACTAAACCGAACAAGTCTAATCTCTCTGGTATTTAAAGATTTTATTAAGTGTGTAGGAAATTATTAAATCCTGTTCACCTCTCCCCCTCTAGGCCACATTCAATATCTTCTATTTTGCGCGAAAAACATGCAAAACAAACATTACAATCAAATATTACTCAAATATTACTCAATGTGCCATGATATGCATGATTTGTGCAATCATGAGGTAAAACATGCCAATGAGTTGCTATTAATGTTTACTAACTAGTTACGATGGATTATAACAAGTTTGAACAAGTTTCGATTTAATTTGAATCAAATTGGAATCAATTCAGCCAAAACAGATTCAGAGACCAGACAAGTCCGGTATCAGGGCCGAACTAGTCCGCGCTATCAAGAAATGTGTCGATATTTCCTTTGCACTACTAACAACTCATCCCTAGCAGGGGTGCCAGAAATGTTTGTTGGTAGGTTTTAAATCTTAGATGAACGTCCGCAAGCGCACGGAAACTATCGATGTAGCATTTCCCCTTTAAAGAGTATTTCCAAAGGGTGTCATTTATATTTTCCCAAAGAAAGGTTAGGTGGAAGTAAAGCAATCATCAAATAGAGAGGATAAGTTGGTATAGCTAGGGTTCTAGCAAGGATTGTTTAATTGATAAGTGGAGGTAGTGTGAAACACACAAGAGCATTCTATCCTAACGGGATAAAAGAGGTAACAGAGGGACTAGACTAAGAGTTAGTTAGATACTCCTACTATGCTCCTAATGTACATATACATAGCCTAAGTTAGTTACTAATGATCATGTTAATTATGAATTCTCATGCTAAGTGGATTAACACATCGGTCACGTGTTTACCCCTAGCAACACTAGGCGACTCCCGTCAAGAGCTTGTGGCATAGCCGAACGCGGAGGATTACAAAGGACAGATAGGGCTGTCACCACCTATTGCCTACCTCTTCAATCCGTGGGTCTACGAGACATTAAATGCTACTCTCTATCCTAGCACCATGCTAGCATATCATGTAATTACCTTAATAGACTATGCACAAGCTATCCAAGGCAATGAACTAAATCATAGTTGAACCTATGTTAATTCATAGCACAAGTGATTCATGTTGACATAATTATATCATAGTTCACTAGACTATAGTTGACATTTTTAGTGTTTTTGAAGATGTAATAAGAATGGTATGGCACAATCATAAATACTATTCCTACCACATACATGGAATCCACAATCTAATAAGAAACGCTTCATCCAAGTATATGAACAATAGAAGACAAAAGATAACGTCTCTATTATGAATAAAGTCACACACAAATAGGAATATGGGAGAGATACCTTTCCCAATTGGGAAGAGACTCCTTCTACTCCTCTCCTACTAGGACTATGGAGTAGAGGCTCTCCTCTCTACAACCTATACTCCTCTAAACCTATGGAGAGTAGTGGATATAAAGGAAGAATACTCAAGTGGTGTGTGTTGAAGTGAGGGGTCCTATTTATAGCTTGGAGAAGAATCGGTTCCCACCACCAAAAGCGTGCAAATCAGTCACCCATGACGTCTTCAAGTCGGGAGGAGCCAACACGTCGTGTTTGACCATGTTTGGCGGCAAGACCTAGTCGGCCAACCAGGGCGGTCGGCCGACCTGGTCTTGGCCCCATTGGGGTTGTGCTTCCTCCAGGTCTCTGCCAGGTGGGTCCCATTCCTTTTTATGGGTGCTACACCATTGGATGGCCTCAGATACTTTCGTTTGTTGGCCATTTGATCCATGTGGTGCCACGTGTCGTCGCTTAATTGAATGGAATGATATTTTATTGGATCCATCACCTTGTTTTCACTTCATCTTTGCATAAAACTCCAGCATGTACCATTTTCTCCAAAGACAAGCGGAAATAGGTTAAATAGAAAGGTGATGTGTGCAAGAAATGACAATTCTTTCACATAATTGTGTTAAATTGGTATATAATAGCCGTCAACAACTCCCCCAAGCTTATCCTTTGCTCGTCCCGAGTAAAGTCAAGACTTTAGGTTGATGATCAGGAGTTGCTACTATGTTCTATTTTTCAAAAGAACCATGTGCACAACAAAATACTCTACCTAGTATTTCAAAAATTGGCATGGTACTTCACCCATCTTAGGTCATTATGGGGCTTATGCCATCTCCTTTTCATGGGTGGTTGAAAGATAGAACAGCAAATGGAGCACACATACCCTAGAAATCAAGTTCCACTAAAATTTCGGAGAGTTCAATTCAATTTTAAGTATCTCAATTTGATTCTCTCAAGTCTCTTCCTTGTGTGTAGTGGAAATATATCCTCACCAAGACATTTTGCCAAAAATCATCCTACCTCTACATAAGGCATGTATGTTGAGCCTGGTAGGGAATATAGTAGGCGTATTTGCAACACATAATATTGCTAAGTCAAAAGAGTAAGCCTTAGAAGAAATCAATTCAAAACAATTTGATTCAAGACTTGTGCATGTGTGATAGAACAGAGTGGATGTGGATCTTGAGACGACTCCTTTTTGAGTGGACTCTCTTATTTTGCAGGGATGAAACATGGATACTTTCTCTTTTTTCTTCTTTTTTCTTGTGCTTATGATGTAAGCATGCATTTTATTTTTCTTTTTCTTGTAGCCATGTCTTCTACTCCCTTTTTATGCATTGAAGTTTGTAGAGAGTACTAAGCATGAATGATATGGAGTTTCTCGTTTTATTGTGGAATGGTGGTGTGATGGAAATTTGCTTACTTCTAGTGTAGAAGTATAGCATGTGCATGAAGTCTTGATTTCAAAAAGTAATGAAAGAAATCTCACATAGGTCTATAGTAGTTTGACAAAGCTTGATGTGAAAACAAATAGCATATGCATAAGGTCTATCAATGTAATGTATCATATGGATTTGGTGGGTATTTCCAATCAAATGAGGATAACTTAAATATTTTTAGAATTTCTCCGGAAATCTAAGTTTCACTATCAAACTAGGAATAGCAGCCATATCACTATATCATATCTCACAACAACTTAGAATGGATTAAGCTTTTGCTACCCACAATTTCCAAATAAAGGCAAAAGCAATTTTAACCAATGAGAGCAATATGTTGGAGAGTAGTAAGTTGTAAACTAGGGACTTAGGAAAAATAAAACAGAGCAACTATTCATCATTTCATCTATGTGAATTCCAAGACATTCTTACCGCACAACATTTATTTTATTGAAAAACAAATCTATCCAACAATTTTTTAAATGCAAGGTGGATGATGAGTAAGTGGAAAATAAATATGCAAGGGGTTAATACAATTTACCTCAAGTGGAGGTCCTCCCCCAAGCTTGTTCTTCACTCACCTCCGTGTCGAGGGTTAAACCCTTGATGACAGAAGTATGCCGCGAGATCGGCTTGTTGTTTTTGTAGCATGGAGTTGAAGTTGGTGAATTGAGCGTCCATGTGTTGTTGCCAGTCTTGGGTACCATGGACATTCCCTTGGAGAGTGTTGTAGATGTCACCAGTCCTCACTTCAAGCTCCTCCGTATGTATAGAGAGGTCCGTCATTCCTTGGCTATAGTCCTAATGACTTGTAGCCGAAGCGGAATGACATCTTCTCATAGATGTTGGAGGCAAGCTTCTAGAGCCTAAAGTGGATAGGGGTGTTTCCCATGTAGCACCTGGCCATCCATGCCAAGACGGACCTTCGGCCTCATATTAAGGAGGTTGAGTCCATCCACGTGCATCACCCATTTGGTTCTCTTCCTCTTTGTACTCATGGACCGTGGAGGTTGTCGGGGGCATGGCCGCTCTCCTTGTACGGCTTCTAGTTACCCAGCCAGAGACATTACTTCTTCTAACATCCCCGATGAGAAGAAGGTCAATGGTTAGCCTTCGACATTTGCACAAATGATAATCTGGGTAAGGTAACCTAATTTCATTGACAATGCCGGGATAATAAAATATCAAAGAGCCATCGCGATCATGCTTAAGGGTATGTGCTTGCACTAAATATTCTTCATCAATTAATTCTCTTTCATTTTCAATATACTCAAATGAAGAATATTTTAGTGCTCCTACCCTAGTAGCAATACGAGTAATCAATGAAGTACATTCAATTGGCCCTACACTTAGAATGTAATCTAACCATTGTGTCATCATGGCAATGACTAGAGCAACTTTTATCTTTTTAATCATGGCAAATAAAATTTTCAGCTCATCATCATGCACTATCCTTACATATCCTCTAGGGAACATAGTCATAGCCACCCATCTATGCACGAAGCATAAAGTAGGGTTGTGCAAGTGCCTATTCCTAGGTGCACTACATCTAACCTCACCAGTTAAATCTTGCCAAAAACTTTTTTTGTTAAACTTAGGCAAAACGTCTAAATCTAGCAAACAACGTTTATGGAAGCCAAGGATTTCACTTGATTCTTTCTATAGGATGTTGTATTCTTTTTGAAATAATCTAAAAGTAGTACCATCAATTTGAGTGTGCAAGGGAATTGTATTGATAAAATGCGTGAACCTTTCTCCTCTATGTGAGCAAAGTTTTCCCATCCTAATGCACGCCAAATGGAAAAGAATTTGGAATCCATACCTATTTCGGAGATCAAATCCGGATCATAAGCTTTCGTATGAGAAAACTCACGATCTTGGAGGAGCTTGCGTGCTTGGACTTCAACTTCACTTTGGATGTTGAGGTCGTCATCATGAAGAAGTTGGTGAGGGTTGCTCCTCTCACCCATGGGAGTGTCCTCTCCTACACTCCTCCTCCGTGAACTTGGTGTAGCAACGGAAGAGGGGCATGCACTTGAGTGTCCACCATGGCTTGAGCGTGCAACCTCCTTTCTTTCCAAACAACCTCTTCATTCCTTTCATTGCCACAACAAACAGGAACACAACAAGGCAAAAACTCGAAAGAGGTGATGTTAGCAAAAGCAAAACCCCGACGAATTTTCCCTTGAAGAACTTGAAAGCAAATTGCAAATGCAAATAATAGCAAATTTTTTTGAGTTGGGAATTGATCAAGAGCACTTCAATGAAGAGCAACTAAAAAATTGTGAGCAAGAGTGACTTTGGGGATGTATGAAATGAGGTGAAGTGTGAAGAGAAGTGCTCCTCACGGCCTCTATTTATAGTGTGCAATCCCCAACAGTCACTAGGGAGCCAAATGTAGCCGTTGGAGGAGAGAGAGCCAAAATGGCTCTTACCCCTAGTCAGCCGAACAGGGGGGGGGGGGGGGGTCGGCTGACCTGACAAGTGGGCCCCCTATTCCCCCTTTGTGCAGGTGGCTCCCCAATGGCTATGAAATTAGCACATTGGTGAAATACCACTTTGCAACTCAGAAAAATTGTTTTCCAAATAAAAACTCCTTTTTCAAAATCCAATAATTTTCTTTTTGTTAAAAATAAAGAAATAAAAGTGATAGTTGAAAATATAAGATTCTCAACTTACCAATAAAATAAAATATGCAGTGGGGAAAATCAAACTAAATGAGGAAAACCAAATAAAGAGAAAATAAAAACAATGAAAAGGAAAACTACCAATTATCCTATTGGCCAGGTCTCACCACCATCCGATGAGATGGACATTCCTCCTTCTTAATTTCTTGACATCTGCGCCCAGAGGGATGGGCTTGTATGGCTTGTCTTGCTTCTTCCGCCATACCTTTTTTGGCGGCTTGGTGGACTTGGGCCTTTGGGGAGGCCCGGACTTCTCCGTGTTCTTGGGGTGTCAGCGTGGATGATAAGATGGATTTTTTGCATAGATACAATTCCTCGTGAATGCAATGATCGCATCCACCTTTGGAGGTGTGATTTCAACCTCTTAAATGTGCTTAACATTCGGCCCATACTCCATGCATTGCTCCAACTTTGGTCAGAAGATAAACTTCTCCTCCTTGTCGTTGATATGGAAGTGCATTTCTCCAGCTCTTACACCTGTGTGAGCCTTCGCGGTGCTTAGAAACGGACACTCAAGAATGAGCAGCGTATCCTTCTCGACCTCCATGTCATGCACCACGAAATCCACGGGTATGAAGCAGTTCCGGATTTTCACCGGGACATCTTCGACAATACCCACCATATAACGGAATGAGGAATCAGCTAGTTGCAGCTACATTGGTGTTGGAGTAAGTTCCGTGAAGTTTAGCTGGTCGAAAACCACCTTGGGCATCACACTCACACTTGCTCCATGGTCACAATGGTCCTTGTCAAATTGGTGTGGCCCAATTGAGCATGAGATTGTAGGACATCAGGGATCCTTTAGCCAGTTTCCTCCATGTAGAGAAATCATGTTGACATTTTCCACAGGGGGTTCGCGCTGTCCTGGCATCTTGCCATTCTCCATTGGAGGAACATGAGCTACCAGTTGAGCCAACTGAGTCTCCAACATTTTGTTGAAACTCAATGATTCTTGAAGGCTGAGAATAGTCCTTCAATCTTGGCATTTATACTCTCTAGGGTCTTGTCATTGACCGACAGCTTCTTGGATATAGCCTCATTGATCTTCAGTTGGCCAATGGAAAGTTCTCTCAAGTTGGAATGATTTCCTTTGTTGCCATTGTTGTTTTACCCTCCTTGAAAGAATGGGCGTGGTTGGCCCCACCCTTGACCTCTTGGACGATAGCCATTATAGCTTCCATTGTTGGCTACGTATAAGGCATCCTCACAGGTTTCTGGGCAAGGATTTCCCAAATGGCCCGTGTTGCCACAGACTTCACAAGTGATGTGAGAGTCTAAGGCATAGGCATTGCCACATACCTCACCATTGCCTTGTCCATCAATCTTCTTCATAAGGAGGCCAAATTTGGCAGTGATCATGTCCACCTCGTTCAAGGTGTGCATGCCTCGCTGGCAGGTATGGAGACATCGTTGCTCCATCCCATTTTTGACACCATCTTCTCAATCAAATCTTGGGCTTTGGGCACCGTCAATGAGAAGAAGGCACCTTGTAACACCCTCATTTTCATCCATCATGCATTGCATACATTCTAATATATGTTTAAAATTAAGTAACATAAAAAGGAACAAGTTTAAAACAAATTAGAAGCAAAACCGCACTCAAAAGTTCTGAGAGTTTCGTACTTGTCCGTTTTTGGTGCGGACTAGCCCATTATTCTCTCTGACCTCTCTTCGGACATGTCCATTTTGCTGCGGACTAGTCCGTTTTCTCTTTCTTCTGTTTTCGTACTTGTCCATTCCAGTGCGGACTAGTGCATTCACCCCACCCTTCAAAAATTTTGCCAAGTCCTCGAACTTGTCCGTTTTCTGTCGGACTTGTCTGTGTTGCTCTCTCACAAATATCGTACTTGTCCCTTTTTGCAAGACTTGTCCGTTTTCTCCCCGACTAGCTATCAGACTAGTCCAGTCCATTGCATACTTGTATGGTATTTGCGACTCTGATTCAATCTTTTCCTCCATGACTTATTTTGGGTTTTTACCTTGAGTGGGCCCAAGGATGTCGTGTATAACCTTTTTGGATCCCATGTGGGACCCCAAACCGTCCTCCACCCACCCCCAAACTCGAAATCCATCAAACCCTACACCTCCACCCCTATATAAACAACCCAACACCCCAACTTCTCATCTCTTTGCCACTTTTGAAAACCCACCAAATCCTAGTTCGTGGGAGCCGCAATCGAGAGGAGATCCAGCAGCAAGAAGAAGAGGAGGAAACGAAATAGGATCAAATGAACAAGATCTTCATCGAGTTTTTGTTCTTCATCATCAATTCACCCTCAACTCTTCATCATCAACCCAAGATCATCAAGATCCAAGTGTTGCTTCTGAACTCTTGATCCTTGGAGTTCTAAACACGTGGTACGCCATCTACTTTCTCTTTTCCACGTGAATTTAACCCCAATTCACCCAAATCTCGCAGATCAAGAAAACCATAGAAAAACCTAATTCGCTAGTTCTACGAAGGGCTGACTAGTCCGGTCCCTAGCGGACTTGTCCGGTCTCTAGAGTTAATTGTTGCTAAATTAATTCCAGATTGATGTAAATAAACTTGAAACCAGATCAAACTTGTTAAAAACCATTGTAACCGATTTATGAAAAATAATAGTAACTCATTAACTAGTTTCACTTCGCATTTGCATTAATCATGCATGTCATGTCATATTGAGTAATATATGAGCATCTATTGATTGTAATTATTGTTTTGTATGCTCGTTGCATGGAATAGAAGGATTTGCTCTAGAGGTTGCTGCTGAGGAGCTTCAGCACCATGACTTGGAAGCCTTTGACCCTAACCAAGCTCAAGAGCAAGGCAAGTGTCCTTAAACATATTGATCCTATTTTTATTAAATATTTTGTTTCAAAACTGCATGCTTGTATCAATTTGATGGGAAAACCTATGATAGGTGTTTACTATATTTGTTTAACCATCCTTGTTGCTTGTATCACATGGTAGAGAGTCGGGAAGGGCTTTTTACTTTTGCTTCGCTCAAATAAATTGGGATGGGAAAACAACCAAACATATTAATTATGAACTAATGAGATTGTGGACAATGTAGATGATGAACATGGTTAAGAGTAATTTGGGACTTCGATAATCCAAGCAAGCATGGTTTGTGGTATGGGTTGGATGTCATGGTGGTATGCTTTCTTGGGATCTTAAGGTCCATGCGAGAATAAGCCAGGACTACAATGCCACCACGAGGCCAAGTATGGGTGCGGTGTAGCTAAATAATTAGGTGTATTGCTAGTATTGCATGGACCATTTGAAAGAGCAGGAAACGGGAGTTGAATTGGGTTGGCAATAGTGGCGGGTCTCCTTGTGATCCGAACGGCACAAGAGGGGCCCTTGGTTTAGGATGTGCTCAGTTGGAGGCATCGCCACCGGTGAAACCTCAGTGGGTCCGTGCATGCTAGTAGTCCCTTTGTAAAGGCTATTTTGTCATCTTTTGGCCACACACCAATAAAAGTGTGTAATGTGACTGACAGGTCACGGGCATAAGGGAGGTTCTTAGTCACCGAAAGGTGATGAAATCACGAACACATGGGTAAAATGGTACAACCTCTATAGACTATTAAAAACTATCATGATAGTCGTGCTCCCGGTTAAGAGCACCTGGACAACTTCCATGACTAGAGAGAACATGGTATTGGGATGGTTTCGGGATGGTTATTGTATTGGTATTGGTAAGGTTATGGATATGGATAATGGTGATGGTAAAAATCTAGAATAATGGTAATGGATACCGAATATGGATTTGTATGATGATAATTATGTGGGATATGATTGGATTACTTCACATATATAATATAATGCTTTTCTACATGTTCTAAATGTACTTTTCAGCAACTAGACTTTATTTATTGTCGTCATTTGTTAAGCTACATGTCATACTTTTCCCACACTTGCTGAGTACGACATGTACTCACCCTTGCAATTTCCCTACCAACAGTTTCAGGTTAGCATTGGGAGTATCATGAGGTTAATGCGAAGTTCTAGGTGTTGTGCTGCCATCAGCTTGCTTGTGGTGTTGCTTGGAGCCGCACATTCTCTTTCGCTTAGCTTGCTTAGTTGCTTAATTAGATTGTAATGCTGCTTTACTTTCATACTTTTCATAATAATCATTAGAGTTATATCTTGAGGATTATTGGAATATTGTAATAAAAGGTACTTAATTAATCTGTTCTGTGGTAATTTTTTTGGTTATTGTTTGTGATGCACTTGTAGATGTGTCCTGGACGTCCTCGGCACACATATGCGTCGCACTTGGTTCATTTTTGGAACCGGGTGTCACACAGCTCCAACAGCAGCATCAAAATGGTCACGGGCGGAAGGGATCAGCCCGTTGTAAAAGTTTTGGATTATAAGCCAGTCATCCATCCCATAGTGGGGAAAGGCTAGGATGTACTCTTGAAGCCTTTCCAAAGCCTCGGGTATAGGTTTTTTGGCATCTTGCTGGAAGCTGGAAATTCTTCCATGTAGGGCATTGGTCTTGCCCAATGGGAAAAACTTGGCGAGGAATGTCGTAGAACATTTCTCCCAAGTATCTACAACACTCCGGTTCGCGTAGAATTACTGTTTCGCTCTACCAAGAAGAGAGAACGGGAACAACCTAAGACAGACATCATCAGGGTGTATGTCCTTAATCTTAAAAGTGTTGCAGATCTCAAGGAACTGTTGCGGGTGAGCTTGCATCCTCCTTAGCCTTCCCACAAAATGGGTTGGCTTGAACCATAGTTATTAGGCTAGTCTTGATTTCGAGGTTCACGTCTCCCATGTTAACAGTGGGCCGAACAGGCACATTGTTAGCAGAGGGAGCTAAAAACTCACGAAGGGTCTTCTGGGCCATTGGTGTTTTGGTTGTTGTTGCGCTTGTGCTGCCTTGATTTGTCGCTCGAAGATTCTGAGGAGTAACGACACGAGGTCGATCTCTCAGAACGGATTCGAGATCTTTAACTAAGTTTTCCAGCTAGCGGAAACCAGACATACACTACCCTGTTTTCACATAAAGTGTAAAAACAAAGAAGGGTCATCCTACTAAAACCTACTAGGGTCCTATCCTATTCACTCAATCATACAATACTTTGGCTTCCTTCCCCGACAATGGCCAGAAATGCTTGTTGGTATTTCCTACACACTACTAACAACTCATCCCTAGCAGGGGTGCCAGAAATGTTTGCTTGTAAGTTTTAAATATTAGATGAATGTCCGCAAGCACACAAAAACTATCGATTTAGCATTTCCCCTTGAAAGAGTATTCCCAAAGGGTGTCATTTATATTTTCCCAAAGGAAGGCTAGGTGGAAGTAAATCAATCATCAAATGGAGAGGCTAGGTTGGTCTAGGTAAGGTTCTAGCAAGGATGGGTTAATTGATAAGTGGAGGTAGTGTGACACACACAAGAGCATTCTATCCTACAGGGATAAAAGAGGTAATAGAGGGACTAGCCTTAGAGTTAGATAGATACTCCTACTATGCTCCTAATGTACATATACATAGCCTAAGTTAGTTACTAATGATCATGTAAATTATGAATTCTCATGCTAAGAGGATTAACACATCGGGCACGAGTTTACCCCTAGCAACACTAGGTGACTCCAGCCAAGAGCTTGTGGCATAGCCGAACGTGGAGGATTACAAAGGAAAGATAGGGTTGTCACCACCTACTGCCTACCTATTCAATCCGTGGGTCTATGAGACATTCAACGCTACTCTCTATCCTAGCACCATGCTAGCAAATTAAGTAATTACCTTAAGAGCCTATGCACAAGGCATCCTAAGCCGATATACTAAATCATCGTTGAACCGATGTTAATTCACAGCACAAGTGATTCATGTTAACATAATCATACCATAGCTAATTATACTATAGTGGAAGTTTTTAGTTTTATGATGATCTAATAAGAATGGTATAGTACAATCATAAATACTATTCCTACCACATACATGGAATCCACAATCAAACAAGAAACACTTCATCCAAGTATATGAAAAATGGAAGACTAAAGATAACATCTTTATTATCAATAAAGTCACAAATACAAATTGCAATATGGGAGACATACCTTTCCCAATTGGGAAGAGACTCTTTCTACTCCTCTCCTACTTGGACTATGGACTAGAGGCTCTCCTCTGTACAGCCTATACTCCTCTAAACCTATGGAGAGTAGTGGATAAAAAGGAAGAATACTCAAGTGGTGTGTGTTGAAGAGAACGGTGAGGGGTCCTATTTATAGCTTGGCGAAGGGTTGGTTCCCGCCACCAAAAGTGAGTGAATCAGTCACCCATGACCTCTTCTAGCCAGGAGGAGCCAACACATGGTGTTTGACCGCGTTTGGCGGCAAGACCTTGTTGGCTGACTAGGGGGTCGGTCGACCTGGTCTTGGCCCCATTGGGGTTGTGCTTCCTCCAGGTCTCTACCAGGTGGGTCCCATCACTTTATATGGGTGCTACAACGTTGGATGGCCTCAGATACTTCTGTTTGTGGGCCATTAGATCCATGTGGTGCCATGTGTCATCGCTTGATTGGCCGGAATGATATTTTATAGGATCCATTCCCTTGTTTTCACTTCATTTCTGCATAAAACTCCTGCATGTACCGTTTCCTCCAAGGACAAGTGGAAATATATTAATTAGAATGGTGATGTGTGCAAGAAATGACAATTTCTTCACATAATCGAGTTATATTGATCGGTGAAATAGATATATAGCAGCCGTCAACAAACAGCAGAAATAGGGTTTTTCTAGACAGTGAGAAATTCACTTGAAAAATTGAATGTAGAGGGTATTCCTTGTGTTTAAATATCCAAAGGTCGAGAATTGGGTGCAACACTTGAATCTTGATATCTAGGGCTTGGTGAGAGGTGTTGATGGCGATTTGATGATGAAGAACGTCGATGTCGAAAAGTTGATGAAGATCACACTTTCTTGATCCTTCTCCTGCTTCTCCTCCTTCTCCTCGCTGCTGGCCGTTCTCTTAACGACGGGGCATGGCAAGAGACGACAGCAAGGGTTTTTCTCAAAGGTATGGAGAGGTGAGTGTATTTGGTTGCTTATATAGGGGTGGAGAGGTAGGGTTTTGGGTTGCATTCCATGTAGATTTTGGTGGAGAACGAATAGGGGCCATGGTAGGGTCCACTTGGGCTCCTATGGGGTTGGGCATGAAGTCCTTGGGCCCAATTAAGGCAATTACCAATAACTTAACATGGAAGAAAAATAGATTTTGAGTTGGACTCTGAAGGCCGGACTAGTCTGCAAGGATGGCCGGATAAGTCTATTTTGGAACAAAGATGAAATCGGACAAGTTCGGTGCTGGAGGTCGGACAAGTCTGAGACTTGGCAAGAAATTGGTCTGGACTGAAACAACATCAGACTAATATGCTCAAAGTCAGACCAGTCCAGAAAAACATCAGAACCTACATCGAACTAGTCCGTGCAATGTGTCGGACAAGTCCGGTGTTCTGAAGACTGAATTTTCTGAAACAGGAAAGGGACACCAGACTAGTCCGTTGTTGAGACTGGACAAGTCTGCTCCCTGACAGGATTCAATTGTTGTTTTTCACTAAGTTCATTTTAATTAGGTTTCTATTAAGGTTGCTTCATGATAAACATGTGTTAGGATGCATGCAATGCGTTATGCATGAAAATGAGGGTGTCACAAACCTACCCTCCTTAAAATGCATCTCACCCTCGAGTTTCGACGTAGAAGGAAAGAGATAGGGAAATTCCTTCTTGAGATCAGCTTCTCGCTCCCATGTATCTTCCGATTCTGTATGATGCTTCCATTGCACTTTGCACTATCGAATCACCTTGTTCCTTGTGACCCTCTCCTTGGTTTCCAAAATTTTGACAGGTTGCTCTGCATAGGTCAATCCTTCCTTAGGCTCCAATTCTTCCATCGGTACTTGCTCCTCCGGTACCCTCAAGCACTTATTGAGCTGAGAAACATGAAACACATCATGAACATTAGAAAGATGTGCTGGCATCGCCAACTTATATGCCACTTCTCCTCGTTTGTCCAAATCTTGAATGGTCCAATATAACGGGGTGCCAACTTGCCTTTGAAATTAAATTGCTTGTGACCTCGCATGGGTGACAATTTGAGGTATACAGAGTCCCCCACCTCAAAAGCTAATCTTCTTCGTCTATTATCCGCGTAATCTTTTTGTCTTGACTAAGCAGCCCTCAAATTCTCACGGATTTTCTGAACTTGCTTTTTGGCATCCTAGATTACGTCAGGTCCAAACACTTGAGTTTCTCCTGTCTCATATTAGAACAAGGGTGTTCTACACCTCCTTCCATACAATTCTTCATATGGCTATATCTTCAAACTTGCTTAATAACTGTTGTTGTAGGAGAATTCAGCATATGGCAGACTTGTGTCCCAACTTCCTCCATATTTTAGTGCACAAGATCTTAGCATATCCTCCAAAATATGATTTGTTCTCTTGGTCTGTCCATCCATTTGAGGGTGCTTTGCAGATCCGAAATTCAATTGAGTTCCCGTTGATTCGTGTAGCTTTTGCCAGAACCTTGAGTTAAATTGAGAACCTATATTGGACACTATTTTCTTTAGCACTCTGTGTAAGCACACTATTCCTCCCATATACAATTCTGCCAACTTTGCTCCACTACATGTAGTCGTGACAAGAATGAAATGTACCGATTTCATCAACCGATCCGTAATAACCCATATGGAACCATAACCTGCTGAAGTGCAAGGCAAACAACCTATGAAATACATACCAACCTCTTCCCATTTCTATTTTGGAATCTTCAATGGCTGCAATAATCCAGCTCGCCTTTATTGTTCAACCTTGACTCATTGGAATACATCACATAATACGACATATTCAACTATGTCCCTTTTCATACCATCCCACCAGTAGCACGTTTTTAGGTCCTTGTACATCTTCGTACAGCCGGGATGTGCCTCTTTTAATATCGCCTGCCGAAGATGCTTCGCATTAGACACAACAATCCGTTTTCCAAGCCATAAAGTATTATGGCTGTCCTCATCAAATCTGAATTCTCTCCCTTCTTGGGTCCTTTTCTTGATTTCATGGATTTCATTATCTTTTGTCTGTCCCTCTCGAATTTCCTGTTCCAGGGTCGGATTTAACTTCATTATTCCTATCTCATTAACAAATCCTATATTCAACCATTCAAACTCCTTGCATAGCTCAGACGGCAACTCCCTAATGGTGAGCTGGTGTCTTGCTCCCTTTCGACTAAAAGCATCAGCCACTACGTTGGCCTTTCATGGATAATAATTGATTCCTACATCATAATCCTTATTGAGTTCCAACCATCTTTGTTTCCTTAAATTCAGGTCTTTTGCGTGAATATGCACTTGAGACTCTTATGATCCATATAAATATCGCATCTATGACCAAGAACGTAATGTCTCCAAATCTTCAAAGCATGCACTACGGCTCCAAGTTTCACATCATGTGTAGGATAATTCTGCTCATGTTTCTTCAATTGTCTGGATGCATAAGCTACTACTCGGCCTCCTTGCATCAAAACACAACAAAGTCCTTGGCTTGAAGCATCACAATAGATATCAAAACTCTTGCTCCCATCTGGCAATACCAACACAGGTGCGGTCATAAGTCTCTTCTTTAACTCCTCAAAGTTGTCTTGACAAGCTTGAGTCCACTTGAAAGTCTTCTCCTTCACATTAATAGTTCAGTCATGGGCTTTGCTATTTTGGAAAAGTCCTCGATGAACTGACGGTGATATCCGGCCATTCCAAGAAAACTTGTTATTTCGTTCACATTCTGCATCGGTTCCCACTTTAGCACGTCTCTAACCTTTCCTGGGTCGACTGACACTCCTCCTCTAAAGATGACATGGTCTAGGAATGATATCTCCCAGAACCAGAATTGGCACTTGTTGAACTTGGCATACAACTAGTGCTCTCGCAGTTTCTGCAACATCAGCCTTAAATGCTCTCCATGCTACTCTTCACTCTTCGAGTAGATCATGATGTCATCAATGAACATACCAAAAACTTATCCAAATACTCCATGAAGATCTTATTTATGAGATACATGAACTATGCGGATGCATTAGTCAATCTGAATGACATGACCGTATACTCATAGGATCCATACCATGTCCTGAGAGTTGTTTTGGGTATGTATGATGGTCTAATATTCATTTGGAAATATCCCTACGGAAGATCAATCAAAGAGAATATTCTAGCTCCCTTCATTTGGTCGAACAGATCCTCTATGCAGGGCAATATGTACTTATTCTTAATTGTCACCTCGTTGAGAGACCGGTAATCCACACACATTCTTTGGGATCCATCTTTCTTATCTATGAAAAGCACTGGGGCTCCCCATGGTGACGAACTTGGGCATATAAAACCCTTCTCTAACTGCTATTTAATCTGCTTCTTAAGCTCCGCTAATTTCTTAGGAGGCATCCAATATGGTCTCTTTGCTATAGCTGTAGTTCCAGGTATTAAACCAATGATGAACTCGATGTCACAATCAGGTGGCATACATGGCAATTCCTTAGAAAACACTTCTGGGTACTCACAAACCACTGGGATTTCCTCCAAAGTTACTCCTTCTACATGATTCACCATTGCCTTCTCGTTTATTGGCTGAACAGCCTTGAATTCTATACTAACTCCTTCCTCATTTGTCAATTGTACCGTCCGAGTGGCACACTAGATCACTGCTTTATGCTTCCTTAGCCAATCAATTCCAAGTATAGTGTCCAAGCCTTGTGAATTCAGGACTATAAGGTTGGCGAGGAAATCTACCTCCTTATGGAAATACTTACTTTTGGACATACTATATTTGTCCTCATCTCCCGTCTAGGAGATTTAACCAACAGATTATACTTCAGGTATGATATAGGCATGCTATGCTTTGTAACATACTTCGATGAGATGAGTGAATGGGATGCTCCGGGATCAAATAATATAGTAGTGGGGTTGGAGCTTGCGAGAAACATACCAATCACAATATCTTCAGCTTGCTGAGCCTATTCTGTAGATACATGGTTCACCTTGCCACGAGCAAAATTTTGTGGTCCTCTGTTCCCTTGAGTTGCTCCTCCATTGGGCCTAGGATTCAACTTTGGAGTTCTGTTCTTCTGTCCTTGACCTGATCTTGGGCATTGTTTGCAAAATGTCCTACTTGACTACATGTAAAGCAAGTTTTTGCACCAGTGGCGCTAGAGAAGTTAGGGCGAGGCTGATTCTGAGCATAGGCAGTCATATTTGGACGTAGTGCAGGCTGCATAGGTAAGCGAGGTGCTTGCATGGATGGGCGATGCTGCATTGGTTGTTGCGGTGGCGGTTGATAAGCAGGGCGGTATGCATTAGCAGACGGGTTGTAATACAGTGCAGCAGGCAGTGCATCGTGAGGGCGGGTATTGCTTCCATGCGGTTGTCCATGATATGGCAATTTCCTCTTGTTTTCTTGTTCCATCTCACGAACCTTGTTCTCAACCACAATGGCCTTGTCATCAAGCTTCTGAAAGTTAGCGTAATCAGTGTTAAGCAACCGGAATTGAAGTTAGTTGTTGAGACCCCTCATAAACATATATTGCTTCCTGTTGTCAGTACTGATGTCCTCTGGAGCATACCTAGACAATTGAGTGAATTTATAGAGATACTCACTCACACTCATCCTTCCTTGCCTGAGGTTTTCAAATTCTTGTCTTCTCATTATCATGACTCCCTCAGGTACATAGTGACAACATAACTTCTCTTTAAATTCAGCCCAGGTAGTTTCCTCTTGATTTTCATGGGCATTGCAAAGGGATCTTCACCAATCCACAGCTGCTCCAACTAATGGATGGGAAGAAAAAAGAACCTTTCCCTCTCACTGCACTGGACGATGGCAAGTTTCTTCTTGTTGGATTTCAGCCAATCATCAGCTTCCATAGGATCATTGGTTTGAGCAAAGGTAGGCAGCCTGGTCCTCATGAACACTCCCAGACGGTTATGGTGATTGCAGGGTGGTGGTGTTCGAGGAATGTGGGACTGGTTGTTGTTATTAGCATGCAACTTTCCTAGAGTTTGCATCACAGTTTGCATAAGTTGATTCTACATAGCTAACAGCCGCTCAAGGTTGCTGTCAACGGCTGTTATATACCAATTTCACCCGTCAATACAACTCAATTATGTGAAGGAATTATCATTTCTTGCAAATATCAACTTTCCATTTAACCTATTTCCACTTGTCCTTGGAAAATTTGTGTATGCAGACTTTTATGCATGAATTGAGGTAAAGGGAGGGAGCGATCCTATAAATACCATCCTAGCCAATCAAGCGTCAACACGTGGCACCTCATGAATCAAATGGCCGACAAATAGAAGTATCCGAGGCTATCCAACAGTGTACACCCTATAACAGCCAATGGGACCCACCTAGATGTCACACTGAGATAGCACAAAGGAATTGGTCCACTTTTCTGTTCGGCCAATGTGGTGGTTCGGCCGAAGTGCTTCTGGCGCCAAACTCGGTCAACTTCCACGTGTTGGCTCCTCCCGGCTTGATGAAATCAGTGGTGACTGAGTCGCTAACTTTGGTGGCGGGAACCGACCCTTCTCCACCAATAAATTGGACCCCTCAACCCTCACTTCAACACACACCACTTGAGCATCATTCTATTGTATACACTAGTTCGCTTAGCCCATAGTGGAGTTAGGCTATAGAGAGGAGATCCTCTAGTCCCAAGTCCTAGTTGGGAAAGGTATGGCTCATGTATCTTTTCTTATATTTATGACTTTATGGATAATAAAGATATTATCTTTAGTCTTATTTTATTCATATACTTGGATGAAGCGTTTCTTGTTTGATTGTGGATTCCATGTATGTGGTAGGAATAGTCTTTATGATCATGCCTTAATGTCATTATACTATCATCATAAACACTATAAACCTCCACTATAGTCTAATTAGTTATGATATGGTCATGTTATTATGAATAAATTGTGATATATCTCAACATTGGTTCAACGATGTTTAGGTTAGTCATTGCCTTTGGATGGCTTGTGCCATGGCTCCTAAGGTATTTACTTAATATGCTAGCATGGTGCTAGTGTAGTTAAGTAGCATTGAATGTCTCGTAGACCCATGGATTCAAGAGGTACCCAGTAGGTGTTGACTGTCCTATCTGTCCTTTGTAATCCTCCATGTTCGGCTATGGCACAGGCTCTTGGCGGGAGTCATCCTAGTATTGCTAGTGGTAAACCTGTGCCTGATGTGTTGAACAACTTAGCATAAGTATTCACCGTTGACATGCTCATTAGTATCTAAACTAGGCTATGTATATGTACATTAGAAGCATTGTAGGAGCAACTCCCTAACTCTTAGTCTAATTTCCTTTAGGACCCATTTACCCTTTAGAATAGATTGCTTAGGTGTGTGTCACACTACCAATATTATCAACTTACCCCTGTCTTGATAATTGATTAGTATCCCATAGCCTGATCACAAGAGTAGTGTTTATTTTACTCCATTGCATTACTTTGGGATAAATACAATACCCATGGGAATACTCTTGGGTGAAATGCTACACGACAATATCCGTGCGCTTGCGGACTTCATCTCTCACTAGAGATGATTTGTGACGTTAGTAGTCGTGAAGAAGCATTTCTGTCGCCGTTGCCGAGGAAGGCAAAGGATGTGAATGATAGCTATCACTTGTGACTAAGCTATAGGTACTAATAGTTATTAGACAGGATTACCCTTGTTTTTTTCTCCTTTTGTGTGAAAACAGGGTAGAGGCAACACTGTTGCCTTTCGCGGAAGAATTTCAGCTTTCATTAGTAACCAAAGTCATCCATTCCTAAGCTTGGGAGAGGCTCTAAGAGTTCTTCTTGGTTTGCCTCCACCATAGGGTGGATAGTTGGCTCCTCATCCAACATTCATGTCATGGGTTGGTCCACCAATCTATGACCACCTTTGTTCTGGAGCTGAAGGAGTCCTATTCTCATTCATCATAGATGAGAATATGGTCTCTATCTAAGGGGTGGATTGATGAATGCTCCAGTTCCCTTAGCTTGCCATACACACCACTTTAACAAGGTGGACATGCTAGCTATGGAACTACACCTCCTATTGAAGTATCATGAAGATCAAGTAAATGGAGAAGTGTTTGGATGATCTAAGCCATGGATATTCATATGATTTGTAAAAATCCATGTCAACATGGGACATTTGGGGAATCATTTTCCTAAGACCCATGGGGATTCTCCCAAACACAACTCCAACGGCTATCACCAACAAGGAGGTTAAGGGTGGAGACAACATCCTCTTGCAATCAAGGAGGCTATGCAAATTTCAAGGGATTTAAGTTCAACTAGCCTTCCTTGAAGTATCTTTTCCATGGCCAAGAAAGAAATGAATACAACACCCACATGAAGCTCTTGGCCAAGGACAAGATAATTAAAGAGCATTCAAGATCTAAAATATCCCACAATCACTTGTTGGGATTCCTACACTTCGACCGAGCCCATGCTACCTAGGGCAAGTGACATTGTGGATGAAGTGTTTCTTGTTTGATTGTGGAGTCCACATGTTATTATGACCAAGGAAACCTTTGATCTATGATTAAAGTATGGGTTAACTCCAAAGAATATCAAGCAAGGTCAAAGTGACACCCCTAAAGAAGGACATGCCTCACCATGCTCATAAGAAGAATATTTCAAGAGGAGGAAAGCCGTCACTACATCAACAAGTCTTCATCAAGATGACGGAGAAGATAGGACCATCATATGGTTCACATGTCCAACTTACATGCTAAATGAGATTTGGAATGTCAATCAAGAGAAGTTGTCTACATCTTCAACTCTGGGATTGGACAACAAATCATCAAATTTAAATGGGACGGAGGTAGGTGACCATCATATGGTTCACATGTCCAGCTTACATGCCAAATGAGATTTGGAATGTCAATCAAGAGAAGTTATCCACATCTTCAACTCCGGGATTGGACAACAAATCATCAAACCAAACAGGACGAAGGTAATTCCCACTCACCGGACTTCAAAAAATTCGGTGACTCCTTGCCAGTTGGTTAATTGGTAGTTATCTCATATTTGATTTGCCAATTTCGTATTTGAATTTTCCATCAAATCTTTGCATTTGCATTTAGCATGTTTGAATTTCCACACTTGCATGTTGGAAAGTAAAATTTCCAACCATCATAAAACTATAATTTTGAATTGGGAAATAAATTTATTTGGATATGAACCTTGAGCATAACCACTTGTATTCATCTACCTAATTCAAACGAAAAATATTTATCTTAAATATTCATTGCATTTGCAAGTTGTTTCAAGTTGGGCAAAACAATTTGACAAAGGGTACAACATGCTTTCTAGCTAACGTAACCCGTTTTTGAGTTGTTTTGTTTGTTCTTGATTATTAGTGCAGTCAAAACAAAAATTTGTGAAGAGGTTGGAATGCCCCATCAAGCGCTTTGAACTTATTTTGAATTCATGGTGGAGAATGCTCAAGATGGTGGTCCAATGGAGGAACAAGATGAAGCTCATTCAACTCGAACCTCAACTTGGCAGGAGACATTGAACATAAAGGCTACACGAAAATCCATGGTCATGAGTTTCTCATACAACGACCTTCAAGCAAGACTACTTTTCCATTGAGGTACAAGTTCAAATTTTCTATCGTTTGAATTGCATTAGGATTGAATGATTTTTGCTTACATTGCTAAGGAAGGTCTACACCTTCTCATCATTCTATTCTTATGCATCCTCACGAGAGTATGTGTTGACATTACTCTTTTTGATTCTTCAAAAAGGAATGTCACCTTACTTGGGAATAAATTTAAACAAGTACCTAGAATTTCATAAGCATTGTTAAAATTGACTTAGACATTTTCTACCTATGTAATGATTATGGAATGACTTAATGGTCGAATTGGTATGTAGCAACCTAGGAATAGTGATGTCCATAATTTTGATTTGAAACTCATTCATGCATGGATCACTAAATTTCAAATTCCTAGGCAAAAAATTAAAAATGTTCAGGAGGATAAAATTGAGAATCTTGTTTGTCATGACCCAAATGATAAATAATTGCTCTGGTAAAAAACTATAATGGTTAGAAATTTTACAAGATGAAGGGATCCATATATTGTATCTATATCACTTGCATTGCTATGAGTAGGAGCTTTAGAAAATGTTCAACTTGACTTATCCGTAAATCCCCACTATTAGCAATGATTTATACATTGTTCATGGATACACTAGAAATAGACGCAGTGCATCTTTGATTTTTGTTCTTCCCCATATGTACAAATGAAGATTCGGTTACCAAACCCAAAAATTCATTTGTACAAGTATCAAGAGCTAACCATCCCCTTCTATCATAGAGGGGAAGTTTGCAAGTAAAATAACTACGCAAGCATTCAATGATCCGACTGTTTGAATCCCTAGAGGATCCCATTTCAATATCTCTTGGCCAAGGAGTAAATTAGGATGGTTACTACCTATCAGAAATTAAGCCTGAAGGTCAACCATAACTATACGAGGCCGGAGATTTGACATGGAACCCTCTGTGAGCGACCAATGGGCTGCTACGAATATGTGAGAGCATTATGCTCTCGACTATTCTAAGCACTCATTCGAGCTCAAGGGAATTGCCACCATCATTGGATGTAAGTTATTCCTTTGTGGCTAAAAGGCATGATGTACCTTAACCAAGGAATGACAAGATCACACTCAATGTATATTGGTGCAAGTTGTTTTGATGTGACTAAATAGTATGGTATACCTTAGTCAAGGAACAACAGATCACACTCAACCCATATTGAGTGCACGTCATTCCTTTGTGTATATAGGTATGTTGTACTTTAACCAAGGAATAATGGATCGTACTCAACACGTGTTGGGTACATGTCACTCCTTTGTGGATAAAGGTTATCATTAACTCATGTATGAGAGGTACAAGTCATTCCTATATGGCAAGAAGGTATGATACACCTTAGCCAAAGAATGATGAAACACACTCAACGCATGTTGAGTGCACGTCATTCCTTTCTAGCCATGGGTTATCATTACCTTAGCCAAGGAATAACAAGGTACATCCAACCTATGGAAACCTTAAAGTGTGTATGAGCAACATTGACAACACTCTCATCGACCACACTCTTGGAATCCATGGAAGGCAACCCAACATTGACAATCAACCCCTCCAATGTCAAAGATATGCGGCAACAAGGTTAGGCCAACCTCATGGCCTACATCCTTCGTTAGGGTTTCAACCCCTATCACGGACATTGAACAAGAACAATCTTGGGGAAAGAACCCAACTTGAGGTAACTTGTATCACACCAATTGCATATTTATTTCCATTCACCCATCATCCACCTTGCGTATAAAAAAAACTAAAAAAATGTAGAGTAGATTTGCTTTCAATATAAAATAAAAGATGTGCGGTAGGAATGATTTGTAATTCACATAGATGATATGATGAATAGTTACCCTATTTTAATTTTCCTAAGTCCCTAGTTTACAGCTTACTGCTCTCCAAAATATTGCTTTGTAACACCCGGTTCTGAAAAACGAACCAAGTGTAGTGTATGTGTGCCCAGGATGTTGCTTGACACATACACATCATTATCACAAATGATAATCAGAATTTAACCATGTCACAAATAATAAATATACCTTGATTCTATTGCAGCGGAAATAATCTAGCATAGGCGACTCCAACTCCACAGGAAATCGACGGTAGTACACACGCCTAGTACTTCATGTTGTCTTCCAAAATATCTCTTGAAGCTGAATTAATTGTGGGAATAGTCGTATTCAGCAAGTGTGGGAATAGATGACGTGTAGTTAAACAAAAGGATGGAAATAAAATGGCTAATTACAGAAAAGTACATTTCATAAACATGTAAAAGCAACCTATCATGTCTATGCGATATTAATTACCATCCCGTCCCAACTAATCATTAGAAGCCATATCCATCATTCTCGTTTACAATTATAATTAGGTTATAACCAGCTAACAATTAATATCATCACCATATATCAAATTCATATCCTTCCATAATCCGACTATACTCATGTGACAAACCAAACCATACGAAACCCAAATCCAATTCTAGTCATGTAGGTCATTTAGGTGCTTGTGACCGGGAGCATGGCTATCATGATAATTTTTAACACTCTCCAGAGTTTGTACCACTTTACCCACATGTTCATGATTTCATCACCTTTCGGTGATTAAAGGACCTCTATTATGCCTTATCACACTTTCGTAGGTGTGTGGCCAAGAGATCACAAAATAGCCTTTTAAAAGGGACTACTAGTATGTTTGGGCCCACTAAGGTTTCACCGATAGGTTTGAATATCCATTCTCCCACCCACGGGCCCCCTCGTGTGCCATGCGGATCCTAGGGTAGCCCTAGTTGACTCCTATTCCCCGCGCCATCCACCGGTCCACAATACTAGCAGCACTCCTAATTATTCAGCTACGCCACACCCATACATGGCCTTGTGGTGGCGCTGATGTCATGGCATATTCTCGCATGAACCGGTCCTTAGATCTAAGACAAGCAAAACCACCGTACCATCCATTCCATTCCACAAAACCATGATTTCTTAGATCACCTAAGTTCCATGTTGCTAATTTAATCATCATCTTATTACCATCGCAAATTCTCATATTTAAAGTTGTTAAGAATATTATTTAAGTTAACCATAACCCGTATAGTGATGCGGTGCAAAAAGAAAAATACCCATAGCCGACTCATCATGTATATCCCAGCGACAAGGGGTGGCATACAACACTAGTAAACTCCTACATATGGGTTTCCGATTATATTGACACGAGCATGCAATTTCGCAAACAAAACATTTAATAAAATGGGATCAATATGATCAAGGGCACTTGCCTTAATATTCCGCAATTCAGTGCTCAATCAAATCAAAGTCTTGCACATAAAGATCCTCAGATATTCGCTTCTCGATCGTAACCTCTTGAGCATACTCGTCTACTTGCAATCAATCACATACACATACAAACATACACAATTGCAAATACTAATCCATATGTAAAATATGGATGCATGCAGAAAATATATACGTATTAATGCTAAATAAAATTCTATGGCTTTTTAGTAAATTTCGATAATGATTTTCTATTTATTTGGGCAAGTTTGGGATTAATTACATTTAATTAAGAGAAAAAAATAATTATTACAGAATATTAAATATGCTGAATTATTATTAGTAACTTCCTAAATTTTATTATAAATTTCCTGGAAATTTTTTAAATTTAATTTGATATTTATAAATTAACTAGGCTTTAATCTTATTTATTAAATTTGAAAAACATATTAAATAATACTGGAAATATAAATTTTTGTTAAATCTATATAACATATTGATCTTGTATGGTTCAATCTAATATGTAAGTTTCAAGTGATTTAAGATGATTTGGCGATAATCGACGACCGCTAAAATTAATTAAACACTACACATTGTTTAATATGAGTATTAAATCAACAGTGCCGTTTATTAATTATGCGCAACAAATTCTCAAGTCTTCACATGTATTTGAATAGATCATGGTGGGTTTGTCATGACCAGAGCTGCTGAAATTAAATAGGTCTGACTACGATTAAATTCCGGGTATTAGATCTAATACATCGCAAAAATTTGTCTCGGAAAATGTATCCTACCGTAGGTTCGGGACGGAGGCGTAGTGTAAACGAAATAGATGGCGCAGCGATCCTCCGGTGGCACGACGACGGCGGCTCCTTTCTTATCTTTGTCTTCTTTTTTCTTCCCTCGTGGTGCCCTTCTCTTCTCCTCCTTTTCCCTAGCGGCTAGGGCTTCTCCTTATTTTTTTTTCCGATTGCAACTCACGTATGGCTCTGGAAATTAAGTGGACAGGGCAGGTTGTACCAAGGCCATCAGCGCCTTATATAGGCGGAGCCACTGGAGAGTTCGGCTGGGACTTGGCATAGCGCGTAGGACTCGGCTTAGAGTCCCACTCGGCCACGGTAAGGCTTCAAGTGAGAGTAAGCTTCTTCCGAAAACTTCTATAAGCTTCTCCCGGAAACTTTTATGAGCTTCCACTGGAAACTTCTATAAGGTTCTGAAAGGTTCCAAGACTTCTAGAAATTTCTAGAAACTTCCAGAAAGTTCTGGAAACTCCCACAAGGTTTTTTTTCTTTTTTCTTTCTTTATAGATTTTATATATATATATATATGTTTTCTATTTTATATATATATATATCCATGTGTTTGTATTTTGTTTTTCTATTATATATTTTATATTCTCATTCACTTTTCTCATTATCTACACATATTTATATTTGCTTTATCTTTTATTTTCCTATTATTTGTTATTTACATATAAATTCTTTATTTCTATTTATTTATTTTCTTAGTTTTATTTCTATCTTATATTTTTCATTCTTCATTATTTGTTATTTGTTATATTTTTTATCATTTCTTTGTTAGTTTCTTTCTTTATATTCAATTTTATTTTATTATTCTTATTAACTATTGTTTCTTTCTTTCATATTAAATTTTCTTTTCTTTATTTCTTTCCTTCCATATTCGTTATGGCAATTTAATTTCTTTTAATGTATTTATTCTGGTAAATAAATTTTAATACCTAGGGATGAATGCAAATGCAAGATAGATACATATACTTTATATTTTCTTTATAAAAACAATTTCTTCCTATTATTAAATTCTAACGTTTTGTTCAAATTTTAATTCACCAAAGTTTGAAAATTGGGTTGTTACAATTCTACCACCCCTTAACATGAATCTCTCCCTCGAGATTTGAGTGGACCAGAGAAGATATTTTGAAATAAAACTGCAGTTCTTATTTAAATTTGAATTAGCCAAATTTTGTAAAATGAGGATGTTACATGCTTTTATTGGCTAGAATTACTTTTGCCTTGATTTAGATATTGTGTGTAGCAAAAGCTTAGTCCACTTCTAAGTTGTTATATGATATAGTGATAGGTCTATCATTCCTAGTTTGAAAGTGAAACTTAGATTTTCAGAGAAATTCTAAAGAGATTTAAGTTACTCTCATTTGATTGGAAATACCTATAAAAGCCATATGATGCATTACATTGATAAACCTTATGCATATGCTATTTGTCTTCACATTGAGCTTTGTCAAACTCGTATAGACCTATGTGAGATTTCATTCATTACTTTTTGAATTCAAAACTTCACTTGCAAATGTTGTACTTCTACACTAGAAGTAAGCAAATGGGAATTATACCACCATTCCACAAAACAAAGAGAAACTCCATACCCTTCATGCTTAGTACTCTCTCCAAGTTTGTTGCATAAAAAAAGAGTAGAAGACACGGCTACAAGGAAAAAAAAGAGAAAAAGAAAATGCATGATTACATCATAAGCATGAGAAAAAAAAGAGAGAAAGAAAAAAGAAGAAGAAAGGAAGCCATGTTTCATCCCTGCAAAATAAGAGAGTCTACATAAATATGTGTCATCTCAAATATCCACATCCACTTCCACTCCATCACACATGCACAAGTCTTGAATCAAATAGTTTTGAATTTATTTCTCGTAAGGCTTGCTTTTTTGACTTAGCAATATTATGTGTCACAAATATGCCTACTATATTCCCTACCAAGCTCCACATACAAGCCTTATTTAGTGGTATGATGAATTTAAGCGAAATGCATTGCCGAGGACATATTTTCACTACATATAAATGAGAGACTGAGAGAATCAAATTGAGGTACTTATAATATAAATTGAACTCTCCAGAATTTGAGTGGAACTCGATTTGTAGGGTATGTGTGCTCCATTTGCTATTCTATCTATCAACCACCTATGAATAGGAGATGGAATAAGCCCCATAATGACTTAAGATGGGTGAAGTGCCATGCAAATTTTTGCAATACTAGATAGAGTATTTTGCTGTGAACATGGTACTTGTGAAAAATAGAACATTGTAGTAACAACTGATCATCAACCTAAAGTCTTTACTTTGCTAGGGTGAGTTTTTGTTGACGACTGTTATATACTAATTTCACCAGTTAATATAACTCAATTATGTGAAGGAATTATAATTTCTTCAACACATCACATTTCCATTTAACCTATTTCCACTTGTCATTGGAGAATTTGTGTATGCAGACATTTTATGTAGGAATTGAGGTAAAAGGGAGGAAGCAATCCTATAAAATACCATACCATCCAATCAAGTATCAACACGTGGCACCACATGGATCAAATGGCCCACAAACAGAAGTATCTGAGGCCATCCAATGGTGTACACCCTATAACAGTCAATGGGACCCATCTGGAAGTCACACCGAGAATGCATAGTGGAATTGGTCCACTTTTCTATTCGGCCAAAGTGGTGGTTTGGACGAAGTGATTCTGGCACCAAACTCGGTCAACTTCCACGTGTTGGCTGCTCCTGGCTTAAAGAAGTCAGTGGTGACTGAGTCGCTAACTTTTGGTGGCCGGAATCGACCCTTCTCCACTTATTAATAGGACCCCTCTCCCCCCACTTCAACAAACACCACTTGAGCATCATTCTATTGTATACACTAGTTCTCTTATTCCTTAGTAGAGTTAGGCTATAGAGAGGAGAGCCTCTAGTCCCAAATCCAAGTTGGGAATGTATGGCTCGTGTATATTTTCTTATATTTGTGACTTTATGCATAATAAAGATATTATCTTTAATCTTCTTTTATTCATATACTTTGATGAAGCATTTCTTGTTTGATTGTGGATTCTTTGTATGTGGTAGGAATAGTCATTATGATCATGCCTTAATGTCATTATACTATGATCATAAACACAATAAACCCCCACTATAGCCTAATTAGTTATGATACGATCATGTTAATATGAATAACATATGCAATATCTCAACATTGGTTCAACGATGTTTAGGTTAGTCATTGCCTTAGGATGGATTGTGTCATGGCTCCTAAGGTATATACTTAATATGCTAGCATGGTACTAGGGTAGTTAAGTAGTGTTGGATGTCTCGTAGACCCACGGATTGAAAAGGTAGGCAGTAGGTGGTGACAGCCTATCCGTCCTTCGTAATCCTCCACGTTCGGCTATGCCACAGGCTCTTGGCGGTAGTCGTCCTAGTATTGCTAGGGGTAAACCCGTGCCCAATTTGTTGAATAACTTCGCATAAATATTCACCGTTGACATGCTCATTCGTATCTAACCTAGGCTATATATATGTATATTAGAAGTATTGTAGGAGCAACTCCCTAACTCTTAGTCTAATCTCCATTAGGACCCATTTACCCTTTAGAATAGATTGGTTAGCTATGTGTCACACTACCAATATTATCAACTTGCCCCTGTCTTGATAATTGATTAGTATCTCATAGCATAATTGCAAGATTAGTGTTTACTTTACTCCATTGCTTTCCTTTGGCATAAATACGATACCCTTGGGGATACTCTTGGGTGAAATGCTATTATGATAGTTTTCGTGCGCTTGTGGACCTCATCTCTCACTAGAGATGATCTGTGATGTTAGCGGTCATCAAAAGTTGCTAGCCCCAGGTACAAGTCCATTGTTGTTCTGAGGTTCGCCATTATTCTCCTCCTCACCATTGGCAATCCTTTGGTTGCGAGTCCTCGACATCTGTGAGTGAAAGAATAGTAGAGACGGGAGAATTTAGAATTTGAAAAGAAATGCCCCAACTATATGCATCATAGTATATGTAACTAAACAGCTCTCTTATTAAAACTAAAAACCATATTAGAGGATGTGGACAAGCAATCCACAACTCTCTACTACGTGCGAATGTGAACAAAACACTAAGCGTCCCACAACTCGCACCAAGTGCACAAGCACAAGCACACACCATGAAAATATAGCACACCACACCAAATGAAACTAAGACGATCTAAATGTTTTTCCATCTTCTGACAGGAGACCTGGATAAATTGTATGAGTCGTGCCTTCCTGGCCATGAGGCGGCGAAGGCGACGCCGGCCGCAAGGCATACATGGGCGCACACCAAGGTGAGTTGGCCGTCCATGTAGGTTCTGGAGAGGTAGCCGCATCGTTGATCTTCACGGTGGCACAAACTTCTTCTTGCTTCTCCATGATGAACAATTTCCTGCAGAGGTAGCGGATCTCTTCCATGGAATTAGCATAGCGATTTCTCAAATTCATGAATACTTCCTGAGATCTGTCAATGGCACGAGAACTGATTTGTGCCCCTTCCTGTGGTCTTAAGATTTCCCTTGTTCCACTCCTATGATGTGGGTGCAGCAAAACTAGTACCTCCAAAACCTGCTCTCGATAGATGTGGCACAATCTAGTGAGTGTGTCCCATGCAATGTCATTAATAGCTTGCTCCTGGTTGATCTCCACGTGGATGCAAAGTGTCGGGTGATCACCTCATCTTTGGCAAGAATATTAACTTGAGCCCTCAAATCTTGACGTTCACGACGAGGAATCCTCTTAAAATTTTGCATAGATCAAGGAACTCCTTCAATTGCTTAGCTGCAAATCCTCCATCAGTACAGTCAGAACAAAATTCTTAGGTCAAATGGAAAACTGGACGTATGTCCTCCTTTCTGGCTTCACTAGGCTGTGATGCACTCCTTTGAGCTTCGGGTACCTCCTGGCCCTACGGGTTCATCCTCATGTGGTTCCTCCTCATGTGTCTCATCTTCATACTCCTTATGTGTACCATCTTCCTCCTCCTCATCATCATAGATTTCCACCTCTTCAGGATCTTCCTCCTCTTCGTCATCATAGAGTTCCACCTCCTCAAGATTTTTATCCGTCGTGTTTGAGTGTTCATGCTCAACTTCCTTTGCAAGAGAACTCACTACTTCCTCCTCTTGGGATGGTTCAATTCGTGGCTCCTCGCGAGGCCTAAGCTTGCTTCTAAGGGGTGGCAAACGAGCTCTCTTGCGGGCTGTCATTTTGGTGTGAGCCATCTATCAGAAAACATGAGATTATTAGAGGAAAACATAAATATAAGTTCTGAATTTGCAGTAGCCATAAATTTAGATGAAATGATGTGCATTTGCTCAAAAATATGGAAAAGTGGCAAAAAATTGCAGCAGCAGCAAAAGCACAATTTTTTCCCACATTGTATAGCTAGTGGAGGGCAAAATAATGCAAAACGGACAAATTTTGAATAGGGGAGAAGTCCTAAGTGATTTGTGGTGTCCATTCTACCTAGGCTTGCGTTCTACGGTCAAACACCGCTCTCATACCAATTTGTGAGACTAGGTTCCGAAAATCAAACAAGCATGATGCATATGTGTGTCCAGGATGTTTAACACACATACACAAGTGATTCACAAATGATAGCCAGATTATAACCATCTCTATTAAAAAACTAATAATAGTATCTTTTTACAAACCAAATAGTCTTGAATACAAGCTCTAAAAGACTGCAGTGAAAAACACTAAACACTAAAGACACCAACTCCACAAGCAAGCTTCACGGTAACACGCATGCTTAGAACTCCTCAAAGACCTCCTGGTACTCCACATTGTCGCCTGCGACTAAATTTGTTAGGGGAATAGCAAGGGTGAGCACATGTCGTACACAGTAAGTGTGTGAAAGTATAACATGTAGATTGAACAAGGAATGATAAATAAATGGTTAATTGCATAGAAGTACATTCAAAATAGTTGAAAATGCAATAATATGGTCATTATGTAACTTCCCAAAATAACTAAAATAACATTAATTTCAACTTAAGTAACCAATACAAGCAATAATAACCCGTAATCAACTCATAACTGCTCATCTATCTCAATTTCATCAATTCCATATACCAAAGCCAATTACTGAATCAATACCAACTCCTAATTCAATTACAACCGTTAAACAATGTTCAAGGTCCAAAACTCTAATCATGTGAGTGTCCAGGTCGCTCATAACCAGGAGCAGGCTATCATGATAGTTTTTAACACTCTGCAGAGGTTGTACCACTTAACCCACCAGTTTGTGATTTCATCACCTTTTGATGACTAAGGAATCTTAATTATGCCATCTCACAGTTCCTTTGGTGTGTGGCCAAGAGATCATAAAATAGCCTTTACAAAGTGATTAGTAGCCTATTCGAACCCCACTGAGGTTTCACTGGTGGTGATGTCTCCAACTGAGCACATCCATCCAAGGTCCCCCACTTGCGCCATTCGGATCCTAGGGTAGTCCCACCATCTCTACAAACCCATCCGACTACCCCTTCTCGAGCTTTCTAAATGGTTTGAACAATACTAGCAACACACTAATTAGTCAGCTAGGCCGCACCCATACATGGCCCTATGGTGGCACTGTAAAATGTGGGTTGTCGATCCACGAACCGGTCCTTAGATCTAAAGCAAGCAAAACCACCAAAACAGTCCAACCCATTCCACATAACCGACTTGCTTAGATCCCTAGGTACCATGTTGCTAAAGGGTCATTAATATCAATTCTTATCATTAAAGTGTTCAATAGTTCATAATTAAGCAATATGATTATTTCCCAAACCCAATTGACTATAGCAAAGCAAAAACTGTAAAAGACCCTCCCCAACTCTCTACATTGTGTTCAAGCGATGAGGGTGGTCATACAAAACTAGTAAACTCTTATAATTGGGTTTTCCCATCAATTTGACAAAAGCATGCAATTTTGCAGACAAAACACTTAAAAACATGGATCAAAATGATCAAGGACACTTGCCTTGCTATTGAGCTTGGTTTGGGTCAAAAGCTTTGAAGTTCTGGTTCTGTAGGTCATTGAAAGCACTCTACATCGATACCTTCTATTCCGCGCAACAAACATGCAAAACAATCATTACTATCAAATATTACTCAATATGCCATGATATGCATGATTTGTGCAATCATGAGGTAATACTAGCCAATGAGTTGCTGCTATTAATACTTACTAACTAGGTACAATGGTAGGTGCAGACCACCCCATGTAGGTGCGGCCTCTTGACAACTCGCTGTCGCTCTTGATCTTGCTGGGAGGAAGTCCTAACTCCATCACTGCAAAGTGGAGTAGAAGTGGAAAAAGTGATGCAAGAGTGGAGAGCTCTAAGTGCAAGATCAAATGAAAGCGTAAGGAGTTATGTTCCTGTGCAGACTTTCTCCATTTAGTTAGCCTCCGCCATGCTAGGATGGCAACTGCATTTGGACTAAAATCACGCTCTACAAATTTACCTCATTAGTGATAAGGAGGCCCGGGTCCACATTGTCAAAAAGTCGCACCACGTGAACCGTTGTCATGATGAGAAGTTGGAAGCCCGAGGGCGGCGGCCTGATAGGGCTACAAAGATTACGTTGGGAACCGATACAAAAACCATAATGGGAACCGGCGTCCTTCAATTTTGTGAGATACGCACGTCATGCGTTTCACCTACCAAATCAGGAAAGACTGCGTGTCTCGAGAGGAAATTTGAAGTAGCAGCGCAGAAGAGATAATGGCCCCACCTCTGTCATCAAAACCTCACAATCTCACCAGAGGTCGGCCCAAGGGCCACTGTTGATACTTTGAATACAAGGTATCTCTTCATACCAGAAGAAGACGCGTCGAGTTCCACCTTCAAGAATTGTGGACTTCCGGAGGCAACATGTATCCAGCAGTGCTGGACTTGATTCCCTCCTTAGGGTGGCTCTGATGCTACCACGTGTCCGGTAGCTCCAGACCTGCCTCCCCGCAGAGGGAAGCTGTGGTGCTTCCACATGTCCAGCTCAAGACTGGTAACACTACTGTTAAGACTTGTTATCACGCTATTAACCACCATAAATCGTGTATATGGCGGTTTTTTACAGCTAGGGCCACATGTCGGGCCAAGGCACACTGTAACCGCCAGTCATTGGCATATAAAAGGGATGCGCTGCACGGTTGTAAGGGAAGGCCAAGTGGATCCCACCTCGACCCCTACTCGTCTCCCAACGAATTCTACTTGGAATTCACCCCAAAACCCTACCTCTCCACCCCTATATAAACATCTCAATACTCCCACATATCTCCATCACGTTGGAAAACCCTCGCTGCCGTGTTCTTGACGTGTGCCGCCATCAAGTGAAGATCCAACAGCAAGGAAAAAGAGGAGAAGAACGAGAATAATCAAGCAAGTGCGATCTTCATCAACTTCTCGACATCAACATTCTTCATCACCAAATTGTCCTCAACACCTCACTATCAACCCCAATCATTAGGATTCAAGTTTCGTGCCCAATTCTTGATCCTTGGATCTCTAAACACACAATACACCCTCTATATCCAAATTCCCACGTGAATTCAACCCCAATTCTCGCTGTCCGAAAAACCCTATTTTTGCAGTTCCTGGATAGGACGGACTAGTCTGGCACTGGAACTGGACTTGTCCGGCCTTCTAATCTATTTTGGCTGAATTAATTCCAAATTGACTCAAATAAATTCAACTCTGTTCAAAACTCATTGTAAACCGTTGTAACTAGTTAGTAAACATTAATAGCAACTCATTAACAAGTTTCACCTCACAATTGCACAAATCATGCACATCATGGCATATTGAGTAATATATGAGAATTATTTGATTGTAATGTTTGTTTTGCATGTTTATCGCACAAAATAGAAGGTGTTGCTGTAGCGAGTTTTTTTGAGGACTTGCAGAACCAGAACTTTGAAGCCTTCGATCCAAACCAAGCTCAAGAACAAGGCAAGTGTCCTTGACCATTGTGATCCACGTTTTTAAGTGTTTTGTTTGCAAAATTGAATGCTTGTGTCAAATTGATGTAAAAATCCAGTTATAGGAGTTTACTAGTTTTGCATGACCACCCTTGTCACTTTAACTCAATGTAGAGAGTCGGGAAGAGTATTTTACACATTCGTCTCACTATACTCAATCGGGTTTGGGACCATCATATTACTTAATTAGGAACTATGGAACACTTTAATGATGAGAATCGATAATAATGACCTTTTAGCAACATGGTGCCTAGGGATCTAAGTAAGCCAGTTATGTGGAATGGGTTGGACTGTCTTGGTGGTTTTGCTTGCTTTAGATCTAAGGACCGATTCGTGGAGCGACCATCAAGGTTTTACAGTGCCACCACAGGGCCAAGTATGGGTGCGTCTTAGATGACTAGTTAGTGTATTGCCAGTACTATTTGAACCATTTCGAAAGCTCGGGGAAGGGGTAGTCGGATGGGTTTGTAGTGATGGTGGGACTACCGTGGGATCCGAATGGCTCAAGAGGGGGATCTTGGTTGGATGTGTTAAGTTGGAGACATCACCACCTGTGAAACCTCAATGGAGTCTAAATATGCAAGTAATCACTTTGTAAAGGCTATTTTGTGATCTCTTCACCACACACCTAAGGCAGTGTAAGACGACATGATAGAGGTTCCGTAGACATCGAAAGGTGATTAAATTACAAACTTGTGGGTAAAGTGCTATAACCTCTGCAGAGTGTGTTAAAAACTATCATGATAGTTGTGCTCCCGATTATAAGTGACTTGGACCCTCACATGATTAGAGTTATGGACCTTGAACATGGTTTAATGGCTGGAATTGAATTGGGAATTGGTGTTGTTTCAGTAATTTGCTTTGGTATATGGAATAGAGGAAATTGAGATAGATATGCAGTTATGAATTGATTATGGATTATTATTGTTGGTATTGGTTACTTAAGTTGAAATTAATGTTATTTGGGTTAATTTGGGAAGGACCACACTTAATGATAATATTATTGCATTTTCAACTGGTCTCACTGTACTTTTATGCAATTAGTCTTTGAATTATCATTCCTTGTTTAAGCTGCATGTCATACTTTCCACACTTGCTGAGTACCACATGTGCTCACCCTTGCTATCCCCCCAACAAATTCAGATGCAGGCGTCAACGTGGAGTACCTGAAGGTCTTTGAGGAGTTCTAGGCATGCGTGTTACCGTCATGCTTGTCTGTGGAGTTGGTGTCGTTAGTGTTTAGTGTTTTTAGATGCAGTCTTCTAGAGCTTGTATTTGCGACTATTTGATTTGTAATAAGGTAATATTATTAGTGTTATTATTCGAGACATGGTTTAATCTATTTATCGTTTGTGAATCACTTGTGTACGTGTGTTAAACATCCTGGACACACGTATGCATCACGCTTGGTTTATTTTTGGAACCGGATGTCACAAATTGGTATCAGAGTCGTGTTTTACCGTAGGACGCAAGACTAGGTAGAATGGACACCACAAATCACTTAGTACTTCTCCCCTCTTCAAAATTTGCATGTTTTGCATTATTTTGCCCCCACTAGATATATAATGTGGAAAATTTTGTGTTTTTGGCTGCTGCAATTTTTGCCACTTTTCCATCTTTTTGAGCAAATGCACATCCTCTTATCTCAATTTATGGCCGCTGCAATTTCAGAACTGATATTTACGTTTTCCTCTAATATTCCCATGTTTTCTTATAGATGGCTCACACCAAAATGACAGCCCGTAATAGAGCTCGTTTGCCACCCCTCGGAAGCAAGCTTAGGCCTCGCAAGGATCCGAGATTGGAACCAGCTCAATAGGAGGAATAATTGACTTCTCCCGCAAAGGAAGTTGAGCATGAACACTCCAACACGACGGAGGAAGAACTTGAGGAGGTGGAATCCTATGATGATGAGTAGAAGGAAGACCCTGAGATGGTGGAATCCTAGGATAGCGAGGAAGAGGAAGGTGAAGCACATGAGGAGAATAAAGATGAAGCCAAAGATGAATAGGAACCGCAAGAAGAGGAGGAACCCGCTACACAAGAAGAGGTACCTGAAGCCCAAAGGAATGCATCACAGCCTAGTGAAGCCAGAAAGGAGGACAAATGTCTAGTTTACCGTGATGCCTAAGAATTCTGTGCCGGTGACACTAATGGGGTATTTGCAGTTAAGCAATTGAAGAAGTTACTTTACTTAATTATGCAAAATGAACCATGAGTATTATGTCAAGAGGATTCCTCGCCATGGACGTGAAGAATGGAAGGCTCAAGTTACTATTCTTGCCAATGATGAGGTGGTCACCCAACAGTTTGCGTCCACATGGAGATGCATTAGGGAGCAAGCTTTTGATGATGTGGCTTGGGATGCATTTACTTGATTGTGCCACATCTACCAAGAGCAAGTTGGAGGTACTAGTTTTGCTCTGCACCCGCAACGGAAGAAGGGAACAAGGGAAGTCTTAAGACCAGAAGAAGGAGCTCAAATCAGTTCTTGTGTCATTGACAAATCTCAGGAAGTATTGGTGAATTTGGGAATTCGCTATGTTGATGCCATGGAAGAGATCCGCTACCTCCGTAAGAAGCTATTCATCATGGAGAACCAAGAGGAAGTTCGTGCCACCGTGGAGGTCAACGGCGTAGCAACCTCTCCAGTGCCTAAATGGACGGCCAACTCACCCTGGTGTGCGCCCATGTATGCCTCGCCGCCGCCATCGCCTTCACCACCTCACGGGCAGGACAACCACGGTTCGCACAATTAAGTCTAGGTCTCCTGTCTAGAAGCTAGAAAAAGCGTTTAGATCGTCTGAATTATATTTTGTGTGATGTGCTGAATTTTCGTGGTGTGTGCTTGTTTTTGTGTGCTTGGTGCGGGTTGTGGGATGCTTAGCGTTTTGTCCACATCCGCACGTAGTAGAGAGTTGTGGGATCCTTGTCCACATCCTCTAACAGGGATTTTAGTTTAATAAGAGAGTCGTTTAGCTACATATACCTTGATGCAAATAGTTTACATATACCTTGATGCAAATAGTTGGGGCATTTCTTTTTAAATTCTAAATTCTTCGGCCTCTACTATTCTTTCACAAATAGATGTCAAGGACTCGCAACCAAAAGAATGCCAATGGTAAGGAGAAGAACAATGGAGCACCTCAGAACAACAATGGACATGGACCCAGGGCTATCAACCTTGAGCAGCTGTTAGCTATGCAGAACTAGCTCATGCAGACCATGATACAGACCATGGGATAGCTGCAAGCTGGTAACAACAATCAACCCCACATGCCTCCACCACCACCACCCCTCCACACCACAACCGTTTGGGAGAGTTCATGTGGACCAGGCTACCTACCTTTGCTCAAGCCACAATCCCTATTGAAGCTGATGATTAGATGAAGTATGTAGAGAAGAAACATTCTATTGTCCAGTGCAGTGACAGAGAAAAGTTTTTTTTTGCATCACACCAGTTGATTGGAGCTGCTGAAGATTGGTGAGAATCTCTATGCGATGCCCACGCTAATCATGAAAGAATCACTAGGCTAAATTCAAGGAAAGTTTATGTTCTCACTATGTACCCGAGGGAGTTATGATACTGAGAAGGCAGGAATTTGAAAACCTCAGGCAAGGAAGGATGAGTGTGAGTGAATATCTCAACAAATTCACTCAACAATCTAGATATGCTCCAGAGGACATCATAATTCATAGCAGGAAGCAGTATTTGTTCATGAGGGTCTCAACAATGAAATTCAAGTCCAGTTGCTCAACACTGATGATGCAACTTTTCAGAAGCTGGTTGACAAAGACATTGTGGTTGAGAACAAGATTTGTGAGATGGAGATATATTACAAGAGGATTATGCCATATCATGGATAGCCTCAAGAAAGCAATGTTCGTCCTTGCTATGAACTGTTTGCTGCACCATATTACAACCCATTCGCCACTGCATACCGCCCTGCTTATCCACCACGATCGCAACAGCCAATGCAGCAACGCCCATTTATGCAAGCACCTCGCTTACCTATGCAGCCTGTATTGTGTCTAAATATGATTGCCTATGCTCAGAATCAGCATCGCCCTAATTTTTCTGGCACCACTGGTGCAAAAATTTGCTTTACTTGTAGTCAAGTGGTACATTTTGTAAATCAATGCCCAAGATCAGGTCAAGGACAGATGAATGATGCTCCAAGGCAGAACCCTAGGCCTAATGGAGTAGCAACTCAAGGCAACCGAGGACCATAGAATTTTGCTCGTGGCAAGGTGAACCATATATCTGCAGAAGAGGCTCGGCAAGCCGAAGATGTTGTGATTGGTATGTTTCTCGCAAATTCCAACCCCACTACTATATTATTTGATTCTGGAGGATCCCATTCATTCATCTCATCAAAATATGTTGCAAAGTAGCATGTCTATATCGTACCTGAAGTATACTATGTTGGTTAAATCTCTGGGAGGGGAGGTAAGGACGAATATCGTATGTCCAAAAGTAAATATTTCATAAGAGGGGTAGATTTCCTCAAAGGCCAACGAGTCGGCTGAACATCAAGGGCCAGCAGGATTATTGCAGCCGTTAAAGATTATGAAATGGAAGTGGGAAGGGGTTGGTATGGATTTCATAGTTGGTTTACCACACACTTCAGCGGGATATGATTGAATATGGGTTATTGTGGATTGGTTGACGAAATCAGCATATTTCATTCCTGTCAAGACTACCTATAGTGGAGCAAAGTTGGCGGAATTGTATATGCAAATAATAGTGTGCTTACAGAGAGTACCAAAGAAAATAGTGTCCGATAGAGGTTCTCAATATACCTCATGGTTCTGGCAAAAGCTGCACGAGTCTATGGGAACTCAGTTGAATTTCAGTTCTGCATATCACCCTCAAACAGATGGACAAACTGAGAGGTCAAATCACATACTGGAAGACATGCTAAGCGCTTGTGCGCTAAATGTTGGAGGAAGTTGGGACAAGAGTCTGTCGTATCCTGAATTCTCCTACAACAACAGTTACCAAGAAAGCATGAAAATGTCGACATATGAAGCATTGTATGGGAGTAGGACACCCTTGTTCTGTAATGAGACAGGGGAAACTCAAGTATTTGGACCTGACGTAATCCAGGATGCTGAAAATCAAGTTCAGACAATCTGTGAGAATTTGAGAGTTCCTCGGTTGAGACAAAAGGGTTATGCGGATAATAGACGAAGAAGCTTAACTTTTGAGGTGGGAGACTTCGTATATCTCAAAGTGTCACCTATGCAAGGTCATAAGCGATTTAATGTCAAAGGCAAGTTGGCTCCTTGTTATATTGGACCGTTCAAGATATTGGACAAACGGGGAAAAGTAGCATATAAGTTGGAGATGCCAGCACATCTTGCCGGTGTTCATGATGTGTTTCATGTATCTCAGCTCAAGAAGTGCATGAGGGTTCCAGAAGAGCAAGTACGATGGAAGAATTGGAGCTTGAGGAGGATTTGACCTATGGTGAGCAACCTGTCAAAATTTTGGAAATCAAGGAGAGGGTCACGAGCAACAAGGTGATTCAATGGTGCAACGTGCAATGGAAGCACCATACAAAATCGGAAGCGACTTAGGAGCGGGAAGATGATCTCAAGAAGGAATTTCCCTATCTCTCTCCTTTCACGTTGAATCTCGAGGGTGAGATTCATTTTAATGGGGGTAGGTTTGTAACACCATCATTTTCATGCATAATGCATTGCATGCATACTCATACATCTTTATCATAAAGCAACCTTAAATGGAACAAGATTAAAATGAATTTAGTGCTAATTAGCAATTAAATCCTGTCAGGGTGCGGACTTGTCCGACCATAACCCCGGACTAGTCTGGTGTCCCTCCTCTGTTTTGGAAAAATTCAGATTTCTTCAGAGCCCCGACTTGTTTGGCACACTGCACGGACTAGTCCGATTGAGCTTCTAATGTGGCCCAGACATGTCCTTTGTCTGAGTGAACTAGTCTGATCTTGTCCAATTTTCAGTCCGGATCAACCTTTTCTAGCCAACCCCAGACTTGTCCGACCCTGTATACCGAACTTGCCTGATTTCGTCTCTGTTCTAAAACGGACTTGTCTGGCCATCCTTGCAGACTTGTCCAGCCTGCTGAATCCAACTCGGATTCTGTTTTTTCTCCACATTAAGTTATCGGGTAATTGCCTTAATTGGGCCTAAGAACTTCGTGTCCAACCTCAAAGGAGCCTATGTGGACCCCACCTCGACCCCTACTCGTCCCCCACTGAATTCTACTATGAATTCACCCAAAATCCCTACCTCTCCACCCCTATATAAAAACCCAATACCCCCACACCTCTCCATCACGTTGCAAAACCCTCACTATTGTGTTCTTGACGTGTGCTGCCATCAAGTGAAGATCCACCAGCAAGAAGAAGGAGGAGAAGAAGGAGAAGGATCAAGCAAGTGTGATCTTCATCAACTTCTCAACATCAACGTTCTTCATCACCAAACTGTCCTCAACACATCACCATCAACCCTAATCATCAAGATTCAAGTTCGATGCCCAATTTTTGATCCTTGGATCTCTAAACACATGATACACCCTCTATATCCAGATTCCCACGTGAATTCAACCCCAACTCTCGATGTCCAGAAAACCTTATTTCTGCAGTTCCTGGACAGGGCCGACTTGTCCGGCATCTGATCTGTTTTTGCTTAATTAATTCCAAATTGACTCAAATCAATTCAACTCTGTTGAAAACTCGTTGTAAATCGTTGTAACTAGTTAGTAAACATTAATAGCAACTCAGTAACAAGTTTTACCTCACAATTGCACAAAGCATGCATATCATGGCATATTGAGTAATATATGAGCACTATTTGATTGTAATGTTTATCGTGAATGTTTGTCGCGCGGAATAGAAGGTGTCGCTGTAGAGAATGCTTTTGTGTACATGAAGAATCAGAACTTCAAATCCTTCGATCCAAACCAAGCTCAAGAGCAAGGCAAGTGTCCTTTATCATTTTGATCCAGTTTTTTAAATGTTTTGTTTGCAAAATTGCATGCTTGTGTCAAATTGATGGGAAAATCCAATTATAGGAGTTTACTAGTTTTGTATGACCATCCTTGTTGCTTGAACACGATGTAGAGAGACGGGAAGGGTATTTTACACTTTTGCCTCACTATACTCAATCGAGTTTGGGAAACCATCATATTGCTTAATTATGAACTATGGAACACTTTAATGATGAGAATTGATAATAATGACCTTTTAGCAACATGGTGCCTAGCGATCTAAGAAAGCTAGTTATGTGGAACGGGTTGGACTGTTTTAGTGGTTTTGCTTGCTTTAGATCTAAGGATCGGGTTTCGTGGAGCGACCATCTATATTTTAAGTGCCACCACAGGGCCAAGTATGGGTGCGGCTTAGCTAACAAATTAGTGTAGTGCCAATACTTTTTTTACTATTAGGAAAGCTCGGGGAAGGGGTAGTCGGATGGGTTTGTAGTGATGGTGGGACTACCCTGGGGTCCAAATGGCTCAAGAGGGGACCCTTGGTTGGATGTGCTCGTTGGAGACAACACCACAGTAAAACCTTAGTGGGGTCTAAATATGCTAGTAATCACTTTGTAAAGGCTATTTTGTGATCTCTTGACCACTATGAGGACCGGAGTCCCGACATTACAGGAATCACAATTGGGTGGTGTCGTGCGACACGGCACCCTACAGCAGACAGAAAAAGGTACATCATATTACATAAAACAACATAGTGTTATACAAGCTTTGTCTTTTACAAATAATATACATTGAAATATACTACGGCGGAAGATAAGTTCATAGCTCTCGACACTCAAGCCTAAGCTATGCAAAAGTCATCCCGTTCAGCCCGTGAATGGAATCACACTAGCAGCACACAAATCACATCACGGCGGCATGCAGGGTTCCCACTCGGCCGTGTACCCCGAAGGGGGCAACGCCTCACCGGTGAACCCCTCATCATGTACGTCATTATCTGCAGCAAAAACTTAAAATAACAACCATGAGCATGAAGGCTCAGAAAGACATAATCGTCTCCACTAAGCATGTAACTCTATATGCAGGATATACGTAATATAGGACAGCAGTTTGCAATAAAAGACTCGCCTACATGTTAGTCCTCACTTTCAAATTTTAGCAGCAAATTAAGGCTTCATGAATCTGAAATTTAGTGATCAACCTATTCTAAAGATACAAGTATCAATACATAATTATTCCATAAAGCATGATTCAATAATATTCAGCTCTGAATATTTAACTACGTCACGACTGAGTGAACAGGCGGTACTCAGTAACCGCGAGGGACGGCAACTCGATATACACCTGCAAAGATACCCGAATAGCACGACACATACACCCACACTCGGAGCTGTGAAGGCACAATCCACCAATGTTGTATGCGGCAACCTTTCACCCGCTACCTACACGCTGAACCGGTCCTAAGGCCATGAGCAGGAGGCACCCACGCGGAGTATGACGTACCCGCTGGCAGGTTTACACCTTGCTGCTCTCAAACCGCACCTATAAGGTGGTGGGGTATGCCTCGACGTTAAGGTGGACAAGTTGCATCGGTTTACTAGGTCCCATATATCCTGTATGTCTTCGGTACATTTAAACAAGCTCAACAGATGATAAGGTAGTTTAGGCCCGATCTTCCGAAAGGTAATGGATAAGTCGATTGATGGAGATCTCAATGTTGATGATCCGAGGCTCTTTGTGTAGAACACGAAAAACCCATGTAATCACTACACCACTGCTTCGTTGGTTAACAACAGGTGCAGCCGAGAACACAAGCAAGAACGTAGAAGACACGATCCGAAATCGCGAAGTTGTGGTTTCACAAACTGTAGAACGGCGATATTTTTAATCTAAGCAAAACCCAATTGTTTATGGTGGTTACTATGGAGTATATATATGTGGGAGGACGTCCAAGGGGGTGTTGGGGTCGTGACCTAACCCTAAGACACAAAAATAAGAGATGTAGACTTGATACAAGCGCCAGTGGCCCAATACGATGGCGCAGCACCCTGACAGATTCTGAACTCGATTTTGTTTTGACGATTCCTATCGACTCCGAAGGAATTTTGACATGGCACCAGTGGCATTGGGAAGTTTATCTTATTACCTTTCTGTGCATATGTAGAACATCCAAAATGGAGTTCGTAAGCGTCCTGAGCGTACGTTTCAGTGTGAATTGCTACTGGACTCCGAGTTGGATACAATTCTGAGTTGGGCTTGGTTTCCATCTTTTTTAAACGTATTCTCTTGTCCTCCACGCCCCTAAACCTTCCTACAATTACTCCTTAAACCTCTCCTTGTATCCTAATCATAATTAAATTATTAGGTAGCAATCTATTCTCAAAAATATATAAGGAAACATAAAAGAACGAGCTCACATCTAAAATTAATTGTTGTGTGTGAACTCTATTGATTGCATCTTGTATGTTCAATGGAGTGTTGTTTGTATCCATAGAAGTGATGTACTCATCATCCTCCCCTTCTTGAATTGGAGTCGTCCTCGACTCAAGTTCATCTTCTCTCATGTGTTGGTCCAAATGTGCAACGCCATCAAATCTTCTTGTATGCATAAAATTAGGGGGCCAAGGTGGTGGACGACATAGTGCGCCATCTTTATGTTCTCCATCAAATAAGCGAGCACATTCACTTGAGCCAGGATCCCAAACAAATAAACATTATACCATGTTTGTATGTGCATTTATAATATGCATGATCTCATCATTCTCCCTTGACGACAAGTCGTCCTCGGCTTGCTCGTATGTCGTACAAATAGTCTTGCTTTGGGGGTAGAATGAGTGATGTCCATAATGAACAACCGCATTGAATAATGCTTTTGTTGTCCCTTTTCCAAGGAAAAAAAACTAGAAAAACTTGACAAGACATTATTAGCATTAGTACATTCATTTACTTTACCATGTTGTTGCAGCACAAAAAGAGCTTTCTCATTTGAACATATGTAAACTTTATGCACCATAAACATGTCACTATGTTCATATTTCCCTGTAGCATGAAAACTATTTCTTTCAAACAAAGGTAATTCAGTTTTAGAAAATATTCTTCTCTCTACAATATCTAGATCACAAGGAGTGTCAATTTCAATATAACCCAAAGTATTTACAGAAGACAACAATTTTAGCTCATCCCTTTCACATGTAACTGGGATCAAATGCTTAATTTTAGCACAAGTGAGTGATAAAGTATCAAATTCATTTAGTTGTTCTAGCATAGGTACAATACAATTATCAGCACAAAACTCATTTTTGTTGTAAGAATCAGTAGGAAAATCAACTACTAGTAAAGGTGTATTATGAAAAGGTTCATCTTGTTGCTGCTCATCGATAGCATGATTGGTAGCGAAATTCAGCACATTTGAAAATGTCGTACCTTGGTTAAGTGTAGAGCATTGTTCATTAACATTACTCTCATTTTCAGTAAGAAGTTCAAATGCATTATGGGTTGATTCATCAAAAAACTCAGAAGAGTTGTTCAACACCTCATTATCATTTGCATTTACATTTATTTTTTCATGTTCCTGCAAAAGGTTAGGCATAGGAGGAGGTACAGCAAGAAAATTCTTCTCAAGTTCATGTATTTCATCTTTGCAATTAGATACATTAGCAAAAGTTTCTCGCATAAGAATTTTCATATCCTTCCATGTTTGAGGTTTTTCTAAATCGCTTAAGTTGTCCCACCAAGTTAATGCAAAATCAACTAACGCATTAGCAATATTTCTAATCTTTATCCTCTCACACATATGTCATTGTCCAAAAATTTCATCTAACTCTATTTCTCAAGCAATATATTCATCGTAACCAAAACAATCATAAGAAGGAAGAGATGGGAGAATGTAATTACTTCTTGTGGAAGGTGTTGCAAAGGTGGTCTGAATGTCATGTGAAACCTTGGTTGATGTTTGATTTTTAGTGAGACTCCATCGCCGTCTTCATCATGTCAATCATCTCGGCATATAATGCATGATTCTTGCTTTTACCTAACATTGTTAGTAGCAAACAGAAGACAACAAAAAAGATGTTATCCCTCTCAACTACAAAGGATAATGGCAAAGTGGAAGTGTAATCACACACTCTCAAGCTTCTTAACACTCTCGTACAAGTGTTCTTACCAACACTGCAGGTGGCAAACGGTGGCCGGTATGAAGAAACCAATGAAGCATAAGATGATTGCAAAGGTGTATCGATTCTGCTCAAGAGTAAATTGTAGCTTGGATAACAATTTATATGCAGCAAGGATTAGAAATAATGAAATCATATAGTAAAGTTGAATAAGCGTCCAAAGTACTTGTCAAAGTTGTTGGGCTAAATGTGTCCCTAGTAGTTCAAGCTAGCAATACATGAGACAAAACTAGATGACGCAAAGGATGCAATCACTTCTGTTTTTTTGTTGTTTCTTTTCTCCTATTTTTTGTGCGGCTTTTGTATCTTGTTTTGCACTTGCCTTTTTCTTTTGTCTTCCTTTTTTTCAGAATGTGATGCAAAAGAAGAACACAATAAAAAGCAATCAAAGATATCTCGTGGGTCTGTCACAGATTTTCTGTTCAATCTTCCAAAGACAAATAGGCACACTTAGAAGCTCAAAATAGAAACTTACAATAGCAAGATTGTATATGTATCTCTCCTCTTTAATTTCAATATATCGAAGACATTTTTTGGACAAGAACAATAGGAGATATTGCCCCTGAAACACAGACTGTTCAGAAATTCTAGGTGGAGAACAGATTCAGATATAATGCACTTTTGACCATGATAAATCCATTTTCTGGGAAACATATGAATATGAAAGTCTGGAGAACTTCTTAAGCTTTCCGTGAAGTACAAGAACGCCAAAATCCTAGTTCGCATGAGTAAGATATGATGAAAATAACAAACTGGATAGAGATGAATCTAATCTGGACGTGATGTTGTGATTAAAAAGAATGAATCAACACAATGCAAAACTCAAACTAAGGCCAAAAACACTTTCGAAACCAGTAATATTACTCAACCAAGTACACAAACTCAACAAAACCAAACTGGAAAAAAAATTGAAAAGGCTCAATGTGGTTTGGACAAAGTAATGAACTGATCTACTAAACTGGAAGTTTTTTTGTGGCTTTTTTGTGGACTCTAGGTATGAAAAAAAAACTAATGTAATGGATAGATTAATTACCTAACGGGCAACCTGAAAGTCTGATACCAATTGATAAGGAAGATTTAGGCTCGGTCTTCCAAAAGGTAATAGATAAGTCGATTGATGGAGATCTCAATGTTGATGATCCAAGGCTCTTCGAGTAGAACACGGAAAACCGCTGCAATCACTACACCACAGCTCTGTTGGTTATCAACCATGCTGCACACAATTGACCTCGCCATGTAGGCTAATCCCTGCAGGTGCAACCAAGAACACAAGCAAGAACGTAGAAGACACGATCCGAAATCGCAAAGTTGGGGTTTCACAAACCGTAGAACGACAATATTATTAATCTAGCAAAACCCAACTGTTTATGGCGGTTACCATAGGGTATATATAGGTGAGAGGATGTCCAAGAGGGTGTTTGGGTCGTGACCTAACCCTAAGACACAAAAATAAGAGATGTAGACTTGACACAAGGCCCAATGGCCCAATACTGTGGCACAGGTCACTGACAGAATCTGAACTCGATTTGTTTTCACGATTCCTTTTGACTCCGAAAGAAATTTTACATGGGACAAGCGGCATTGGAAATTTTATCTTCTCCCCTTTCCGTGCATATGTGGAACGTCCAAAACAGAGTTCGTATGCATCCTGGGCGTCCATTTTATTGTGAACTGCTACTGGACTTCGAGTTGGACACAATTCTGAGTTGGGCTTCGTTTCCATCTTTTTTAAACGTATTCTCTTGTCATCCATGCCCCTAAACCTTCCTCCAATATCTCCTTGAATCTCTCCATGTATCCTAATCATAATTAAATTATTAGGTAGCAATCTATTCTAAAAAAAATATAAGGAAACATAAAAGAACGAGCTCACATCTGAAATTAATTATTGTGTGTGAAGTCTATTGTTTGCATCTTGTATGTTCAATGGAGTGTTGTTTGTATCCATAGAAGTGATGTACTCATCAACAGGGCTGCACACAGACCGGTCCTTGACCGACACTGGCACAACTACAACTCACAGGTCCCTAGGTCCTGTTGCTCCTACTCCATGCCCCGTCTCATATTTAATCATATGGTGAATCTCTCACTCGACCAATCCTGTATGAACCCAATTCCTAAACTCGTGAGTAAATTGAAACTACTCGACTTCTACCGAAACAACTATAACATTAAGCATATAATGGACACATCGAGTACTTAACCAACTACCCTGCTCTCATGGGTTCTCTGGTGATGCATGTGGAAAACTCCAAGAAAACCTAGACCAAATGCACGGTACATACTAATCCATATAGTGTGATAGAAATAAAATTTCAAAACGTTGTTAAATGCAAACTGGGGCTTGCCTGGCTGCGAGACGGGATTAAAGTTTGGCTCCGGGTTGATGACTTCCAGTGGCTCCGTGGTCTCCTCGAACTCGGCAACTATTCGATATGCGAAGAATATGCAATGTGATTCAATAGTGATATTATGACATAGCTGAATGGAAACATAGTTAATTATATTAAATAATGGCTACTGGTTATCGAAATTTTACAGAGGACACTAGGTACTATGGGTGAGGTTCTGGCGAAAATTGGGATCAATTCATGGAAGTCTCTGTTTTATAAAATTCAATGTAGATAAACACTTCCCAGAATTTTAATGGGAAATCTGGAACTTTGACATGGCCAAAAGTTGGTTTTATGTTTATAGGAGGTCAAGAGAGACTCAAAAAAATTTGTTTCATAATTTTCCAAGCATTATAATGTGAGATATTGAATTTACATGTTTGGACAATTTGCTGAAAAGTTTCTGGACATTTTGGAATTTTTAGGTATATACAGATTGGAAACACAATTTGGCTATTCAAGTCAACTCACATGTACCTGAAACATTTACTGGAACTTAAGGGAATTATGTGGAATGATCAGGTAAAGTTTGCGAAATTTTTAATGAATTGAGAGTCAGGAATTAATTCTAATAGCATTTAACTTCATGGAATTATTCAGGACAAATTAGGGATTTCGTAAAGATCCAAGTGCACCACTTGAAATTATAGATCATCCTAGTTCAAAACAATTATTTGGGAATATGTGAACAATTATTCCAGGAGATATGGATTTTCAAAGTTGGAGCAAAATCTGGAACTAATTTTAAATGGAAAATTTTGAATAAAGAATGGGGGCCCACGGGTTTAAAATGGACCAGTTAGATTTAAGCCACACGTGACCACACGATTCAGGGCTGTAGCCACAATGGATCACTGGGCTGCACCAAATCCGAGGCCGCGGCTGGGAGGCTGACAGTCCGGCCCCACCCGGTCTTCATCTACCTCCTGCCAGGTTGCGCCTTCGGCGGCACCCGACAGCAGCCGCTTGTCGGCGCCCATTACAGGGCACGGTGGCACTCCAAACTCACTGCTCCCACCTAAAATCCGATGGGGATCTCGACGGTGAGGCTCCCAACGACGATAGATGGACGGAAATGGCGGTGTGACGGCGGCGGCGGAACCTTGGGTTCTGGCCATGTCGGCCGGCCCCTCCTGTGCAATATATTTGTTGGGAATTCGTCCTAGAGCTTTACTCTTACACGGGGAGCACGGTATTGGATCGGAAACTCGAAGAAATGGACTGCAACACCGGTTTTCATGACTGACCGAGCCGTTTTTGCCCTCGGCTAGGAAAATGCGGATTCCGGCGTCGTCCCTTGATCAAATTCCTCCGTTTTTCATGGAGGTGGTACACTAGGATAAGGGCAAGATAAAATCTAACAAGCACGAGCTATGACTCAATGTGGAAAACAAATTTGGATAGGAACCTAACTCAGTTCATACAGTAAGCTCATCAGAAAACTTTGAAATACGGTCGCTAGGAAGCATGGCACGGCCTGAAAATTTGTGGGCTCCTACTACACGGTATAGTGCACCTTTTGTCTTCAAGGACGAAGGTAAGATGAAGCTTGTAGCGTCACTTCCGCGGTGGAGCAGAGGACGACCTTCACGGCAGCCGGAAAACGTCGCCGCATGACTTCAAAATACGGAGCACACTGGTCAGAAAACAGTGAAATTATTGGAGGAGAAGATGAAGCAAGATGTTGTGCTACTTTTCTCTGCTTACAGGGAGGTGAAACTCGGCCTATGGTGGCAGCTGCAAGGGGCCGAAGGTGAGATGGTCGCCGGAGATAGAAAAGAACAGGGGAGAGGGACGCTGTGCTGCTTTGCTGCACTGGTGGAATGGATGAAAGGATGAGGACGTCCAAATATTTGATGGAGCAGGTGGATACAACTTGGGGAGCAAGCAGGTAGCTGCCTGGAATTGCATGGCGTGAGTTGTTGATCTGTGGAGAAACAGGGGAATAGAGGAGAAGTCCATGACATGTGGGTCCCACTTGCTGCTCATCCTTATCCTCCTCACTAGACAGTCAATTCTACCACCTAATTGAGTCCAAAAATTGCTATATAATTGTGTGAAGGCTAAATTAATAATGGAGAATTTGATTCTGAACTCAGAGTGTTGATTTGACCAAATTTCATTCGAATTCAAACATGAATATGAATTTGAGTTGAATTCAATGTAGCTACCGAAATAAATAGCAAACTTGCTTCAAAAATTATGAAAGTTTGCAGGGAGAATATCTGAAATATTTGGAATCCAATGCTCAACTCAAATCTTCATGTTAAACTCATTTGAACAGTAGCTAAGTTTATTTTTTTTCAATTCCCTCTTTTGGAGCTTGAATTACTTTGTTCTTCTCATTTCCTTTTTATTTTTTTATCATTCAAAAAATTTTAGTCCTAACTAAAGTTTGTATTATGGAAATTAGGGCTTTTTTATCCCCCCCTTAAAATAATCTCATCTCGAGATAAAAATGAAGAGAAGAAAGTAGGAGAGAAATTACTGGATATGAGATGATAAAAAATCCGGATAATTGGAGTGGAGGTAATCTTCGGTTTCCCATGTCGCTTCCTCAGAGGTATGGTTTCTACATAACACTTTAAAGAACCACAGCATGCGGTTCTGTGTTGTTCGGCTCTTCTCGACGAGAATCTGAACCGGATGTTCGGCGTATGTGAGATCCGGTTGCAACTTGCCGATTTCATCTGTGTTGACTACAGCTGTGAATTCAGACATTTCCATAGCTCAGATACATGGAAAATGTCATGAATACCAGCAGGAGATGCCGGTAATTCCAATCTACAAGCCACATATCCGCACTTCTCCGTAATAGCAAACGGACCAATAAACCGGGGAGCTAGCTTTCCTTTTACTCCGAACCGGTGAATTCCCTTCATCGGAGATACGCGTAGGTATACGTGATCCCGGCCATTGAACTGCAGCGGGCAATGCCGCTTGTGCGCATAATTCTTCTATCGAGACTGAGCTGCTCTCAAGTTCATTTGAATGATCCAAACTTGTTCCTCGACCTTATTGACTAGATCAATCCCGAATGTCACTTTTTCGCCGGACTGGCTCCAATTTAATGGGGTGTGACATTTTCGCCCGTAGAGAGCTTCATATGTTACCATCTTGATACTCGCTTGATAACCATTTTTATACGGCAATTCCGCCAACGGGAAATGATCATCCCAATTTTTACCGTGGTGGTTGACACACGCGCGTAACATGTCTTCAAGTACTTGATTCACCCGCTCAGTTTGTCCATCGGTTTGCGGGTGATATGCGGAGCTTCTAATCAGTTTAGTACCCAATGAGGCATACAGCTTCTCCTTGTGGGGACCGGAATCCCGTCCTCCAAGGATCTCATTGGATGGTGTCGTGCGATGCGACATCCAACAGTATACCAGAAAAGAACGAGAACAAATTACAATACCAAGTCTTTATTTATAAACACAACGGTAGTTTTACAATACTAAACGAAAAGGAAAGAGAACTATACATCATAGCTACACTCTCGGCACTAGCTATGCAAAAGCAAAGTCATCCATGTCCAGGATACTTCGCACTAGCAACACCCAACTTACGTCGGCGTGGAGGGTTCCCACTCGGCTATAAACCCTGGAGGGGGTGCAGCCTCATCATTGAACCCGTCATCAGTCGCAGAATCTGCAAAAACATGATAACTGCAAATGTGAGCTTAAGGCTCAGCAAGACTAACCCGTCTCACTAGACATATGCAGGGGTGAATACTAAACATAGGTAAGGAATAACATAGAGGACTCACCTACAAGTGGATCCTTATGGTCATGTTTTAAGTAGCACATGACATTCTTCAGGAACGACACATCATAGACTCTACAATCAAACAAGAAACAATTTGCCAATGATATGACATGCCCAAAGCACATAATGCTATTATAGGTAAAGTATGGAGAAACTGTAATCTTTTAATTGTGCTATCTCGAAGCCATACAAGGTTGCAAACAATTATAATTGAATACATTGTATTCTCCTGACTTCTTCAGTATTTACTACGTCACGACACAGTGAACAAGTGGTACTCTATTACCACGAGGGACGGTGATTGTAATCAGGACACACCCGGTCAACACGTCACATACGCACTTTCGGAAATGCCAGCGAGTACTTATAGCAGTACCTACATAGTACTACAGTACTAGTCGTATATGGCCACCTTTCACCAAACACTCGAATGTCGAACCGGTCAATCCGTCACGAGCAGGAGGTCACTGCATGGGGCGTACTCTGACGTGCCCACCAGCTGATTTACACCTCGCTGCCATCAACCTACGTCTATAAAACGGAACGGTATGCCTCAACAAACCACTATCAAGCTACGTCAGTTCGCTGGAGCCCATTTCTCTAGTATGTCACAGGTACAATTCAAGTTTGTCCATGTGAGACCTATGTGTGCTGAATACATTGGCTTTGACAATAAAAGTTTTGAATGCTGCCATAACATCTTTTTAGCAAGGTCCGACTTTAGCTCCAACATGTCTTTGATAGCTCCGGCATGTCTTTGTTAAGCTCCGATTTGTTTTTGCTAGGTCCGACTTATGTTGGTTAGCTCCGACATGTTTTTCTAGCTCCGACGCTAGGTTGTACTAGCTTTGATAAGCTCCAGCTCAAGCTCCGGTTAGTTTTGGCAAGATTCAGAGCTTGATCGCAATGTTCCTGCTTTTACTGTGAAATGTTTCGAACTTGCTTTACATTGTTGGAAAGATTGCTTAGTATTCATTTGCCTAATTGTTGGTGTGTTTTGGTTGATATTGTTGATATCATTTTTCTATGGTTTTCAAAATGCTTATGTGAAGTGTTCACGTAAGATGTTGTAGTTTCGGAACTACGAGAGTCAAGTCAATGACTTGTGCTCGGAAGTATTGGTTGTTTATTCATGTGCAGGTGTTGCTTGAGTTCAAGACATGGCTGGTGACGGGATCCATTGAACTAGTCTTAGGGAGAAGATGAGGTTCAACAACCAAGTTCGGGAGGCATTGTGGTTGAGTTGATCAGGAGGTTGCGCAACATGTTTGAATCGAGAACAATGCATATGAAGGTATCGTGGACGTCATTGGAAGATGTTTGCACGTATGCAAGGAGTGCATGGACGTGGATACATAGTTCTGAGACGTGATGAAGAGATGTGGACATAAAGAATTGGTCAGAAAGGTCTAACCGACTAGGTTACGGACTCAGGCTGCGGCTGACTCGGGTTTGGCTCAAATATGGAAAGATTTGAGTTGGTCATGTTAGGATTTTGTGTGGGTCACGAATTTGGGTTGTTTTAGGAATGTGGGATACGTTACTAATGTGTTTGGAAGTCTTAAGATTGTTTCTATCTGTGTATAGAAGAGTCCTAAGTAGTTATGGAAAGTTTCGATTCGTGATTTGAGTAGGATTAGAGTCCTAGTTGAGATTGGGTTGACCTAAGGGCTGGTTATATAAGCAAGGGAGGTCAGAGCTCGTGAGATACGACTTTGGGGTTGTTCCTCTTGTGTTCCATTGAATAAAATTCGTAGTTGACAGGAACTTTTGTTCCTTGTTCGTCCGACTTATTCCAGACATGTTTTTCTCGTCGAGTTTTCTGCACAGCACTATCTTCCTTTGGTGGTTTTATCATAACTCGAGTTTTACAGATCCAATTGACATGATTCTTTTTGAGATGTATTCAAAACTTGATTATCTATCATGTGACAAAATTTCACGGTCATTAGATTTGTGGTTTCTGATCTACACGAGCTTCTTTACAGCATTCCAGAACTGTTTTTCTCGGGTAGGACAGATTGACCTTTGTTCGATCTTTCAATCGTAACTTGAGTTTCTCTCGACGGATTTGAGTGATTATTGTTGTGTTATCTTCGTGACTTGATTCTCTTTGATATCTATAAATTTTTTCACCGTGAAACATGTTTAGATTAGTCTCACACATTATTTCTTTAACAGATCGTTTTTCTGCCGAAGGAGTTGGGATTTAGTTGTTTCCGCTGTGTAAGATTTTTTAATCTACCATTCACCCCCCTATGGTAGCTTTTCACGTTCTCTTCGATCCTACAATTGGTATTAGAGCCACGGTGCTCTAATCTTTGTGATTTCCACATGTTTTTTACTAATCATCATGGAGAAATACTCCACCAAACCTTGTGTGTTTAGTGGTATTGATTTTCAAGTTTGGAAGGCACGTATGGAAGCCTTCATCCAGGCTCAAGGCTTCACAATATGGGAGAAGTTATACAAGCCTTGCGAAGTGTCATCAAACGTTCAAGTTACAACTACAAGTCTGAGAGATGTCGACAACAACAACAAGGCTCGGAACTTGATCATACAAGGATTAACTCAAAGCGACTTCGACCGTGTTGCACACCTCCGATCTGCATATGATGTGTGGAAAGCACTTTGTGACTACCACGAAGGATCCAACATGGTCAAGGAGGTAAGGCAAAACATGTTCAAGAAAGAATACATGCGCTTCGAGATGCAGCATGGTGAGTCTATTGATGACCTTTTTGCTCGCTTTAAACAAAATTCTTAGCAACTTGTGTAGTGTCAATGCTAATTTTTCGTATGCTAAAAATGCTAGGCAATTGTTAAGTGCATTAGATATGTCAATTTGGGAGATGAAAGTCACATCTATTCGTGAATCTACTATCATGAGTTCACTTACTTTAGATGTGCTATATTCCAAGTTAAAAACTCATGAAATTGACATAATATCACGTAAGAACCCCAACAAGTCTATTGCTTTTTTTTCTCAACGTGACATGCCTAGCTCTGGTCAATCTTCATCTTGTGCACACTTGCTTTGTTGTCCTCTCTAACCTTTGAACAGATTGAGGAGTTTCCATAGGAGGAGCTAGTACTTCTCTCTACTAAGTTCTCAAAAGCATTGCAAAATGTGAGAACTAGAAGGAGAGGAAGCTCCAGACCTCAACGGTGTTTCGTTCAGATTGCCCTAACCATTCAGTTCCTACTTCGTGGGATGAAAAGCAAACAAGGACGAAACACTCCTCTACAAAAGATATGAAGAAAAAGAAGGGTTTTACAGGACGTCAATTGGTGAGCAGTTTTATTTCCGCACTTCAAGAACTTGGCTCAAGCGATGTGGACAATGGAAGTGACGAAGATGAAGATGATTTGGCAAACTTGTGCTTCATGGCGGGCAAATCAAGATCAAGTATAGAGGATGCAGAACACAACAGCGACAATGAAGAGGTATGTCCTACTTGCGAAGAAATGTGTGATGCTATTTCTCGTGCCACTATTATAGTTAAGAAAAAGGACAAAAAGCTTAGGGATAGTGCTGCTAAAATTGAATCACTAGAATCTGAAATCAACCATTTAAAAACATTGATTCCTGGTGATGATGCATGTCCCTCATGTGATTTATATGAACAATTGCCCTCATTAAGAAATTCGCACACCTCCACACTTGATAAACTTGAGTTTGAAATTGAAAAGAATAGAGAGCTTGCTGCACTTAATGATAAAAACTTGAAAGATGCTAGCTGTTCTACATTTGATTTGCATTGTTCTACTTGTGATGATCTTGATAAGAAACTACAAGATGCTATGAATGAAATTTCTATATTGAACAATACTTTACGTACTCATGAAGTTAAATTTTGTTCCAGTTGAAAATTAAGAGGAAAAACATCATGTGAAAATTGCCTTGATCTGTCCAATAAACTTGATGACATGCATAGGACATTAGATCTGTTTTGTAATGGGAATAAGAACTTAAACTTGCTGTTGAATTCTTCCAAGTCTTGCAACGATAAAAGTGGTTTAGATTTTGATTCTCATGCTCATGCTAAGGCACATCCACCTAAAATTGTAAAGTCATTAGGAAGTGGTTTGATTCAAATAGTTCCTAAACAAAAAGAAGTGGTTTTCAAATCTGCAGGAGTGTTGTCTCATTCGGTTTCAAATAAAAATGTTGCTTGCACATCTAGACATGAACACAAAGTTAAATTTCATTGTACCTACTGTGGTAGAGATGGTCATGTCATAGATTTTTGTCATAGACTAGCTAAACAACAGAAAAAGGAAAGAATGATTGCTAGATCTCATAACTTTCATGCAAAATTTGCTGCACTTGCTAAACCGAATGATAGGAACATGCAATCTGTTGTAATGAGTTGAAAACACGCAAAGGTTGCTCCCAAACCTACTATTTTTTGTGATAGACACGTAACATCTCGTAGGACAGTAGTTAAATACAAAAATCCTCAAGCTTCGACTCATAAACCTGCTGTTTTATCTCAGCATTCGCGCGTTTTTCCTGCTGCACGTCATGTCACTCAGTACTGGATTTCTAAATTCCTTTTGACTAACCCCGGTATTGAGTCATCGACGTATTGTGCTTCCATGTAGGTTACACACTTGAGAAAGGAGAATATTTAGATTGTGGATTCAGGTTGCTCACGCCACATGACCGGTAACAAAGAATGGTTCTCCTCCCTCTCTTTTGTGTCACGTGTAGAGAATGTTACTTTTGTCGATAATTCTTCAACTCCTATAATTGCTAAGGGTTCAGTTAGAGTAAATAATCACTACAATTAGAAGGATGTGACACTTGTTAAAAATTTGAAATACATTTTTCTTCCTGATTCACAACTGCTAGACAAAAATCTAGAAATTATTTTCACTAAAAATTGTTGCAAAGTTGTAAATTCAATAGTGAGCTTATTTTTAACATGTCTCGGTTTGGAAGAGTTTTTAAAGCTGATTTTTATATGTCTTCCTCTAACCATAGGTGTCTAGTTGCTAATGATTCAAAGGACTTATGTTTTTGGCATCGTAGACTTGGTCACATAGGCTTTGATCACCTAACGCGTGTTAGTGCTCTTGATCGCATATGTGGGCTGCCGAAGCTTAAAAGGGACAAAAAAATTGTGTGCTCTTCTTGTAGACATGCTATGATGGTTGCAGGTTCACATACTCCTCTCACAATGATCATGATAACTGAACCGGGTCAACTTTTGCACTTTGACACCGTAGGACCTTCACGCGTTCAATCCTTCGGAGGTGAATGGTATGTTCTTGTGATTGTTGATGATTATTCTAGATACTCTTAGGTTTACTTTATGGCATCTAAGAATGAAGCTTTTAGTCGATTTAGAACATTATTTCATAGATTATCAATTGATCACCTAGGATCATTAAAAGCAATGAGAAGTGATAAGGGAACCGAATTTAAAAATCAATCTTCTGATCACTTTTGTGCTGAAAATGGAATAGATCATCAATTTTCTTCACCATATGTACCTCGACAAAACAGTGTTGTAGAAAGAAAGAACAGAACCTTAGTTGAGATGGCTAGGACTATGCTCGATGAATATCAAACTCCTAGGAAATTTTGGGCTGATGCGATTGCAACTGATTGTTATGTCTCAAATCGTGTTTTCTTGCGCGCTAAGCTAGGTAAAACATCATATGAGCTCCGGTTTGGACATAGACCTAGTGTTACACACTTTCAGGTCTTTGGTTGCAAATTCTTTGTTAAGAAACACGGTAATCTTGATAAATTTGAACCTAGATCTGTTGATGGCATGTTTCTTGGTTATCCATCTCATACTAGAGACTATCGTGTGCTTTTACTTGACACTAACAAAATTGTGGATACTTGTAAGGTGTCTTTTGATGAAGCTAGCAAAGGTACTAGCTCAAACATTGCAGGTCCGGATCCATATCGGCAGGGGGAGAGCATTTTCATTGAAGATGAGGAAGAGGTGGAGCTGCTGCCCGAAAATTTAGCAGCTAATGACATTGTTCCAGCTCCTGATTTTGATTCACAGCCAGCACCGACGACCACCATTGCTGGTCCAGATCCTCCTCAGGTCACAAGCTCATCGATTTCTTATGAACATGAAGAAGAAGAAGCTTGTGAAGTGTCCACTCCCCTCCGGGTTCTCAAAAGTCATCCTCCACAACAAATTATTGGAAGCTTGCACGAATGAGTCACAAAGTCTAGCTTTTGTGATCCAAACTCTCATGCTCATTCTGCTTTTGTTGCTTCTTCTGAACCCAAAGATATATCACACGCACTCACTAATGAATTCTGGATTATTGCCATGCGAGAAGAGTTAGAAAATTTTGAAAGAAATAATGTTTGGAAACTTGTATCTCCACCTCAAGGTCACACTTTAATTGGAACTAAATGGGTGTTCAAAAATAAACAAAGTGAGGATGGGGTTATGGTTAGGAATAAAGCTAGGTTGGTTGCTCAAGGTTTCACTCAAGTTGAAGGTCTAGAATTTGATGAAACTTCTGCTCTTGTTGCTAGATTAGAAGCCATAAGAATTTTGTTAGCTTTTGCTGCATCTAAAGGTTTTAAGCTTTATCAAATGGATGTTAAAAGTGCTTTTCTTAATGACTACATAGATGAGGAGGTTTATGTCAAACAACCATCGGGTTTTGAAAATTCAAATTTTACTAATCATGTTTATGAACTGTCCAAAGCCTTGTACGGTCTCAAACAAGCCCCTAGAGCATGGTATGATAGGTTAAAAGCAATCTTACTTGAAAAGGGGTTTACCATGGGTAAGGTTGATAAATCTCTTTTTGTGCTTAAGCATGGCAATGACTCATTATTCACTCAAGTGTACGTGGATGATATTATCTTTGATTGTGCTTCTCATGATCTTGTGTCCAAGTTTTCAGCTATGATGTGTTCATAATTTGAGATGAGTATGATGGGAGAACTCACGTACTTTTTGGGGCTACAAATCAAGCAAACCAAGGAGGGTACCTTTGTGCATCAAACGAAGTATACAAAAGACCTCCTTAGGTGCTTCAACATGGACAAAAGCAAGTCTCTTCAGACACCAATGGGAACAGCAACAACACTTGAACTTGATGAAGATGGTGTACCCGTGGATCAAGAAGAATATAGAATAATGATTGGATTACTTTTGTACCTCACGACATCAAGAGCAGACATACAATTCAGCGTATGTCTTTGTAGACGGTTTCAAGCCTCCCCACGTGCTTACATCGTCAAGTCGTCAAAAGGATTCTCAGGTACTTACATAGAACTCAAGAATTTGGCATTTTTCTTCCTTCTTCCGCAACCATTACTTTGAAAGCTTTTTTCGGATGTTGATGGGTTGTAGGATTGATAGGAAAAGTACTTCTGGTGCTTGTCATTTCCTTGGTAATTCACTTGTTGCTTGGTCCTCTAGAAAACAAAACTCAGTTGCACAATCCACAACTGAATCTGAATATGTAGCTGCTGCTAGTGCTTGCTCACAAATTCTTTGGATTGTTCAAACACTTAAGGACTATGGGGTTGATCTAAATAGTGTTCCACTATTTTGTGATAACACTAGTGTCATCTGCATTGCTAAAAACCCCGTGCAACATTCTAGAACTAAGCACATTGACATTAGGTATCACTTTCTCCGTGATACATGTTGAAGAAAGAAACATTGTGATTCACCATGTAGATACCGAACAACAATTGGCTGACATTTTTACAAAACCTTTGAATTTCACTCATTTTTGTTTTATTCATAGGGAAATAGGGGTTATGCATCCTCATGGCTTATATTGAGGGGGAGTTTTCAAACATGAGAAGTATATGTGTGAATCTGAAATTAAAATAATATGAGCATAGTATTTCATACATATATGACTTTGTGATTCCTTTTACATAGTGAATGTTCTTACTACATAAATCGTGTTATACATTTTATAGTTTTTGCCAGGTCTAGTTTTTGGAATAATTACTTACACTAAATCTTGTCATGGTCGAACTTTCTTGTTTTTTAGAACTTGTTGCATGCTCACAAGTGCTTTTAATCATAAAGAATTAATTTAGTAATCAACTCACATGATGAGTTTTTATGAACAAATATAAATTGAGAAAAGATCAAGAGAATATGCATGCATCGCACTTCTTCTTTTGAGATGACTTATCACTGCACTTAGATATGAACTTGGAAGAAGTTGTGTATGACTAAAATAATGTCCTTAAGCTTCTAATTTTCAAATGACATAGGTTTGGCTTGGTTGGTTAGAATAAGGCAGATGCGGCATATAATCTCTTGCAAATGTCATATGTTAAAAGTTTGTGCTTTAAATAATAAAACGCAGCAACAAGTGTCATGCTTTCAGGATTTGAAATAGTTAAGTTTGTGAGATCATGACTTCCTTAAATTGAAAATTACATTTGATCTCTAGCATGGATTACACTACTTTATGTATCTCATTGTTGTGATAGTGTAAGTTACTTCACAGTATGACTTGGATGAGCTTTGTTTTATATGTATATGTTATAATATGCTCATAACAATTAAAATTTCTCTTTTGAACCTTGTTGAATACATTGTCAAAGGGGGGATATAATAGATAATATGTGAATTTTTAAAGATAAGTATGCAAGGGGGAGAATTTGATTACACATTTCACATATTCACAATTGTTTTGGCATAATTCTTCTCAGGGGGGGGATTTGTCTTCGAATTTTATTTCTGTTTTACAAAGGGGGAGAAATTGTTTTCAAAACTTTTAATGTGAATAACCCAATGTTTGGATCTTAAATGGTGTTGCCAATGCATTCATAAATGGGGAGATTGGGAGACCTATGTGTGCTGAATACATTGGATTTGACAATAAAAGTTTTGAATGCTGCCATAACATCTTTTTAGCGAGGTCCGACTTTAGCTCTAGCATGTCTTTGATAGCTCCGGCATGTCTTTGTTAAGCTTCGATATGTTTTTGCTAGGTCCGACTTATGTTGGTTAGCTCTGACATGTTTTTCTAGCTCCGGCGCTAGGTTGCACTAGCTTTGGTAAGCTCCAGCTCAAGCTCCGGTTAGTTTTGGCAAGATTCAGAGCTTCATTGCAATGTTCTTGCTTTTAATGTGAAACGTTTCGAACTTGCTTTACATTGTTGGAAAGATTCCTTAGTATTCATTTGCTAAGTTTTTGGTGTGTTTTGGTTGATATGGTTGATATCATTTTGCTATGGTTTGCAACATGCTTATATGAAGTGTTCACGTAAGATGTTGTAGTTTCGGAACTAATGAGGGTCAAGTTGAGGACTTGTGCTCGGAAGTATTGGTTGTTTATTCATGTGAAGGTGTTGCTTGAGTTCAAGGCATGGCTGGTGACGGGATCCATTAACTAGTCTTACGGAGAAGATGAGGTTCAACAACCAAGTTTGGGAGAAATTTTGGTTGAGTTGATCGGGAGGTTTGTGCAGTATGTTTGAATCAATAACAATGCATATGAAGGTATCGTGGACGTCGTTGGAAGATGTTTGCACGTATGCAAGGAGTGCATGGACGCGGCTACATAGTTCTGAGACGTGATGAAGAGATGTGGACGTAAAGAATTGGTCGGAAAGGTCCAACCGATTAGGTTATGGGCTCAGGCCGCGGCTGAGTCAGGTTTGACTCAAATATGGAAAGATTTGAGTTAGTTATGATAGGATTTCGTGTGGGTCACGAATTTGGGTTTTTTAGAAATGTGGGATACGTTCCTAATGTGTTTGGAAGTCTTAAGATTGCTTCTATCTGTGTATAGAAGAGTCCTAAGTAGTTATGGAAAGTTTCGATTCGTGATTTGAGTAGGACTAGAGTCCTACTTGAGATTGGGTTGGCCTAAGGGCTGGTTATATAAGCAAGGGAGGCCAAAGCTCGTGAGAGACGACTTTGGGGCTGTTCCTCTTGTTTTCTATTGAATAAAATTCGTAGTTGAAAGGAACTTTTGAGCCTTGTTCGTCCGACTTGTTCCAGACAAGTTTTTCTCGTCGAGTTTTCTGCACAGCACTACCTTTCTTCGGTGGTTTTATCATAACTCGAGTTTTACAGATCCAATTGACGTGATTCTTTTTGGGTTGTCTTCACAACATGATTATCTATTATCTCTCAAAATTTCACGGTCATTGGATTTGTGTTTATTATCTACACGAGTTTCTTTGCAGCGTTCCAGAACTGTTTTTCTCGGGTAGGACAGATTGACCTTTGTTTGATCTTTCAATCGTAACTTGAGTTTCTCTCGACGGATTTGAGTGATTCTTGTTGTGTCGTCTTCGTGACTTGATTCTCTCTGGTATCTATCACTTTTGTCACGGTGAAACACATTTATATTAGTCTCACACATGATTTCTTTAACAGATCATTTTTCTGCCGAAGGGGTTGGGATTTAATGGTTTCCGCTGCGTAAGATTTTTTAATCTACCATTCACCCCCCTCTGGTAGATTTTCACGTGCTCTTCGATTCTACAGTCCAGCAGGGCCGCACAGAAATCAGTCTTCAATCGACACAAGCAGGGGCTACGCACGTGAGACCATGTCTCGCTGCATCCTACCCGCTGCTCGGTCTCAATTTCATATTCATAAGCCATTTCTTGATCCAATCCATCCCTGTGATAAAATCCTATCTCGCGAGTAGATTCCCACTACTTGACTTCTACCCGATTCCTATGAATATAAGCATGGCAGTTACTACACGAGTCTGTGAGCTTTTCTAACCACTCTCTAGGTTCTTTGGTTATGCAAGTGGATGTCAAATACCTTAAACGTAATGCACAAACATTTGAAGATGTAAGGTGAATGAAAACTGCAAAGACACTTTAAGGAACTTAAATGCAAACTGGGGTTTGCCAAAATGTGAGTCTGAGTCTATGTTAGTTTCTGGCAGCTGGACTTCCAAAGCTTTCGGCTGCTCCTCGACTTCAGTCACTACACGTTATGCATATACTATATATGAATGACTTTGGAAATAATCAATATTCTTAAGGTCATAAGCTAATATCTTATGATCAAAATAAGGTAATTATCTTAATTGGCTTTGGGACTTTTATGGTAGATACTAGTGACCATAGTGAAGACTCTTGCAAAGAACAGGAGATGATCAAGGAAGTTTGTTGTTCCTAAAAATTATGATAAGCAATAACTTTCTCTAATTTTTGGTTGAAATCTTGGAGATCTATCATGGCTACCAGTGAATGTACCATGTAGAGGGGGTCTCAATGGTTCTAGGAAAATTTGTTTCACAATTTTCTAAGCTTCCTACAGGGAGAAATTGATTTTACAAGTTTGGGGAAATTTCTGAAATTGATTTTGTATTTCTCTTAATTTATAACTTCATAGAGATTTAGGACACTGATCAACCCAATAAATTATGTCCAATGAACTTGAAATTTTTATTGGAGATCAAGTGAATCTTGGAGAGTGTCCTGACCAAAATTGGGAATTTTCCAATTAACAGAATAGGAGTAATTAATTTTCCAAGCAGTTATATCAAAGAAATTAATAAAAAAATTTGGTAGTTTCATGTCCAATAACTTGCACTGCAAAGTAGATATTGATACGAGTCTACCATAATTTATTTGGAAATTTTTGAGCAATTCTACTAGGAGTTATGGATTTTCTAAGTTGGGGCAAAATCTGGAATAAAATTTCAATTGGAAATTATTTGAATATAGGGTTGAGCCCACGGATTTGAAATGGCCTGGCCAATCGGGTTGAAGCTGCATGGGGGCCACAGAATCAACCCGCGTAGCTGCACTGGATCCGTGTCCACAGCTGATCCACGCACTCGCACGCATCACCGACACATGGGGCCCGCGGTCTTCGTCTTCCTCGTGACGCGCCGCTCGGCCCCAATGGCGCTACGCCGGCGAGCTCGCCGCGATGGCTGCGTCGACCTCCACTCACCTCGGTACTGACCGCCAAACCATAAAATCGACTGCACAACACAATGGCGAGGTCCAATCGCGGCGGCGACGGCCGGAGATGGCGGTGCGACGATGGCCGCGGAGCTAGGGTTTCGGCTATCGTCAAAATCGCATGGGGATGGCGCAAAAGGCTCAGGAAAAAGCTAGAAAAATTCTTGGGGGCATGAGGATGATGATTTTGATCTTAGGAAGGGGTGACATCGCCGGCAAGGTTGACTTTGTGGATGGACCGACGGGGTTCTATTGGCAGTGGGGAAAACTTAAATATCTCAAGCTTCATTCGATGGCGTCTACTGATTTTTGGCAGGGGGTGCGCTAGGAGGTACTGAATATAATCCTTAACTGGATTGAAGAATTATTACATGTAGAAACGGAATTAAACCGAGGAGTGAGCTAGTTCAATGGCAAAGGACGAAAGAAAAACTGGAAGATACTGCTCGATACTGAATGAAAAGAGGCATGGCTTTTACCATAAGAAAGAGCTCAGGATGGCGACCCTTTTTGCTGCTGAGTTTGAGTTGTGGCGCCGCTTGTTGAGGACTGGCGACGGTGGAGCAGAGGCGGTGTTCGTCCTCAACTTCTGTGGTGTCCGCAGAACTCCAAATTACGGCCAACACAATGAGCAAAACGCTAAGCGATTTGGCGTAGAAGATTGAGCACAGACATGGCGCCAACTTTGCTATTTGCATTGAAGGAAATAGAGGTAAGACCGAGGTGCATACCGGGAGGAAATGGAAACGGCGGTGTTGGGCGATGGCGGCGCGAAGCTGAGATGGAGCTCGACGCCGACGGCCAGGGGACGGGTATTTATAGGACAGGGAGATGTTTAGGCCACGCAGCTGCCTGCTTGCATGCTGTGTTGCGGTGGCGAGTGCTCCTGGCATCGGTCGGCGGGGACAGCCTTATACAGAGCACGTCCGTCGGTTCAAACGAGTGTGTGAGGCTGACAGTGGGTCCCACCACCCATTATTCTCTTCCCCTCTCTGCAACTTTAATTTTCATAGCAAACTTGATCCAAAAATTCTAGATTTTTGTGGGGAGGCTCAAATAAATATCTAGAACTTGAATCTGAATTTGGATTTCGAATTTGGTCAAGTTTCAGTTGAATTTCAATTTTGAATTTGAAATTGATTGAAATTCAATGGGGTCACTGAATTAAATAGCAAATGAGTTTCAAAAATTGTGAAACTTTGGGAATAAGTCAAGCAAGTTATGCTGACCATGACAGTGTGTTCAAATCTAGATGTTCAAATGAGTTGATTAGAATTCAAAATTTTAACCCTGAACATGGCTTGAATTTGCTAAGCATCTCAAATAAAATAGCAAATTGAATTCAAAAATCTTGAAACTTGGTAGGAAGTCAATTTGGAATATCATGAGGTCATGGAAAAATTTATAGCCTCATATTTGAATATTTTGGCAGGGCCTAAATGTACAGTGCTATATTCAAATTAATTTGAATATATTAGTACTGCATAGTAATTTGCCCTAGAAATTTTTATTCAATAGCTTCCTAAATTTGTAGAAAGGTAACTTAAATTATTCTAAGGTCATTTGTGAAGTTCATTCCTTGTGTTACTAAAATTTCAGTATGAGTGAAAGGAGATTATTGATGATATCAAGTTTATGTGTACAACCATAATTCATCTTCACTATGGTTGACAACCAACTGGTACTGAACTTGATAGTAAGGAAAACTGAGATTTTACACTCCCAGAAATGAGCAACAAACAGCGAGCCTCGATCTGAAATAATCTTGCGAGGAATGCCGTGTAGGCACACGATTCGTGATATGTACATCTCCGCATACTTCTTGGCATTGAATCCTACATTTACAAGAATGAAGTGTGCTAATTTCGTTAGTCGGTCGACTATCACCAAAATTGAATCATGCTTCCGGAATGTGAGTGGCAATCGACGATGAAATCCATACTCACATCATCCCATTACCATGCCGGAATATTCAGCGGTTGCAGCTGTCCCAATTTCTTCATATGGTCGGCCTTTACTCATCGACACGTATCACACTCGGAGACGTACTTAGCAATCTCACGCTTCATCCGTGTCCACCAAAATTTAGTCTTCAAGTCTTGATACATTTTATTGTTGCCCGGATGAATAGAATATTTGGGCAAGTGAGCCTCGTCTAAAATTCTCTTTCGATGTTCCATGTCATGGGGCACTACAATCCGATTCTTGAACCATAGAACACCATGTTCATCTCTTCAAAAGCACTTCATATCATCGCTGTCCGTTCTCTTGAGTATGTGAGACATAACCTTGTCCTTCTTTTGAGCTTCAATAATATCATCACGGATTTTGGGAATGAGAGCAAGATTGTATAAAGCTCCATATGAAACCAAGTATAGACTCAGTTCTTCCTCTTCTATAGGTGTGACGGTCAAATTATTGACATGAGACTTGCGGCTAAGCGCATCGGCAACCACATTAGCCTTGTCGGGACGATAGTGAATCACAATCTCATAATCCTTGATCAATTATAACCACTTTCTTTGCCTCATGTTCAGCTCCTTCTGGGTGAAGATATACTTCAATCTTTTGTGGTCTCGGTTCTTCCTCTTCTAGAGGTGTGACGGTCAAATTATTGACATGAGACTTGCGGCTAAGAGCATCGGCAACCACATTAGCTTTGCCGGGATGATCGTGAATCACAATCTCATAATCCTTGATCAATTTTGACCACCTTCTTTCCCTCATGTTCAGCTCCTTCTGAGTGAAGATATATTTCAAACTTTTGTGGTCGGTGTAGACGTGAACCAGATTTCCAAGCAAATAATGCCTCCACGTTTTTAGAGCAAGCACCACGGCAGTGAGCTCCAAATAGTGAGTAGGATAGTGCTGTTCATCATTCCGGAGCTGCCGTGATCCATAAGCGGCAACACGTCCTTCTTGCATAAGCACGCAGCCAAGTTTGATGCCGGATGCATCACAATAAACATCAAATGGTTTTGTTGTACCCGGTTGGGGTAAAACTGGGGCTGAGCTGAGATGCTTCACCAATGTTTGAAATGCCTTCTCACAAGCTTGACTCCAAATATATTTGGTGCCTTTCTTCAACAGCTCCGTCATAGGTTTAGCAATTTTTGAGAAGTTCGGGATGAACCTCCGATAATATCCCGCTAAGCCAAGGAAGCTTCAGACTTCATGTACGGACTTAGGAGATTGCCATTTCAGCACTTGAACAATTTAATTGGGTCCACAGCGATGCCCTCAGCCGAAATAATGTGTCCCAAGAATGGCACCTGACTGATCCAAAATTCACACTTGCTGAATTTTGCATAGAGCTTATGGTCTCGCAATCATTGGAGCACGATATGCAAGTGTTCGGCGTGTTCTTCCTCCGATTTGGAATAAACCAAGATTTCATCGATGAAGACCACAACAAACTTATCCAACTCCAGCATGAACACTGAGTTCATAAGATACATAAATTGGGCCGGAGCGTTGGTGAGACCAGAAGACATAGCGAGATATTCATATAGTCCATATCGCATTGAGAATGCAGTCTTCAGTATATCTTCAGTCCGAATTTTGATTTGATGATATCCAGACCGAAGATCCATCTTGGAAAATACCTTACCACCAACTAATTGATCAAAAAGAATGTCGATGCGAGGTAGTGGATAATTGTTCTTGATAGTCACAGCATTTAGCGAACGACAGTCCACACATAACCATAATGTTTCATCCTTCTTCTTAACGAACAGCGCGGAGTAGCCCCAAGGTGAGGAGCTTGGGTGAATAAAACCTTTGTCCAGCATGTCCTTGAGATGTTCCTTTAATTCATCTAGCTCGTTGGGCGCCATTCGATACAGTCGTCGATATATCGGTGTGGTTCCCACCGCAAGTTCAATCTTGAACTCCACGTCACGTTCGGAGGGCATGCCCGGTGGATGAAAGTGCATCTAGGCATCCCTTGTGGGTTTTGGTTGATTTATGACAAACAAATTGGATCCTAACCACATTATTGAGATGAGCGCAAGTTATAATGAAAGAATGAAGAAAGCGCCAAAAAGAAAGGAGAATGAGGTTCAATTCGGAAAAGAGCTCAAGAGCTGAATAGAATACATCATTGTGTAGGGAGTGTGTTGGTGCAACACATCCCAAGAGCTCAAGCATAAAAATCCTCACACACTTCACATTTCACAGGAAAAACGGACTAGTCCGATATACAACGGACTAGTCCGATATCCTCTCTGTATAGGTTCAAACAAGTCCTGCCAGTGCGGACTTGTCCGCACTCGACTAGTCCGATAATGTCTGGATTAGTCTGATAATGCCTCTGACTAAGAAAGAGCAAGTCCTATCTCCTGACTAAAATCGGACAATTCCTCCAAGTGCGGACTTGTTCTCTATTCACTAAGGGTATCACCACACCGGACTAGTCCAATATCACCACGGACAAGTCCGAAAACCTTTATGACTAAAATCAGACTAGTCCATTCCTAGCCGGACAAGTCCGATATTCCTGGAAACATAGGGTTTCCTGCACGCCGCACACTGGACTATTCTGGACTCCACCACAGACTAGTCCGAACCCTCGAAACCCTAACGGTAACTTTTGAAAACCCTAATATAAATAGATGTGCACGGCCCAACTATCAACTCTCTCGACCCCCTGCGCCTTCACACCCTCCAAGAGCCTCGAAAAAACAACTCTCCATGCAATCCAACGCAAGAAAGATCAATCCCTTGAGGACTCATTTTGGATCAAAGGAGAGGCACGATTCCACACGTTTGAGCTCTTGGGTTTGATCTCTAACACACTCCTGTTGTTTCATTGTTGATCTTATGAGTGTGTTCTTGGTGGTGTTTGAATTGTAATCTTGGGGAGCCCTCAACTTGTGAGACGGCCCCTTGAACTTGGTGATTTGCCCCTTCATGATAGTGGAAGAAGAATTGGCCTTCGTGGCGATTCGACGAGGTTAGGGTTAGTGAAGACTCGGTCCTTTCGTGGGCTCCTCAACATGGATGTAGGTTGCCTCTGTGAAAACCGAACCACAGGATAAAAATTGCTCGTTCTTAAGTTTCTCATATCATATTCTAGGGTTTGATTGATCTTGTCCATCTTACGTTAAAACGTTAAAATCAAAGTTAATTTGTTCTACACTTAATTTCATTGACTCAATACTTTCAAATTACATACTATATTCCGCTGCGTGTTGTGCTTGTATTGAAATCATTGATCGAACTTGATCAATCTAGTCCGCACGCACCGAACTAGTCCGCACTCTACCGGACCAGTACTATATCTCGGGGTTTGATCAGTTTGTCAAGTGTTGCAGGTTCTGACTAAAATTCAAAAAGGCCTATTCACCGCCCCCCCTAGGCCACATTCAGTTGGTATCAGAGCAGGACTATTCGCAAGAGACTAATTGCTCGAAGAGAACATGTCGGACATGAAGGATGTGCACAAAAGTCTTAACCAAGAGAAGGTTGAAGACGAAAAAGCTCAAAAATTAGAGAAGCTCATCGACGCCATCTAGGACTTCGAGGATGACGATGAGGAGACGCTTGAACTCAAGGCGCTCCTAAGGAAGAAAGCTGTCTCAAAAGGGAAAGTGAAGGTCGAGGACGAGAAGAAAAATAATGGGGGTAGTCACACCGACTACTCCCGATATCCTTGTAACTACGATTATCTTAATTCTAACAATAAGCATTACTTATCTATTCCTCTATGAAAATCCCCACACTTTACGCCAATGACTACTCAATGTGGAGGCAGAACATGAAAATGCAATTAATCTCACTCAATCCCACTTTATGGCACATTGTGTGTACAGGAATAGATATCCCGGACAACGATGAAGAGCTTAACCCAAGTCAAGAGCAAGTAATTCATCGGAATGCGCAAGCTGCAGCAGTCATTACATCCTCTCTAAGTCTTGACGAGTTCACCAAGGTGGATGGGCTCGAGATTGCGAAAGAAATCTCGGATAGATTGCAAACTGCACATGAAGGCGATCGTCATGTGCGAGAAGCGAAGATCGAAATGATCGAAGGCGAATTGGGAAGATTCGCCATGGAAGAAGATGAGTCGCCACAAGACATGTACAACCGGTTAAAGACGCTCATCAACAAGGTTTTAGCATACGGAAGCAAGAAGTGGAACGATCACGAGGTGGTGAAGCTCATCCTTAGAGCTTTCATGCCTAGCAACGTCACCTTGTGCTCAATGATTAGATAAAGCCCCGGGTACAAGAAAATGACCCCAGATGAGCTGCTTGGGAAAATCATCAATTTCGAGATGATGGGAAAGCAAGCAAAGCATGTCAAGAATATTGCCGACCTCACTTCGGCTAAGAAGAAAGGGGTCTCTTTGAAGTCCACTTGCAAACCCTTGTCAAAAGAAGCTCGAGAAGCTCAACAAGAAGAAGACAGCGATGATGAGAGCAGCGACTTAGATGAGGAGGACATGATCCTCTTCATGAAGAGATTCAAGAATATGATGAAGAAAAGGCAATGGGGAAAATCAAGTAAAGGAAAATACAAAGAGAAGTGAAGACCAAAGTTGCGACGGGCATGCTATAACTGTGGTGAATATGACCACTTTATAGTTGATTGCCCATACGAAGAAAACAAGAAGAGAACCAAAGAAACGAAGCCTCAACCCAAAAAATTCTTCAAGAAGAAGAAGAAAGTTGGACAAGCGCACCTAGGAAGGGAGTGGGACTCAAATGGTGAGTCCTCATCCGAAGAGGAAGAGGAGATGGCGAGCATAGCCATCGAGAAGAAAACTAAGAAGTCCACCCTCTTCCCAAATCTCGGCACATGGAAGGGCAACGACACTTACCTCATGGCAAAGGAAGGTAAATGAAAGGTAACAACCAAATCCTCTTCCTTGCATTCCTATTCTAGTGATAGTGAAGCCGCTAGTGATAATGAAGACATGCTCATTGGCTTAGATAAGAAAATAGCTGCGAAAATGAAATTTCTACTTGAACAGCTTATTGAGAAGGAGAAGTTGATCAACTGTCAAGAAGATATGATAATCTCCCAAAAATAGGAATATCTTGAACTTGAAAAACTTCTCGAACTTGAAAAGGAGCGAGGCAAGTCACTGGAACTTGAGTTAGCTGTGCAAGGAAGCTTGCTTGAAATTAAGCGACTCAAATACTACCATCAAGGACAAACTTGCTAACCTATCAAAGGTTAACAAGACCCTTGAGGTACAAGCTGAGTCACTCAAACAAAGTGGCCCCTCATCCTCTTCAAGCTCACCTTCTCAACCCCTTAAAACTGAAGCTACTACTAGTTGCTCATGTGCTAAAATTGACACTAGCTTGAAAGACAAGTTAACCTCTTCCAAGGACAAGCATCCTTCCCAAAGTGGCATATTTGACAAGGAGAAGATCAAAAATGCACGTAGTGCATACTTGGCCACAAAACCTCCTAATGTCAAATATGGCATTGGTTATTCTTACGATGAAAAGCAATATGCTATAAGCCATAAAAATAACAAGGAAAGCATTGCCTTTGTAAGGGGAAACTCCTCTCAAGCTAGAAAGACCAATAATGCTAATAAGTCCAAGATAGTCAACACATACAATAACCGGACTAGTCCGGTCCTTACTTGGACAAGTCCGGTCCTCCATACAAGTCTGGTTCCCCGGACCAGCTCTGTTCATAAACAACAACAACTATTATTCAGGACTTTCGATGCATCCTATGTTCTAATGAGAAGTAATTTTGGTAAAGTTTATGCTCATTATGTTGGGCCACGCCATGGGAACACCAAGTCTCATGTGTGGGTGCCCAAATCTCTTGTAACTAACCTCCAAGGACCCAAGCAAGCTTGGGTACCTAAAACAAAGACATGATTTGTTTTTGTAGGACTATTTCTCTAGTGGATCGAAATGGGTGCTAGACAGTGGTTGCACCAACCATATGAGCGAAGAAAGAAGGGATTTGAGTATGGAGAAAATGAGGATCCAGGCGAGGGCATCTATTCTGGAGACAATAGTCAAGGAAAGGTGCTCGGTACCGGTAAAATTACTATATCCTCTCAACAAACTCTTTCTCATTTGTTACATGTTGACTCCTTAGATTATAACCTGTTGTCCATATCTCAAATATATGAAAAAGGTTATAGTTGTTTCTTTACTAATGAGGGTGTGACCGTCTCTAGAAGGAGTGATGGTTCCATTGCATTCAAGAGTATGTTAAAGGAAAAGCTTTACCTTGTTGACTTCAACAAAGATAAAGCCGAAGTTGACACATGCTTGATTGCAAAGACCAACATGGGTTGGCTGTGGCATAGACGGCTAGTGCATGTTGGTATGAGGATTCTTTAAAAACTCCTTAAGGGCAATCACATCCGAGGTTTGAAGGATGTTGTTTTTGAGAAAGACAAGCCTTGTAGCACGTGCCAAGCCGGGAAGCAAGTAGGAGCACCTCATACCGCGAAGAACATCATGACTACAACAAGATCGCTCGAGCTACTTCACATGGACCTTTTTGGTCCAATTGCTTACATAAGCATCAGCGGTAACAAATATGGCTTAGCAATTGTTGACGACTTTTCGCGCTTCACTTGGGTTTTCTTTTTGCATTATAAGACAGAAACTCAAGGAACCCTCAAGAAGTTTCTCAAGCGTGCCCAAAATGAGTTCTCATTGAAGGTCAAGAACATACGAAGCGACAATGGCACAGAGTTAAAGAACACTCGAGTTGTGGAGTACCTAGACGAAGAAGGCATAAAGCATGAGTTTTTAGCAGCTTATTCCCCTCAAAAAAACAAAGTTGCCGAAAGGAAGAACTGAACCCTCATAGAGATGGCGAGAACAATGCTTGATGAATACAAGACCTCAGATCGGTGTTGGGCGGAAGCGGTTAACACCGCTTGCCACACATAAATTGACTCTATCTTCATCGACTACTCAAGAAGACATCATATGATCTACTCACGAGTAACAAGCCCAATATTTCTTATTTTCGAGTCTTTGGTTCTAAATTCTATATTTTGAACAAGAAGCTTAGGACTTCAAAGTTCGCTTCAAAGTCCGATGAAGGTTTCTTGCTTGGTTATGATTCGAACTCTTACGCCTATCATGTCTTCAACAAGACCTCCGGACTTGTTGAAGTAGCACGTGATGTAGTGTTCGATGAAACTAACAGCTCTCAAGAAGAGCAAGTTGATCCATGTGTGCTAGATAGAGAGGAAGCTCCATGTCAAGCATTAAGAAGAATGGTGTTGGGCGATGTTTGACCACAAGAGCTACCTCTACATGTGCATGAGGAAGATGAGCTGCAAGTGGATGCCAATGATCAAGGGGGAGCTTCCATACAAGATCAACCTCAAGAAGACGAAGATGATCAACAAGTCAATGAGGGCAACCATCTAGGGGGGAGAAGAAGAAGATCATGAAGATATAAGACCGCAAGTGCCACACCCAAGAGTACACCAATGCGTCCAAGGAATCACCCAATCGACAACATCATTGGTGACATCCAAAAGGGAGTAACAACTAGATCCCGCATAGCTAACTTTTGTGAGCATTACTCTTTTGTGTCCTTTTTGGAACCACACAGGATTGAGGATGCACTGAAAGATCCGGACTGTGTGGTGGCGATGCAAGAAGAACTGAACAACCTCTAACAGAATGAGGTGTGGGAACTCGTTGATAGACTTAATGCGAACATCGTCGGCACCAAATGCGTCTTCCGCAACAGACAAGACAAACACGGGGTGGTGACAAGGAACAAGGCACGACTTGTGGCCAAAGGGTATTCACAAGTCGAAGGTTTTGTTTTTGATGAAACCTTTGCTCCCGTAGCTAGATATGAATCGATTAGAATATTGCTTGCATATGCTACTCACCATGATTTCAAGCTCTACCAAATGGATGTGAAAAGCGCCTTCCTCAACAGTCCAATCAAGGAGGAGGTGTACGTGGAGCAACCTCCCGGATTTGAAGACAAAGAGTTCCCCGACCACGTCCTTAAACTGCGTAAGGCTCTCTACGGCCTCAAACAAGCTCATAGAGCTTTGTATGAGTGTCTTAAAGATTTCTTAATTGAAAATGGTTTCAAGATTTGAAAAGCAGATTATACATTATTTATGAAACACTTCAATAATGATCTTTTTATCTGTCAAATCTATGTCGATGACATTATCTTTGGTTTAACTAACAAATCCTTTTGTGAAGAATTTAGTAAGATTATGATAAATAGGTTTGATATGTCTATGATGGAGAGCTGAAGTACTTCTTGGGATTCCAAGTGAGACAACAAAAGGAAGGGACATTTATAAGCCAAACCAAGTACACTCGAGATATACTCAAGAATTTTTGGATGGACAAGGCAATGCCTATCAAGACTCCCATGGCAACTAATGGACACTTGGATCTCAATGAAGATGGACCAAGCGTGGACCAAAAGATATATCGCTCCATGATTGGATCCTTACTTTACCTATGTGCATCTAGGCCTGATATTATGTTGAGTGTATGTTTGTGTGCGAGATTTCAAGACAATCTTAAGGATTGTCACTTGATAGCCGTTAAAAGGATCTTGAGATATTTGGTTCATACATCCAACCTAGGCCTTTGGTACCTCAAAGGTTCCAAGTTCAATGTCATTGAATACTCCGATGCAGATTATGCTGGATCCAAAGTAGATAAAAAAGAGTACCTCCGGCACCTGCCAATTCCTAGGTAGATCCCTAGTTTCTTGGTCCTCCAAGAAACAAAATTCCATTGCCTTATCCATGGCCGAAGTGGAGTATGTTGCAGCTAGGAGTTTTTGTGCACAACTTCTTTGGATGCGACAAACTCTAAGAGATTACGGTTACAATATGAGCCATATTCCACTCCTTTGTGATAATGAGAGTGCCATCAAAATTGCTCATAATCCAGTTGAACACTCAAGAACCAAACACATGGACATCCGGCATCACTTTTTGAGAGACCACTCAATGAAAGGAGACATAGCTATTTCCCATGTCAACACCAAAAAACATCTAGCCGATATATTTACCAAGCCACTTGATGAAAAACGTTTTTGCGAGCTCCGAAATGAACTAAATATCCTTCATGCTCGGAATGTGGCTTGAAAACTTGCATACCTGTATGGACTCTTCAAAATATATTGTTTGAGTTGCGAAAATCATCTTTCTCAATTTTCTCCAAAAACTATTTCAACTACTTGATCTTGATGAATTATGGTCATTGCTTGATTGTTGTATGCATACTGATGATATTCATCAAGATTATTTTATTTTCTTTGCCCCCCTATTTTCTTAATAGTACCTTCGAATATATACGAATGGGCTAAGCATCTATAATTTGGTGACCACAGACTAGTCCGTGATTACCCGGACTAGTCCGTGGTTACCTGGACTAGTCCGCCCCTTCAGACTAGTCCGCAGAGTGTTCGATAGTCCGGACTAGTCCAGCAAACCACGGACTAGTCCGATTTAGGCTCTGGATTAGTTCGGACTAGTTTGATTATTTTTGGACAAGTCCGATTTTTCGACTCCATAACCCTAGTCGTCGCCAAGACCTAATCTTCTTCATCCTCACAACTTGCCTCACACTCTCTCTCCTCGTTCGAGCTCCCCATGGTGATTTGGCGATTCCTCTATCAAAACTCTCCAAGTTTGGGTGGAAAAAGACATCCTTGCATAGGGATTGAAGACCACGGACTTGTCCGCTCCTTCAACCCCTCCATCTCCGAGAATCGAGGAATTTCGGTAAAATTTCCTCCCAAACCCTAGAAATCTTGATTTCCTTCATTGTTGATCAAATAGCTTATTTCCTTTCACCAAATACATGCTCCCTTGATGTATTACATTGATATTGAGTTATTCTTGCATTGAGCAACACCATTGATTGTCTAGTTAGGGTTTGAGGTGATGAACACCGGACTAGTCTGGTCCATGTACGGACAAGTCCGGTCACCCGGACTAGTCTGTACTTGTACACCGGACAAGTCTGATTTTTCCTGAACTCAACCCTAATTACTCATTCCTCAATGCACTTCCTTGTCATCAATTCTTATTACTACATTGTGCAATGCTCTCTCAGGACAATGTCGAATGAGAACATCTCTGACTTTGAAGATGAAATGGAACAAGACTTTTTTGTCGTGAGCTTCGGAGTCTCGCGCTCGGAAGAGGCAAGAGCGCCCCTTCGAGCCCACACCTTCCCCACCTCAGGTGCGGCGCAAGGTGCTTGCCATGAAGCTTGCGTCCAAGGCCAAGGACGCAACCGGCTCCATCTCTCTAGCTCCTCGCCAAGTGAAGGGCCAAGGGAAAGGAATTGCATTGGGCCCAGTTGGCCCTCTCAAGATGCATGCCGTGAGGCAGGGAAACAAAGATCCCTCCGAGGAGAAGTTCAACGGCAAAGGAAGCGATGCTGCATCCAAACTCAGATTCGTGGACTGCTACAGCCAACCCAAGAAGGCTGCTGATGCAAGGTTTTGGAGCAATTTTCATGCAGACTTTTACAGCTCAGTGTATCTTACTATGAAGACTCCGGTGGTCTGCAACCAGTGGATCGACTGGAATCACTTTGAGAGGAAGAGTTGTGCAGCATTTGATGAGGTTATAAGTGCAGTGGCCAGGCATGGGCTCAAGGACCTATTTGCCTTCAGATATCACTTGAATGATGAGATCGTTGCCCGATTTTATGCTACTTGTTTCTTTGCCAGTGATGAGGAGGAAAGGGTGACATGGATGACTCATGGATCCAAGTACACTATCACTTATAATGAGTTTGCAAGACTCCTTCATCTAGAAGACACCAGCAACAATGAGTTGACCATCCACAACATCAGTGTCTTAGGAAAAGACAAGATGGACTTCCTCTATGACACAAGCCTTAAGTTCAACCCCCCCTCAACCAAGAACATGAATCCTTTCTTCATGGTGCTCAACAGGGTGCCGAGAAAGACAATAGCACCATAAGATGGGGATGTAGGAAGTGTCCAAGGCTACTTGTGGACCTTGATGAAAGTAATAAGCAAGAACAGGAAGCTTGACATCTTTGACTATATCTGGAACAATATGGTCAAAATCTTCTGCACGCCGAACAGATCCTGTGGCTATGCCCCCTACTTTTTGTTCATGATTGAGAAGGTCACAGGGATCAAGTTCATAAAGGACATGGAGCACACCCCTCTGAGACCCGAAAAGCCTCCTCAAGCCACACTTCAAGCTGCTCCTTCTCCAATGTCTAGTGAAGTGCACCAAGGAGAGCTCTAGAGGATGAGAGGACTGCTCCCAAACTGGGGCCCCTCCCCAAAAAGGGTCTCCTAGTGGAACCTTGAAGTACTTGGTAGCAATTTTTGCCTATTGCAAGAAGGCCGAAGTGAACACCCACAAGCTGAACAAGGCGAGGAAGGCTGATATGCGGTATGTCAAAGAAAATGTCAAACGCATTTGCGAGAAGCTGGAGATCGACCCCATTGGATCTCCAGTCATTTCTGAAGATTCAGCCTAGGATTTCACCGAGCTCGGGCCTTTGACTCCCTTCAAGCTCGCTTACTATGGCATTGGGGGTTCGAGTGGATCCGCTCCTCCTCCTCCTCCTCAACCCGAGAATGAAGATGAAGATGATGAGAGGACCAACAGCGAGGACTGAAGATCTTAGATCCCTCCTGTCCTTCTTTTTGGTGTCTTGATGCCAAAGAGGGAGAGATTGAGGGGGAGTCTCTAGGTCTTAGCTATAGGTTGAGAGATGAGAGCTTCATTTATGCATCTTTTGTCTCTTTTGGGTTGTAAGAATTCACATTATGCTCTTTTGGTACTTTTAGCCTTGTGATGCAACGCTATGAAATCTGTGATTTTACTCTGAAATTGACATATATGCTTGTTGTTGATATATTGATGTCAATTATTTCACTGTCATCATGATTACTGCTCTCACTCACTTAGTTTTGCATCCCTCAATAAAGAGTGCACATATGTATTATGTTGTCATTGCTAAATGAGTTTCAAGCTCATATGTGCACACTTTATGAAAATCTCAATTTTTATCATACTTTGTGAAATCTCAATTGGTTGTCATCAATCACCAAAAAGGGGAAGATTGAAAGTGCATCTAGGCATCCCTTGTGGGTTTTGGTTGATTTATGACAAACAAATGAGATCCTAACCACATTATTGAGATGAGCGCAGGTTTTAATGAAAGAATGAAGAAAGCGCCAAAAAGAAAGGAGAATGAGGATCAATTCAGAAAAGAGCTCAAGTGCTGAATAGAATACATCATTGTGTAGGCAGTGTGTTGGTGTAACACATCCCACGATCTCAAGCATAAAAATCCTCACACACTTCACATTTCACAAGGACAACGGACTAGTCCGATATACACCGGACAAGTCCGATATCCTCTCTGTATAGGTTCGGACAAGACCAGTCCGATAATGTCCGGACTTGTTCGATAATGCCTCCGACTAAAAACGGACAAGTCCTATCTCTTCACGGACTAGTTCGAAAAACACTCTTACTAAAACCGGAAAAGTCCTCCAAGTGCGTACTTGTTCTCTATTCACTAAGGGTATCACCACACCGGACTAGTCCGATATCACCACAGACAAGTCCGAAAACCTTTATGGCTAAAATCAGACTAGTCTACTCCTAGCCGGACAAGTCCAATATTCCTGGACACTTAGGGTTTACTGCACGCCGCACACCGAACTAGTTCGGACTCCACCACGGACTAGTCCGGACCCTCTAAACACTAACGGTAACTTTTGAAAACCCAAATATAACTAGATGTGCACAACCCAACTATAAAATCTCTCCACCCCCTGCGCCATCACACCCTCCAAGAGCCTCGAAAACACAACTCTCCACACAATCCAACACAAGAAAGATCGATCCCTTGAGGATTCATTTTGTATCAAAGGAGAGACACGATTCCACACGTTTGAGCTCTTGGGTTTGATCTCTAACACACTCCTTTTGTTTCGTTGTTGATCTTACGATTGTGTCCTTGGTGGTGTTTGAATTGTAATCTTGGGGAGCCCTCAACTTGTGAGAAGGCCCCTTGAACTTGGTGAATTGCCCCTTCGTGATAGTGGAAGAAGAATTCACCTTCGTGGCAATTCGATGAGGCTAGGGTCTGTGAAGACCCGGTCCTTTCGTGGGCTCCTCAACATGGATGTAGGTTGCCTCCGTGGGAACCGAACCACGGGATAAGAATCGTGTGCCAAACTCGTTCTTAAGTTTCTCATATCATATTCTAGGGTTTGATTGATCTTGTCCATCTTACGTTAAAACGTTCAAATCAAAGTTAATTTGTACTACACTTAATTTCATAGACGCAATACTTTCAAATTACATACTATATTCTGCTGCATATCGTGCTTGTATTGAAATTATTGATCGAACTTGATAAATCTAGTCTACACGCACCAGACTAGTCCGCACTCTATCGGACTAGTCCGATATCTCGGGGTTTGATCAGTTTGTTAAGTGTTGTAGGTTCCGACTAAAACTCGAAAAGTCCTATTCACCCCCCCCCCCTCTAGGCCAGATCCAGCAGATCATCAGGAAACACATCAGGGTTGACGGGCCACCGAAATGTTTTCCAACTTAATGGATTCAGAGTGGTACGCTGCTGAAATTTCATGAACGGGTCGATCAAGCATGAGAGTATGTGGATTGTGTAGTGTAGAATCCAAATGAACGGTTCAAGGAATGATGTCCAAAACAGCACCGTGGTGATGTAACCACGACGTACCTAATATGACATTGATCTTTGGTCCATCTAAGATAATGAGAGTGGTTGGATATATTTTTCCACCCATGCACAATGGTACTTTAGGAATCATACAATGAGCTGACATTTCTCCACCCGGTTAACAAATCATGTATGGATATTTAATAGGAAATATTTGTAGTTGGTGCTCGACAACATATGAACTACTAATGAAATTGTGGGTGGCTCCAGTATCAAAAAGTACGATAATGGGGTGATCGATGAGAGTGAACGTACCCGCGAGTACGGGATCCCCTTCCGGTACGTCCTCAATGGTGATATGGTGGATGTTGCCGGGTTTGGGATTTGGTTTCTTGGGCTGGTTGCGTGATTGATTGGCACCCTAATAGAATGCTTGTCCACTGCCTTGCTTGTTCGGACAGTTGTAGGTAAGATGTCTGACACGTCCACAGCTGTAGCACGTGTATTGTGCCGGACCACCATAGACCGGAGGACGGAAACCCGGTGCACGCTGCTGCTGTGGGGGTGCATGAGGTATCATCCTCTGTTGCTGCTGTGGCAGGGGTGGTTGGAAGCTTGGTGCATTGAACGGGCGGCCACAGAACATCGGCGGTCATGCCGGTGGCTGCCACCTTTGACCGGACGGTTATCGGTACACCATACGGTACTTTTGTGGAGCTGCACCACTGGTGCCCTGCGGGGCACCCCTTTTCTTCTCTTTCACCAGCTCGCGTGTCGTGTCCTCTTGTACAATCGCCGCATTGACAAATTCATTGAATGTGCCGCGATTGAACAAAGCCAGCTTGTCCTTCATTTTTGCATTTAAGCCTCGATAGAAGGAGTCCCGTTTCTTCTCCTCCATGTTCACATGATCCGGCACATATTGCGCCAAGTGATTGAAAGTCTTGGAGTACTCGTGAGCACTCCTCCCTCCTTGCTTCAGTTCAAGAAATTCTTGAAGCTTTCTTTTCATAGTCCCGAGAGGTATTTGATAGGCGCGGAACACCTTCTGGAATTCAGTCCATCTCACAGTGTGACCAGCCGGCAGAGAGGCAACGTAATTCACCAACCATGCACCGGCGGATCCGTGAAGAGTGCCTTCTGCTGTTCGGTGCGTTGGAGCAACCCGAACTTTGCTTCGGTTGTGCGGAGCCAGTTGTCCGCCTCGAGTGGTTCATCGGCCTCCGTGAAGACTGGTGGATGAGTAACCAAGAAATCCGAGTAAGTGCTCTATTGAGGCTGATGATTGCCTCCGTCTGGACGCCCCTGCTGATGGGACATATCCTGCATGAGGGTTCGCAGCAGCTCCGTCTGCTCGTCGCGCGAACCCACCATTGCTGCAATCACATCCGCCAACAAAAGCGGAGGAGGAGGTGGCAGTGGCGGTGTCGGCTGTCGCTGCATGAGGGAGTCATCACCTCCCTGAATCGAGCCACCGAATACTACCGTGTTAAGGATGCGCACCATTCTGCAGTCACAACAATGAATCCAACATGAGACGTGATATTGAAAGATCACTCAAGGATAAAAACAATAATTTCAGTGTTAATAACCATACTTGCATAGCGGTAACATACAGTGATAAAGTATAGACTTTATACAAAATACATCAACCTTGGACCAATTTTACAATAGCGAGCTCAAAAATAATGAACTCCATGGATTGAAGTTCATTTTGACTATTGTCAGTCGCGACGGGACGTTATGCGCATTATCGTGCGAATATGCTCTCTTATCTTCTATATGATACAAACATGGTCATAAAATAAAAGAGGTTTGAATGTGTCAAACCCTCAATTCCACTGGTAAATGGTTGAGTATCTACATCTGGTCTGTTACGACACTTCTGGTAGTGAAATCGAGGACTAGATTCATAAGAAGACCAAAATATGTCAAACAGATGAAGTTTCTGTTGAAACCTGACCAGCCTGCACTGAAACAGAAATTTAACCCAGTAAATGGCAGAATCAGATCTTGAGATCAACTACAAAGTTGAATTACACTTCAAAAACTTTAAAAAAAATTATTGGTTTGCCGCCAGATCATTTCTGGTTGAGTAGATATGGCATTGTAAATCTGACATTTTTTCCGGTTTTGGCAGCACCTGCTTTGTTTATGCTGATTTTGGTCCACAATTCACAGATATAAAACTTCACAATTTACAATAGTCAAAGATTACAAAATTGTAATACAACTTACAAGGATTACAGATGGCATGCACGGTCCTGCTCGATTTTTCTAGAGCAAGATATGGTCAAAACAGTAAGGAGTCCAGAGAGGGTTCCAGTTTCTGTCCAGTTTGGCAGATTTTGGAACTTCGAAATTTTGAATAGGTTGGAAGGGAATTCAGCTCTGGAGTTGAACATAAAAGTATTAAAGGACTTCCTAAAGTTTCCATCCATCTAAGATACACCTTCACTGGAGTTTACTACTGGGAGATATGGTTCCTCAAAGTCAGGCCTTTTTCTGGCAGAAAATAGAACACTCTGTTTTTGAATCTGTATCTTCAAAACCTACTCTAATTTTGAAAGTTTAGATCAAAATCAGAGCTCGATAGCTAATATAAGTATTTTTCAATCTTCCCAGTTCCATGTTACAGCAAAGTGGTTAATGCATCAATGGGATACATGTCGGTACTACGTGCCTCACAAAAGTGGAAATTGTAAGTCGGTATTCCGGCATACGTCCCAACAGTGGCCTTAATGAGATTCACTCGCAAACGTTCTCTACGCGCAATACGATCACGTGGTCAGTGTTCCTGCATAAGACACAATTTACAAAACACTAATTATGGTGCCGTACAGCACAATCCGCACGGACGATCATTTCAGGCAGTCAAAATAATATATATGAAAGTAAAACATCCGTCGCGTATCATTCCATACGGGCCACCCCAAGCTGAGCCACGTATCGAGGTATATGACCGGGCTTTCTACCACCTGACGGGGGTCCCCTGTCTTTGCATAATGCTGCACCAGTAGGAGGCACATCGAGATATGTACCACCCGATGGGATCCTACGTCTTTGCCTAATGCTGCACGAGTAGGAGGCACTTTCGCGTGTTTATTAAAAAACACACTACGTGCTTTTCAACCGCACAATAGGTGCCCACATCATTTATCTCTTGCACTAGGGTTCAGCGCTGTGTATGGCCCTTTGAACATTGAACGTTCAAAAGATGCATACTTCGTGTTTTTGACCACACGATGGGGGTATCCTCGCTTTTGTCTAAAGCACACCGCAGAACATCGTTTTCATATGTTCCCAAAACCATGAGAAGGTTCAAAGACTCATATTAACTCCCGTGCCAAGCCACGGGGGACAATCATTGTACTACCTCTTGTACGGAGAGCTTACCGCAATTGATCCGCTTGCGGTGGCGTACCTTACCTCTTATCTAACATCTGAGCGTTGTTACAAAATACAATAACACATATGTTAGCTTTGCCACCTTAAGTAACTATGCTATTAATATTCCCTATGTGGGCTACTATCAGTTCCTCACCGTAAATCTAAATTTTCTCGTAATACGATCCTTTTTAAGTGTGATATTCCCAATGCAGGTCTGATACCAGGATGTGAGGACCAGAGTTCGAACATTCTAGGAATCGCAATTGGATGGTGTCGTGCGATACGGCACCCAACATCACACAAAAAATGGTACATCATATTACATAAAACAATATAGTGTTTTACAAGCTTTGTCGTTTACAAATAATATACATTAAAATACACTACAGTAGAAGATAAGTTCATAGCTCTCGACACTCAAGGCTAAGCTATGCAAAAGTTATTCCGTTCAGCCCGCGAACAAAATCACACTAGCAGCACACAAATCACGTCATGGCGGCGTGCAAGGTTCCCACTCGGCTGTGTACCCCGACGGGGGCAACACCTCACCGGTGAACCCTTCATCATATACAACATTATCTGCAGCAAGAACTTAAAATAGCAATCGTAAGCACGAAAGTTCAGCAAAACTTAACCATCTCCACTAAGCATGGAACTATATATGCATGATATACATAATATAGACGTCAGTTTGCAATAAAAGACTCGCCTACATGTTAGTCCTTACTTTCAGATTTTAGCAGTAAATTAAGGCTTCATAAATATGAAATTAAGTGAGCAACCTGTTCTAAACATACAAGTATCAATACATAATTATTCCATAAAGCATGATTCAATTATGTTTAGCTCCAAATATTTAACTACGTCACGACTCAGTGAACAAGCGGTCCTCAATAACGGCGAGGGACGGCGACTTGAATCAATATACACCTCCAGGGATACCCGAATAGCATGAAACATACACCCATACTCGGAGCTGCGAAGGAACACTCCACTGATGTTGTATGCGACAACCTTTCACCCGCTACCTACACGCCAAACCGGTCCCACCGCTATGAGCAAGGGGCACCCACACGGAGTACGACGTACTCGGTGGCAGGTTTACACCAAGCTGCTCTCAACCCACACCTATAAGGCGGTGGGGTATGCCTTGACGTTAAGGTGGACAAGTTACATCGGTTTACTAGGTCCCATATATCCAGTATGCCTTCGGTACATTCAAACTTCCTCAACAGGGTCGCACACAGATGGGTCCTTGATCGACACAGGCAGAGCTACAACTCACAGGTCCCTATGTCCTGCTGATCCTACTCCATGCCCAGTCTCATATTTAATCATATTGTGAATCTCTCACTCGACATATCCTGTGTGAACCAAATTCCTGAACTCGCAAGTAGATTCCAACTACTCGACTTGTACTGAAACAACTATAACATTAAGCATAGAATGGACACATCGAGTACTTAATCAACTACCCTGCTCCCATGGGTTCTCTGGTCATGCATGTGGAAAACTCCAAGAAAACCTAGACCAAATGCACAATACATACTAACCCATATAGTGTGATACAAATAAAATTTCAAAATGCTATTAAATGCAAACCGGGGCTTGCCTGGCTACGAGACAAGATTAAAGTTAGACTATGGGTTGATGACTTCCAAGTGGCTCCGGGGTCTCCTCGAACTCGGCAACTATTCGATATGCAAAGAATATGCAATGTGATTCAATAGTGATATTATGACATAGCTGAATAGAAACATAGTTAAGTATATTAAATAATGGCCGTTGGTTCTGGAAATTTTACAGAGGACACTAGGTACTATCGGTGAGGTTCTGGCCAAAATTGGGATCAATCCATGGAAGTCTCTGTTGTCTAAAATTCAATGTAGATAAACATTTCCCAGAATTTTCATGGGAAATCTGGAACTTTAGCATGGCCAAAATTTGGTTTTATGTTTAGAAAAGGTCATGAGTGACTCAACAAAATTGGTTTCATAATTTTCTAAGCGTTATACTGTGAGATATTGAATTCACAAGTTTGGACAATTTGCTAAAAAATTTCTTGACATTTTGGAATTTTTAGATACATACAGATTGAAAACACAATTTGGCTATTCGAATCAACTCATGAAACTTTTACTGGAACATTAGGGAATTATGTGGAATGATCAGGTCATGTTTGGGAATTTTTGAATGAATTGAGAGTCAGGAATTAATTCCAATAGCATTTTTATTCATGGAATTATTGAGGACAAATTAGGTATTTTCATACAGATCCAAGAGCACCACTTGAAAGTATAGATCAGCATGGTTCCAACAAAATTTTTGGACAAGTATTCTAGGAGATATGGATTTTCAAATTTGGAGCAAAATCTAGAATTAAATTTAAATGGAAAAAATTGAATAAAGAAGGGGGCCCACGGGTTTAAAATGGACCAGTCATATTTAAGCCACACGAGGCCACATTGTTCAGGGCTGTAGCCACACTAGATCACCGGGCTGCACCAGATCTGGGGCCGCGGCTCGGAGGCTGACAGTCCGGCCCCACCTGGTCTTCATCTATCTCCCGCCAAGTCGCGCCTGCGGTGGCGCACGGCGGCGCACGACAGCAGCCGCTCGCAGGCACCCATTAGAGGTCACGGTGGCACTCCAAACTCGCTGCCCCCACCTAAAACCGATGGGGATCACGATGGTGAGGCTCCCGACGGTGATAGATGGCCGGAAATGGCGATGCGACGGTGGCGGCGGAAGCTAGGGTTCTGGCCATGTTGGCCGGCCCCTCCTGTGCCACAAATTTGTTGGGAATTAGTCCGAGAGCTTTACTTTTAGATGGAGAGCACCGTATTGGATCAGAAACTCGGAGAAATGGACTGCAACACCGAATTTCATGACTGACCAAGCCGTTTTCACCACCGGATAGGAAAATGCGGATTCCGGTGTCGTCCCTCGATGAAATTCCCTGTTTTTCGTCGAGGTGGTGCGCCGGGACAAGGGCAAGATAAAATCTAACTAGCACGAGCTATGCCTCAATGTGGAAAACAAATTTGGATCGGAACCTAACTCAGTTCATACACTAAGATCGTTGAAAAACTCTGAAATACAGTCGCTAGGAGGCATGGCACGGCCTGAAAATTTGTGGGCACCTACTACACAGTATAGCGCACCTTTTGTCTTCAAGGACCGAGGTAAAATGAAGCATGTAGCATCACTTCTGCAGTGGAGCCGAGGACGACATTCACGGCGGCCAGAAAATGTCGCCGCAAGACTTCAAAATACAGAGCACACAGGTCAGATAACAGTGAACTGATTGGAGGAGAAGATGGAGCAAGATGTTGTGCTACTTTTCTCTGCTTACAGGGAGGTGAAACTCGTCCTGTGGTGGCAGCTTCCAAGGGCCGAAGGTGAGATGGTCACCGGAGATAGAAAAAAACAGGGGAGAGGGACGCTGTGCTGCTGTGCTGCACTGGTGGAACGGATGAAAGGATGAGGACGTCCAATTATTTGATGGAGCAGCTGGATACAACTTGGGGAGAAGCAAGCAAACAGGTAGCTGCCTGGAATTGCATGGCATGAGGTGTTGATCTGTGGAGAAACAGGGGAATAGAGGAGAAGTCCATGACATGTGGGTCCCACTTGCTGCTCATCCTCATCCTCCTCGCTGGACAATCAATTCTACTACCTAATTCAGTCCAAAAATTGCTAGATATTTGTGGGAAGGCTAAATTAATTATGGAGAATTTGATTCTGAATTCAGAGTGTTGATTTAACCAAGTTTCATTCGAATTCAAACTTGAATTTGAATTTGAGTTGAATTCAATGTAGCTATCGAAATAAAGAGCAAACTTGCTTCAAAAATTATGAAAGTTTGCAGAGAGACTATTTGAAATATTTGGAACCCAATGGTCAGCTCAAATCTTTATGTTAAACTCATTTGAACAGTAGCTAAGTTTATTTTTTTTAATTCCCTCTTTTGGAGTTTGAACTACTTAGTTTTTCTCATTTCCTTTTTATTTCTTTTTTATCATTAAAAATTTTTAGTCCTAACTGAAGTTTGCATTATGGAAATTACGGCTTTTACATTCCTCCCCCCTTAAAAGAATCTCGTCCCGAGATTACAATGAAGAGACGAAAGTAGGAGAGAAATTACCGGATATGAGATGATAAGAAATCCGGATAATTGAAGTGTAGGTAATCTTCGGTTTCCCATGTCGCTTTCTCAGTGGTATGGTTGCTCCATAACACTTTATAGAACCACAGCATGCGGTTCTGTGTTGTTCGGGTCTTCTCGTCGAGAATCTGAACCGGATGTTCGGTGTATGTGAGATCCTGTTGCAACTCGCCGATATCATCTGTGTGGAATGAAGCTGTGAATTTGAGACATTTCTGGAGCTGAGATACGTGGAAAATGTCATGAATACCAGAAAGAGATGCCGGTAATTCCAATCTATAAGCCACATGTCCGCACTTCTCCGTAATAGCAAACGAACCAATAAACTGGGGAGCTAGCTTTCCTTTTACTCCGAACTGGTGAATTCCTTTCATCGGAGATATGCGTAGGTATACGTGATCCCGGACATTGAACTGCAGCAGGTGATGACGCTTGTCCGCATAATTCTTCTGTCAAGATTGAGCCGCTTTCAAGTTCGCTTGAATGATCCGAAATTGTTCCTCGGCTTTATTGACTAGATCAATCCGGAATGTCACTCTTTCGCCGGACTGGCACCAATTCAGCGGGGTGCGACATTTTCGTCCGTAGAGAGCTTCGTATGGTGCCATCTTGATACTCGCTTGATAAACATTTATATACAAGAATTACGCCAACGGCAAATGATAATCCCAATTTTTACCATGGTGGATGGCACATGCGTGTAACATGTCTTCAAGTACTTGATTCACCTGCTCAGTTTGTCCATCGATCTGCGGGTGATATGCGGAGTTTCTAATCAGTTTAGTACCCAATGAGGCATGCAGCTGCTCTCAGAAACAAGCAATGAACAGCGAGCCTCGATCCGAAATAATCGTGCAATGAATGCCGTGTAGGCACACGATTCATGATATGTACAACTCCGCATACTTCTTGGCATTGAATCCTACATTTACCGGAATGGAGTGTGCTGATTTGGTTAGTCGGTCGACTATCACCCAAATTTAATCATGCTTCCAGAATGTGAGTGGCAATCCGACGATGAAATCCATACTCACATCATCCCATTTCCATGCTGGAATATTCAACGGCTGCATCTATCCCGCTTTCTTCATATGGTCGGCCTTCACTCGCCGACACGTATCACACTCGGATACGTACTTAGCAATCTCACGCTTCATCTGTGTCTACCAAAATTTAGTTTTCAAGTCTTGATATATTTTATTGCTGCCCGCATGAATAGAATATTTGGACAAGTGAGCCATGTCCAAAATTTTCTTTCGAAGTTCCATGTCACGGGGCACTACAATCCGATTCTTGAACCATAGAGCACCATGTTCATCCCTTCAAAAGCATTTCATCTCACTGTTGTCCATTCTCTTGAGTATGTGAGACATACCCTTGTCCTTCTTTTGAGCTTCAATAATCTCATTTCAGATTGTGGGAATGAGAGCAAGATTGCATAAAGCTCCATATGAAACCAAGTATAGACTCAGTTCTTCCTCTTCTATAGGTGTGATGGTCAAATTATTGACATGAGACTCACGGCTAAGTGCATTGGCAACCACATTAGCTTTGCCGGAATGATAGTGATTCTCCATCTCATAATCCTTGATCAATTGTAACCAGCTTCTTTGCCTTATGTTCAGCTCCTTCTGAGTGAAGATATATTTCAAACTTTTCTGGTCGGTGTAGAGGTCAACCAGATTTCCAAGCAAATAATGCCTCCACCTTTTTAGAGCAAGCACCACGGCAGCGAACTCCAAATCGTCAGTAGGATAGTGCTGTTCATGATTGCGGCGCTGCCCTGATCCATAAGCGACAACATGTCCTTCTTGCATAAGCACGCAGCCAAGTCAGATTCTGGATGCATCGCAATAAACATCAAATGGTTTCGTTGTATCCGGTTGGGCTAAAACCAGGGCTGTTGTGAGATGCTTCACCAATGTTTGAAATGTCTTCTCACAAGCTACTCCAAATATATTTGGTGCCTTTCTTCAACAGCTCTGTCATAGGTTTAGCAATATTCGAGAAGTTCAGGATGAAGCTCCGGTAATATCTCGCTAAGCCAAGGAAGCTTCAGACTTCATGTACGGATTTAGGAGATTGCAATTTCAGCACTTGAACAATTTTACTTGGGTCCACAGAGATGCCCTCAGCCGAAATAATGTGTCCCAAGAATGGCACTTGACTGATCAAAAATTCACACTTGCTGAATTTTGCATAGAGCTTATGGTATCGCAATCGTTGGAGCACGATATGCAAGTGTTCGACATGTTCTTCCTCTGATTTGGAATAAACTAAGATGTCGTCAATGAAGACCACGATGAACATATACAACTCTGCCATGAACACTGAGTTCATAAGATACATAAAGTGGGCCGAAGCGTTGGTGAGACCAAAAGACATGATGAGATATTCATATAGTCCATATCGCGTTGAGAATGCAGTCTTCGGTATATCTTCAGTCTGAATTTTGATTTGATGATATCTGGACCAAAGATCCATCTTGGAAAATACCTTAGCACCCACTAATTGATCAAAAAGAATGTCGATGCGAGGTAGTGGATACTTGTTCTTGATAGTCACAGCATTTAGCGGACGATAGTCCACACATAACCGTAATGGTTTATCCTTCTTAACGAACATCGTGGAGCAGCGCGAAGGTGAGGAGCTTGGGCGAACAAAACCTTTGTCCAGCAGGTCCTTGAGATGTTCCTTTAATTCAGCTAGCTTGTTGGGCGCCATTCGATACGGTCGTCGAGAGATCAGTGTGGTTCCTGGCGCAAGTTCAATCTTGAACTCCACGTCATGTTCGGGAGGCATGCCCGGTAGATCATCGGGAAACACATCGGGATATTCACGGACCACCAGAATATCTTCCAACTTAATGGATTCAGATTTGTACACTGCTGCGATTTCTTGAATGGGTCGATCAAGCATGAGAGTAGGTGGACTGTGTAGTGGAGAATCCAAATGAACGGTTCGAGGAATGATGTCCAAAACAGCACCATCATGATGTAACCATGACATACCTAATATGGCATCGATCTTTTGGCCATCTAAGATAATGAGAGTTGTTGGATATATTTTTCCACCCATGCACAATGGTACTTTAGGAATCATACTATAAGCTGACATTTTTCCACCCGGTGAACAAATCATGTATGGATATTTAGTAGGAAATATTTGTAGTTGGTGTTTGACAACATATGAACTACTAATGAAATTGTGAGTGGCTCCAGAATCAAAAAGTATGATAATTTCGTTATCAATGAGAGTAAACGTACACGCGAGTATGGGTTCCCCTTCCGCTACGTCCTCAATGGTGATGTGGTGGACGTTGCCGGGTTTGGGATTTGGTTTCTCGGGCTGCTTGCGTGGTTGATTGGCACCCTGATACAATGCTTGTCCGCTGCCTTGCTTGTTCCGACAGTTGTAGGTAAGATGTCCGACACATCCACAGTTGTAGCACGTGTATTGTTCCGGACCACCATAGACCGGAGGGCACAAACACGGTGCACGCTGCTCCTGTGGGGGTGCATGAAGTATCATCCTCTGTTGCTTCTGTGGCAGGGGTGGTCGGAAGCTTGGTGCGTTGAACGGGCAGCCGCGGAACATCGGTGGTCGTGTTGGTGGCTTCCACCTTTGACCGGACGGTGATCGGTACACCATACGGTACTTTTGTGGAGCTCCACCACTGCTGCCCTGTGAGGCACTCCTTTTCTTCTCTGTCACCACCTCGCTTGTCGTGTCCTCTTGTACAATCGTCACATTGACAAATTCATTGAATGTGCCGCGATTGAACAAAGCGAGCTTGTCCTTCATTTTCGCATTTAAGCCTCGATAGGAGCAGTCCCGTTTCCTCTCCTCCATGTTCACATGATCTGGCGCATATTGTGACAAGTGATTGAAAGCCTTGGAGTACTCGTGATCACTCCTCCCGCCTTGCTTGAGTTCAAGAAATTCTTGAAGCTTTCTTTTCATAATCCCGGGAGGTATGTGATAGGTGCGGAACGCACCGGAATTCAGTCCATGTCATGGTGTGACCAGCAGGCATAGAGGCGACGTAATTCGCCCACCATGCGCCAATGGAGCTGTGAAGTTGCTGCGCTGCAAAGAGCGCCTTCTGCTGTTCGGTGCATTGGAGCAACCCGAACTTTGCTTCGGTTGTGCGGAGCCGGTTGTCAGCCTCGAGTGGTTCATCGGCCTCTGTGAGGACTGGTGGATGAGTCGCCAAGAAATCTGAGTAAGTGCTCTGTTGAGACTGATTATTGCCTCTGTCTGGACGCCCCTGCTGACAGGACACATTCTGCACAAGGGTTCACAGCACCTCGGTTCACTCGTCGCGCGAACCCACCATTGCTGCAATCACATCCGCCAACATAAGCGGAGGAGGAGGTGGTGGTGGTGGTGTCGGGTGTCAGTTCTCTGTTGTTGGGAGTCATCACCTCCCTGGCTCGAGCACCCAAATTCTAACGTGTTACGGGTGCGCACCATTATGCAGTCACAACCATGAATCCAACATAAAACGTGATATTGAAAGATCACTCAAGGATAAAAACAATAATGTGCGTATTAACAACAAAACTTTCATAACGGTAACATATAGTGATAAAGTATAGACTTTATACAAAATACATCATCCCTGGACCAATGTTACAATAGTGAGCCCTAAAATAATGAACTCCATGGATTGAAGTTCATTTTGACTATTGTCAGTCGCGACGGGACGTTATGCGCGTTATCGTGCGAATGTGCTCTCTTATCTTCAATATGATACAAACGTGGTCACAAAAGAAAAGAGGTTTGAGTGGGTCAAACCCTCAATTCCACTGGTAATGGTTGAGTATCTACATCTGGTCTGTTACCACACTTCTTGAAGTGAAATCGAGGACTAGATTCATAACAAGACCAAAATATGTCAAACCGATGAAGTTTCTGTTGAAACCTGACCAGCCTGCACTCAAACACAAATTTAACCCAGTAAATGGCAGAATCAGATCATAAGGTGAACTAGAAAGTTGAATTACACTTCACGAACTTTCCAAAAAGTATTGGTTTTCCTCCAGATCATTTATGGTTGAGTATATATGGCATTGTAAATCTGACAGTTTTTCTGGAAATTTTGACAGCACCTCCTTTGTTTATGCTGAGTTGGGGCCACAATTTCCAGATATAAATTTCAAAATTTACAACAGCCACAGATTACAAAATAGTAATACAAATTAAAAGGATTATGGAAATGTCATGCACGGTCCTATTCGATTTTTCTAGAGCGAGATATGGTCAAAACAGTAAGGAGTCCAGAGAGGGTTCCAGTTTCTGTCCAGTTTGGTAGATTTTGGAACTTTGAAATTTTGAATAGGTTAGAGGGGAATTCAGCTCTGGAGTTGAACATAACAGTATTAAAGGACTTCCTAAAATTTCCATCCATTTAAGATACACCTTCACTGGTGTTTTCTACTGGGAGATATGGTTCCTCAAAATCAGGCCTTTTCTGGCAGAAAACAAAAGACTCTGTTTTTTAATCTGTGACTTCAAAACGTACTCCAATTTTGGAAACTTAGTTTAAAATCAGAGCTCGATAGCTAATATAAGTATTTTTACATATTACCAGTTCCATGTTACAGCAAAGTGGTTGATGCATCAATGGGATACATGTCGGTACTATGTGCCTCACAAAAGTGGAAATTCTAAGTCGGTATTCCGGCATACGTCGCAACGGTAGCTTTATTGAGATCCACTCACAAACGTTCTCTAAGCGCAATACGATAACGCGGTCAGTGTTCCTGCATAATACACACAATTTACAAAATACTAATAATGGTGTCGTACGGCACAGCCCGCACGGGCGATCATTTCAGGCGGTCACAATAATATATGTGAAAGTAAGACATCCATCCCGGATCATTCCATATGGGCCGCCCTGAGCTGAGCCACATCTCGAGGTACATGACCGGGTTTTCTACCACCCGAAGGGGGTCCCCTGTCTTTGCATAATGCTGCACCAGTAGGAGGTGCATCGAGTTATGTACTACCCGGCGGGGTCCTACGTCTTTGCCTAATGCTGCACCTGTAGGAGGCACTTTCACGTGTTTATTAAAAAACACACTATGTGTTTTTCAACCGCACGATAGGTGCCCACATCATTTATCTCTTGCACTAGGGATCAGCGCTGCGTATGGCCCTTTGAACATTGAACGTCAAAAGTTGCATACTTCGTGTTTTTGACCACACGATTGGGTATCCTCGCTTTTGCCTGAAGCATGCCGGGGAACAGCATTTTCATATATTCCCAGAACCATGAGAAGGTTCAGAAACTCATATTAACTCCCGTGCCAAGCCACGAGAGACAATCATCGTACTACTTCTCGTACGGAGAGCTTACCGCAATTGATCCACTTGCGGTGGCGTACCTTACCTCTTACTTGACGTCAGAGTGTTGGTACAAAATATAATAACGCATATGTTAGCTTTGCCACCTTAAGTAACTATGCTATTAATAGTCCTTATGTGGGCTACTATCGATTCCTTACCATAAACCTAATTTTTTTCTCGTAATATGATCCTTTTTAAGCGTGCTATTCTCAATGCGGCTCTGATACCAGGTTGTGAGGACCGAAGTCCCAACATTCCCGGAATCGCAATTGGGTGGTGCCGTGTGATACGGCACCCAACATCACACAAAAAAAGGGTACATCATATTACATACAAAAACATAGTGTTATACAAGCTATGTCTTTTACAAATAATATACATTAAAATACACTACAGCAGAAGATAAGTTCATAGCTCTCGACACTCAAGCCTGAGCTATGAAAAAGTCACTTCGTTCAGCCCGTGAATGGAATCACACTAGCAGTACACAAATCACATCACGACGGCGTGTAGGTTTCCCACTCGGCCGTGTACCCCGACGGGGGCAACGCCTCACCGGTGAACCCTTCATCATATACGTCATTATCTGCAGCAAAAACTTAAAATAGCAACCGTGAGCACGGAGGCTCAGCAAGACTTAACCGTCTCCACTAAGCATGGAACTCTATTTGCAGGATACACGTAATATAGGACAACAGTTTTCAATAAGAGACTCGCCTACATGTTAGTCCTTACTTTCAGCTTTTAGCAGCAAAATTAAGGCTTCATGAATCTGAAATTTTGTGAGCAACCTGTTCTGAACATACAAGTATCAATACATAATTATTCCATAAAGCATGATTCAATAATATCCAACTCCAAATATTTAACTACGTCACGACGCAGTGAACAAGCGGTACTCAATAACCGCGAGGGACGACAACTCAAATCGATCTACACCTGTACAGATACCAAATAGCACGACACATACAGCCACACTCGGAGGTGCAAAGGCACGCTCCACTGATGTTGGATGCGGCAACCTTTCTCCCGCTACCTACACGCTGAATCGGTCCCACCGCTACGAGCAGGAGGCCCCCACACGGAGTATGACATACCCGCTTGCAGGTTTACACCTTGCTGCTCTCAACCAGCACCTATAAGGCGGTGGGGTATGCCTTGATGTTAAGGTGGACAACTTACATCAGTTTACTAGGTCCCATATATCTAGTATGCCTTAGGTACATTTAAACTTGCTCAATAGGGCCACACACAGATTGGTCCTTGACCGACACAAGCACAGCTACAGCTCACAAGTTTCTATGTCTCGCTGCTTCTACTCCATGCCCGGTCTCATATTTAGTCATATGGTGAAGTAGGAGCTCACAGGTCCCTATGTCCTGCTGCTCCTACACATTGTTAAATATACTAAATAATGGCAACTGGTTCTGGAAATTTTATAGAGGACACTAGGTACTATGGGTGAGGTTCTGGCCTAAATTGGGATCAATTCATGGAAGTCTCTGTTGTCTAAAATTCAATGTAGATAAACAATTCCCAGAATTTTCATGGCCAAAAGTTGGTTTCTATTTAGAGGAGGTGAATAGTGACTCAACAAAATTTGTTTTATAATTTTCTAAGCATTATACTGTGAGACACTGAATTTACAAGTTTGGACAATTTGCTGAAAAGTTTTTGGACATTTTGGAATTTTTGGTACATACAGATTGGAAACACAATTTGGCTATTCAAATATACTCACATGGACCTGAAACCTTTACTGGAACTTATGGGAATTATGTGGAATGATCTGGTCAAGTTTGGGAATTTTTATAAGAATTGTGACTCAGGAATTAATGCCAATATCATTTCTCTTCATGGAATTAATGAGGACAAACTACGGATTTTCATACATATCCAAGTGTACCAATTGAAAGTATAGATCATCCTGCTTCCAAAAAATTTTATTTGGGAATTTTTGGACAAGTATTCTAGGAGATATGGATTTTCAAAGATGGAGCAAAATATGGAATTAAATTTAAATGGATAAATTTGAATAAAGAAGGGGGGCCCACGGGTTTAAAATGGACCAGTCAGGTTTAAGCCACACGGGGCCTCACAGTTCAGGGCTGTAGCCACAATGGATCACCGGGCCGCACCAGATCCGGGGCCGTGGCTCGGAGGCTGACAGTCCGGCCCCACCCAGTCTTCGTCTACCTCCCGCCAGGTCGCACCTGGGGCGGCGCATGGCGGAGCCTGACAGCAGCCACTCGCCGGCGCCCATTAGAGGGCACGGTGGCACTCCATACTCGCTGCCTCCACCTAAAATCAGATGGGGATCTCGATGGTGAGGCTCCTGACGGTGATAGATGGCTAGAAATGGCGGTGCGACGGCGGCGGCGGAACCTAGGGTTTTGGCCATGTCGGCTGGCCCCTCCCGTGACACAAATTTGTTGGGAATTCGTCCTAGAGCTTTACTTTGACACGGGGAGAACGGTATTGGATCAGAAACTTGAAGAAATGGACTATAACACCGAGTTTCATGACTGACCGAGCCATTTTCTCCGCCGGCTAGGAAAATGCGGATTCTGGCTTCGTCTCTCTATGAAATTCCTCCGTTTTTCGTCGAGGGGGTGTGCCACGACAAGGTCAAGATAAAATAAAACTAGCACGAGCTATGCCTTAATGTGGAAAATAAATTTGGATCGAAACCTAACTCAGTTCATACACTAAGCTCGTCGGAAAACATCGAAATACAGTCGCTAGGAGGTATGGCACGGCCTGAAAATTTGTGGGCACCTACTACACGGTATAGTGCACCTTTCGTCTTCAAGGACAGAGATGAGATGAAGCTTGTAGCGTCAGTTCCGCGGTGGATCAGAGGACGACCTTCACGGTGGCCGGAAAACGTTGCCGCAAGACTTCAAAATACAGAGCACACGGGTTAGAAAACAGTGAACTTATTGGAGGAGAAGATGAAAAAAGATGTTGTGCTACTTTTCTCTGCTTACAGGGAGGTGAAACTCGGCCTGTGGTGGCAGCTGCAAAGTGCCGAAGGTGAGATGGTCGCCGGAGATAGAAAAGAACAGGGGAGAGGGACGCTGTGCTGCTTTGCTGCACTGGTGGAATGGATGAAAGGATGAGGACGCCCAAATTTTTGATGGAGCAGCTGGATACAGCTTGGGGAGCAAGCAGGCAAGCAGGTAGCTGCCTGGAATTGCATGGCGTGAGGTGTTGATCTATGGAGAAACAGGGGAATAGAGGAGAAGTCCATGACATGTGGGTACCACTTGCTGGTCATCCTCATCCTCCTCACTGGACAGTCAATTCTACCACCTGATTCAGTCCGAAAATAGCTAGATATTTGTCGGAAGGCTAAATTAATTATGGAGAATTTGATTCTGAATTCGTAGTGTTGATTTGACCAAGTTTCATTCGAATTCAAACTTTAATTTGAATTTGAGTTGAATTCAGTGTAGCTATCAAATTAAATAGCCAACTTGCTTCAAAAATTATGAATGTTTGCAGGGAGACTATTTGAAATTTTGGGAATCCAATGGTCAACTCAAATCTTCATGTTAAACTCATTTGAACAGTAGCTAAGTTTATTTTTTTGAATTACCTCTTTTGGAGTTTGAATTACTTTGTTTTCTCATTTCATTTTTTATTTATTTTATTATCATTCAAAAATTTAGTCCTAATTGAAGTTTGCATTATGGAAATTAGGGCTTTTACAGCCACACACCTAAGGAAGTGTGAGACGGCATGATAGAGGTTCCATAGTCATCGAAAGTTGATGAAATCACAAATTTGTGTGTAAAGTGGTACAACCTCTGCAGAGTGTGTTAAAAACTATCATGATAGTCATGCTCCTGGTTATGAGCGACCTGGACACTCACGTGATTAGAGTTATGGACCTTGAATATGGTTTAATTGCTGGAATTGAATTTGGAATTGGTATAATTTCTGTAATTTTCTTTGGTATATGGAATTGATGAAATTGAGACAGATGAGCAGTTATGACTCGATTATAGATTATTATTGCTGGTCTTTGTTACTTAAGTTGAAATTAATATTATTTGGGTTAATTTGGGAAGGACCACACTTAATAATAATATTATTGCATTTTCAACTATTTTGACTGTACTTTTATGTAAATAGCCTTTTAATTATCATTCCTTGTTTAAGCTACATATCATACTTTCCCACACCTACTGAGTACGACATGTGCTTACCCTTACTATTCTCCCAACAAATTCAGACACAAGCATCAACGTGGAGTACCCGGAGGCCTTATAGGAGTTCTAGGCGTGCGTGTTACTGCCAAGCTTGCCTGTGGAGTTGGTGTCATTATTGTTTAGTGTTTTCCGCTGCAGTCTCCTAGAGCTTGTATTCGAGACTGTTTTGTTTGTCATAAGATATTATTATTAGTGTTATTATTCGAGACATATTTTAATATTTTTATCGTTTGTGAATCACTTGTGTATGTGTGTTAAACATCCTGGGCACACATATGCATCACGCTTGGTTCATTTTCGGAGTCGGGTGTCACAGTATTACGCTCAGGTGGCCCAAATGATGTAAAACTCTCTGTGTTCACCCTTGTTCTTGATCTTGATTAGTGCCCCATCCGAATATGAACCTCCGTGGAGTAGTACTGCTGCATGTCGAAGTCAACATTTTGGAGGTAACTTTCGATGCTTCTGGTCTGAAGGCGCAAGGTGCCAAGCAACTGTCCGAAATGCGCAATACCGCCAGGCTCTTCGGCGCTATCACCAAGGCATGTGCACAATCGGCATCTAGAAGAACGCGATCTGGTACTACGGTGAATACTTACCCGAGAAGGGATCAAAAAACTTCCCCCCAGCTGGAAGGGTCCCTTTCGATTTATCAAAGTTTCCCATCTTGGATGCGTTCGCATGGCAACAGAGGATGGGATACTACTTTCCAACCCATGGAACATAGAGTACCTTCGTAAGTTCTACACTTATTTACACGGAGGTGAATCTGTATCAATATAAAATGTATTTCATAGAGTCTACGAACAGAGTCGGGTTGGTCCTAGATCAAAGGCACACTTAACTTGGTCCTGTACTTTAGGTGTGTCTTTACCTTCCCGGGTCAGTACAAGATGAATAGCACACTTAACTTGGTCCTGTACTGTAAGTGTGTCCTTGTCTCCCCTGTTATTCGGGCATATAATGAAATACATTTATGTGCAAAAAGACTCTACGTCCATGAATTTTTCGCAAGCTCATTATTTTTATCATCTTTTACCTTCTTGTTAATAGCACTGTTGTGCAATCCATTTGAAATTTACTCCCAGAGATTCATGTAATACATAAGTTCTATTGGTAATCATCTATCGAATCTTAGTATTTCAAGATTGCCTACTCGCCTGAAAACCAAAGTCAATGATAGGTTCGGAGTGCGCTATCGACTTAGCCTGGTCCAACACCATAAGTACGCCACTCTACCTATTCTGGTGGGTCTCAATAAGGTGGGTACGGAAAGCATTCAGATCTAAGGAAGTTTAATCAATATACTTACGTTGTCGCAGTGACTTTGTTAGGATCTAAAATTCAAAGAAGGATAACAAGCCGCAAATAAGCTATCGGCAAGATGATGAATTTTACTGTTTTTCTTGTATCTTACGCGCAGGAAAAATGAATAATTGACGGCAATCTGCACGGCAATAGTGGATGCTGCCAGAGCACTAAGCTCGGACAACCCCTAGGGGGGCCCGCCGTTGATGTTCTACGCATTGACAATGGGCGCTGTCGAAGTGACCAAGCTTCGACAACCCCTAGGGAGCCCACCATCGATGTTCTACGCATTGACAGTGGGCGCCGTCGAAGTGATAAGCTCTGACAACCCCTAGGGGGCCCGCCTTTAATGGTATATGCATTGGCAGTGGGCGCGTCAAAGCGACCAAGCTCTGACGACCTCTAGGAACCCGATGCGACATTTCATGAATTAATAGTGGGCGCCGTCGAAGCGAACAAGCTCCAAGTACCCCTAGGGGCCCCGCCGTCGACGTTTCATGTGTTGATAGTGGGTGCCGTTGAAGCGAACAAGCTTTGACAACTCCCAGAGGGCCCGCTGTTGACGTTTTATGCGTTGAAAGTGGGCATCGTGGAAGCAAAAAAGCTCCAACAACCCCCAGAGGGACTATCATCGACGTTTTATACGTTGACAGTGGGCGCCGTCGATGCGAACAAACTCTAAAAACTCGCAGGGGGCCGCCATCGACGTAACAAAGGGTCCTTAGAGATTTCAAAGATAAGCTTCAGACCTCGAAGATATCAAACTAGCTACAAGTTCAGAGCAATCAAGTTTTCAGGACATTGTGAAATTCCTTATGGTAGATGTCCTCAATCAATTGAGCGCATCTACCAGGGGGCCAACAAGATAAATGCAATGCATCAAAGACGCAAAAATTGAATTCGAAAGGATTTCATTCATTCAAAATTGAAGATTTACAAGGTGAAGGTACAAAAAGAAGGGTCCTAGCTACTGGAGTTCCTCATGAAGAATGAAACAACTTTCTCGGCAGCTTCTTGGATGCTGGCCTTCGCAGCTCTTTCCTCCTCGGCGATAGGTCCTTCAACCACCGAAGCTAGAGACATCGAGGAGTCTCAGCCTCGGAAGCACATCATCACATCCTTTGCAACTTCCTAGCCAGATATTTTCCTTTAGTCTCGATCTGGCCGACGACCACATCTCCCAGAGTCTCCATCTTAGTGCTTGCGGAGTTAAGCGCCTCCAGTGCCTTGTCCATCTCTGGCTCTGGATCAGCCAATCGGACCGGGCTACATCCAAAAGGTACCAGAGCTTCATTTGCTCGCCCGAGGAACTCCCATACCTCTTGGGACTCAACTGCTCTGGCGCTTTGGAGCTCCTCCAGTGACCACCTTGCAGACGAAGGCTCTGTAGAACCTTCCTTCGAGAATCGCTCGAACTCTTTGGTGTGCTGTTGGATCTGTTCAGCCAGCAACTTCTATTGGTCAGCGAGTTTCGTCTCTCGAAGGTATATGCGGTCCCTCCATTCTACAAGGTCCTTCTCCTTCGCCTTCACCTCATCCTCCCTGGCAAATATAGCATTTTCTCTCTTGCTGACTCCTCCTGCCGCCCACACTTGGTGCTTCTCTTGATCGCACCAGGACTTAAATTTTTCCACGCGGTCAGCCAAGTCCTGCTCGCCGCGTGCAAGCTTCTAAGAGGGTTCATCCTCCCTCTTCTAGATCTCATCCTCTCTTTTTTGGAGTTCATCCTCCTTATTGTACAATTCATCCTGACGTTTGAGGAGTTGTTCCCTCACAATGTTGAGACTCTCCGAGTGGCTTTAGGCCACTTCATTGGCCCTCTGAGCAAGCTCGCATATCTCCTGGGTCTTTTTATCAAGGGCTTTTATAGCAACCTCTCATTAATTCAACACCTTGTTCAGGTGCGACTGCCGAGCTTTCTATGAGTCCAGCCACTCCCTTTGGTCTGTGAGTCGGGACAACATCAACTTCGTCTTGAAGTGCAGCAGTCTTCGCCGGCACCTCAGGGTCTCACGCTCTTCTTCTAGGGCCTTGCGCTCGTAGTTGAAGTCGAGCTGGACTTGGTGGAGGTTGGAACAGGCGTTATCTATAGACATACTCAGGGGGATGGGTTCAGGACCTGCCACAGGTTCTTACTCCACTGGCTCCCCCGAGTCTTCTGGAATGGTCGTCGAAGCCCATGGCATAAGCATGGACTCTAACAGCTCGACGTCAGCAGCGCTGAGCTCTAGGATCTTGTTGACGTATCTTAACGTCACATATTGTCTCTAGTAAAAGTTGAGGTCCGCAAGCGCACGAAAACTATCGTGTAGCATTTCACCCCAAGTGTATTCCAAGGGTATCGTATTTATCCCAAAGTAAGGCAATGGAGTAAAGTAAACACTACTCTTATGATCAAGCTATGGGATACTAATCAATTATGAAGAATGGGGTAAGTTGATAATATATAGGTAGTGTGACACACACCTATGCAATCTATTCTAAAGGGTAGATGGGTCCTAATGGAGGTTACACTAAGGATTTGGGAGTTACTCCTACAATGTTTCTAATATACATATACATAGGCTAGGTTAGATACTAATGAGCATGTTAATGGCGAATATTTATACTAAGTTGTTTAACATATCGAGCACGGGTTTACCCCTAGAAATACGAGGATGACTATCGCCAAGAGCCTATGGCATAGCCGAATGTGGAGGATTACAAAGGACAGATAGGGCTGTCACCACCTACTGCCTACCTGTTCAATCTGTGGGTCTACGAGACATCCAATACTACTTAAGTATCCTAGCACCATGCTAGCATATTAAGTAAATACCTTAGGATCTGCAGCACAAGCCATCCTAAGGCAATGAACTAAATCATAGTTGAACCAATGTTGAGACATAGCATAAGCTATTCATATTAACATGTTCATATCATAACAACTTAGACTATAGTGGGAGTTTCTAGTGTTTATGATGATAGTATGATGACATTAAGGAATGATCATAAAGACTATTCTTACCACATACATGGAATCCACAATCATACAAGAAACACTTCATTTAAGTATATGAAAGAAGACTAAAGATAATATCTTTATTATGCATAAAGTCAAAATTATAAGAAAAGATACATAAGACATACCTTTCCCTATATGGACTCGGGACTAGAGGCTCTCCTCCATATAGCCTAACTCCACTAAGGACTAAGCAAACTAGTGTATACAATAGAATGACGCTCAAGTGGTGTGTGTTGAAGTGAGGGGTGCGTGGAAGTTGACAGAGTTTGGCGCCAGGACCAGGTCGGCTGACTAAAGGGGTCGACTGACCTAGTCTTTGCACTGTTCCGCTTGTCCTTTCTCCAGGTCACTGCCAGGTGGGACCCATCCCTTGATATGGGTGCTACACCGTTGGATGGCCTCGGATACTTCTGTTTGTGGGCCATTTGATCCATATGGTGCCACATGTCAGCGCTTGATTGGCTGGGATGATATTTTATAGGAACCATCCCCTTGTTTCACTTTAATTCTGTATAAAATACCTACATACACCAATTTCTCCAATTACAAGTGGAAATTGGTTAAATAGAAATGTGATGTGTGCAAGAAATGATATTTCCTTCACATAATTGAGTTATATTGACTGGTGAAATTGGTATATGACAACTGTCAGAAATGTCCCCCAACCTTATCCTTTGCTCGTCCCGAGCAAAGTCGAGACTTTAGGTTGATGATCAGGGGTTTCTACAGTGTTCTACTTTTCAAAAGTACCAGGTGCACAACAAAACACTCTACCTAGTATTGCAAAATTGGCATGGTACTTCACCTATCTTAGGTCATTGTGGTGCTTATGCCATCTCCTATTCATGGGTTGTTGAAATATAGAACAACAAATGGAGCACACATACCCTAGAAATCAAGTTCCACTCAAATTTCGGAGAGTTCAATTTAGATTATAAGTACCTCAATTTTATTCTCTCAGTCTCTCCTTTATGTGTAGTGGAAATATGTCCTCACCACGACATTTTGCCTAAATTCACCCTACCACTAAATAAGGCTTGTATGTGGAGCTTGGTAGGGAATATAGTAGGCATATTTGCAACACATAATATTTCTAAGTCAAAAAAGCAAGCCTTAGGAGAAATCAATTCAAAACTATTTGATTCAAGACTTGTGCATGTGTGATGGAATGGAGGTGGATGTGCATATTTGAGATGACTCCTTTTTGAGTGGACTCTCTTAATTTGCAGGGATGAAACATGGCTACTTTTCTCTCTTCTTTTTTTTCTCATGCTTTTGATGTAAGCATGCATTCTCTTTTCTTTTTTTTTCTTGTAGCCTTGTCTTCTACTCCCCATTTTTTTATGCAATAAATTTGGAGGGAGTACTAAGCATGAATGGTATGGAGTTTCTCTTTTTATTGTGGAATGGTGGTATGATGGAATTCCTTGGGAAAGGCTCCAAGAGTACATCCTAGCCTATCCCCACCATGGGATAAATGACTGGCTCATCATCCAAAACATCTACAACGGGCTGATCCCGTCTGCCCGTGACCATGTTATGCTGATGCTGGAGGAGCCTTCTTCTCATTGGTGGTGCCCAAAGCCAAAGACTTGATTTATAAGATGGTGTCAAACATGTGATGGAGCGACGAGCATCTCCATACCCGCCAGCGAGACATGCACATCTTGAAGGAGGTGGACATTATCGCTGCCAAATTGGACCTCCTTATGAAAAAAATTGATGGACGAGGGAATGGTAAGGTATGTGGCAATGCCTATGCCTTAGACTCTCACATCACTTGTGATGTCTGTGGCAACACGGGCCATTTGGGCAATGACTGCCCAGAAACCCGTGAGGATGCCTTATAAGTAGCGAACAATGGAAATAACAATGGCTATCGTCCAGTAGGTCAAGGGTGGGGCCAACCATGCCCATTCTTTCAAGGAGGGTACAACAACAATGGAAACAATAGAAATCAACCCAACTTGAGAGAACTTGCCATTAGCCATCTAAAGATCAATGAGGCTATATCCAAGAAGCTGTCAGCCAATGACAAGACCCTAGAGAGCATTAATGCCAAGATTGAAGGACTATCCTCAGCCTTCAAGAATCAATTGAGTTTCAAGAAGATGCTGGAAACTCAGTTGACTCAACTTGGAGCTGCTGTTCCTCAAGTGGAGAATGGCAAGATGCCAGGACAGCCCGAACCTCCCTTGGAGAGTGCCAACATGATTTCTCTACAAGGAGGCAACTGGCTGAAGGACCCTAGATGTCCAACAATTTCATACTCAAAGGGGATCACCACTTTCACAAGGCCCTGTGTGACCTCGGAGCAAATGTGAGTGTGATGCCCAATGTAGTTTTCAACAAGCTGAACTTCAGGGAACTTACTCCAACACCAATGCAGCTCCAACTGGCTGATTCTTCAGTTTGTTATTCGGCGGGTATTGCTGAAGATGTTCCGGTGAAAATGCATAATTTCTTTATACCTGTCCATTTCGTGGTGCTTGACATGGAGGTCGAGAAGGAAATGTTGCTCATTCTTGGGCGATCATTCCTAAGCATTGTGAAGGCTCGCATAGATGTGGGAGATGGAGAAATCCACTTCCATATCAATGGCAAGGAGGAGAAATTTAACTTTCGCCCAAAGTTGGAGCAATGCTCCATGATCCGTATCAAGTATGGATCGAATGTTAAGCACATCCAAGAGGTCGAAATCACAGCTCCAAAGGTGGACCCTCTTATTGCATTCATGAGGAATTTGATCTATACAGAAAATCCGTCTGATTGTCCCCGCCCACACCACAAGAAGACAAAGAAGTTCGGGCCTCAACAAAAAGCCAAGCCCACCAAGATGCCAAAGAAGTTATGGCGGAAGAAGAAAGACAAGCCGTACGAGCCCATCCCTCAGGGCCTAGATGTCAAGAAATGAAGAAGGTGGAATGTCCATCTCAACGGACGGTGGTGAGACCTAGCCAATAGGTTAAATGGTAGTAATCCTTTTCCTTGTTTTTCTTTTCTCTTTATTTGGTTTTCCCATTTAGTTTGATTTCCCCACTACATATTTGGTTTTCTTATTAAGTTGAGAATCTTATATTCCCAACTGTCATTTTAATTTCTTTATTTTCACAAAAACAAAATTGTTGGTTTTTGAAAAAAGAGTTTTTCTTTGAAAAAGAATTTTCTTGAGCTGCAAATGTGGTAATTCACCAACGTGCTAATCCCATAGCCGTTGGGGAGCCACATGCTAAAAGGGAGAACGGGGGGGGGGGGGGGGGGGGGGCACTTGTAAGTTCGGTCGACCCCCCTGTAAAAGCCCATTTTTCGGAAGAACAAAAATGCAAAAATGCGAACTTAAAAATTTTGAAAATGGACTTGAAAATCCAAACTCACATGAACCATATGAGTTAACCAATGTTCACTTAAAATAGGGACTTGCTAAATTTTACATACAGAACATGTTTGCTAATGTATATTGGAACTTAAGGTGTAAAATCCCTAATTTCCAAGTATTCACATTTTCAATGAAAAATTAAAGGAGAAAAGAAAACAAAATAGAGAGAAAGGAAAAGGAATTATTCCAACCCTAAAATGGGACATCCATAAATATTCAAATCTCATGCCGTAAATTTTTCCATGACCTTCTAATATTCCAAATAGACTCTTGGTAAAGTTTCAAAATTTTTGAAGCACGTTTCCCATTTATTGGACACGTACTGAGAGTTTAATCAACCTCGACTTCAAATTTAAACTTTGGGCTCAACCTTGTCCAAATCAACTTCAGATTTTTCCTGAGGTCCCTTATGGTTCAAAAAGGTTAACTTCAAAGTTTCAGGATTTTCGAACCTAATCTACTATTTATTTCCTTGAGTCAAGTATCACCACTTGAATTCAAATTCAAACCTGAGTTCAAATTCAACTTGCTCAGTTTTGAAATCTGATTGCACCATAAAACTCTCCACATTTTATTTAGTCATTGGGCCAAAGTTGAATATTTTTTAAGCATGTGTGCTAGCTCCATTTGAATTTTGAAAAGAGAAGGGAGAAGAGAGTGGGACCCACATGTCATACTTAACCTCAGTACTAGGAAAAGGTGGGCCCCACTGGTAAGCTACTCAATGGATGGAGATATTTTGCATATGGAATGAAGTGGATAAGGGGAAAAATTGGAGTGGGTCCCACATGTCATGTCTATCCTCATAGCCACAAAACCAACTTGGCTTCTTCCTCTCCCGTCCTTATCACCGCGTCGGTCCTTATCTTCCCGCTCGCCACCTCCAGACCCGCAACCCACGCGCCAAGCTCGCACTCGCCGCCGGTCGCCTCTGCTCCGGCTCCTGGCCACCATGGCGCCGCGTTGCTGCCCCCTGCACGCTACTCGCCCGACCGCCACGCCGCTCCCAGCCGCACCGCTCACGCCGGCGCTCCACCTCCCGGCCGCCTGCAGCCCCGTGCCCAGCGCCTGAAGCCGCTTCCGCTGGCCTACGTCCGGCCGGCTCCTCGCCTCCCTCCAGCGCTTGTCCACGCGCCGCCGACGCCGCGCTGATGCGCCCTGCGCCCGGAGCCGCACCACCCCGCCGGCCGTCCGTTCGCCGCATACACCCCGAACTGCGCCTGCTCGCCTGGTCGCCCGCGCACCTCGCGCCCGCGTCTCGCCGGCGTCCCAGTAGAGCCCGCGTCCCAGCACTGCCGCGCTGTCCCCGTGCTCCGTCTTGCCGCCCACAGACGCGCCTTGGTCTGCGCTTGCTGCTTTTGCCGCTCTGCTCCTTCGCCGACCGCCCTCCACGCTGCTGCATCGCCTCGCCGGCAACCGTGCCCCCTTGCCCTCCTGTGGCCTCCAACACCCTGACCTGCAACATGCCGCGCCCATTCCTGAGTCTGTGTGCGTTCGCCGCCCTCGGTACGTTGTCGCGATGTTCCGTGCCATGGTTGCACCAAACCAGCAAAGCGAGGGATGTATGTGATGTATGAGATGCAAGAACACGTCGACGACACAACGACAACGACAACTGGTGCAAGGTTAGCTCTGAATTGTGCGAAGATTAGTTTGGATAGTGCTGCAGCTAAGGTGTTCGATGAAATGTTCACGAGGAAAGAACCAACTTTGTTGATGTTTAGAACTGGTCTGTGATGTAGGGGTAGGATGATGTCGCAACCGACAAGCCTAAGTGCCAAGGTGCTCTTGGAATGTTGATGAAGTAACCGAATCAAGTACACACCCAAGATGTTCGGCGAAAGGCCTACAAGGTGAGCCTTGCCCTGAAATACCTTGCTTGACATCACTGACGTCTGTTCGTCGTGATCGCTAAGGGTACTCATGTGTCGTCAAGTCGTACGTCTAGTTTCCGCATTGATATCATTCCTATAGGAGTCCCCAAGTTGACCTTCTTTGTCTTTTGGATCGCGTTAACTTGTCCGTGTGTTCTCGTGATGCTCCACCATGAGCCGCGTCGACGTCGTTGACCACATGACGTTGTCGTGACATTCCGAGCCGTCATCGTGCCCTGGCATCGAGATGAAGGATGCCTGTGATGAGTGTGGTGCTGAAACACAAGCACGACTCCTCGGACAATAGTTTTCAAGCCAAATTAGGTTTTAGTCGTTGTGAGAGCAATCGAGTCCTAAGTGTAGCCAGGGTGCTCGATGAAATGCCTTCTAGGGCAAACCAGGTGTGTTGGTGATCATCGATGATCTGGGGTAGAGGAATGAGAGAACGTCGCGACCGACAAGGAGTACTAGTCCAAGACGAACCTTGGATAAGGATTCTTGGTCGTGTCGAAAACCTTTGTAAGTTGAGAAAACTTCCTTGGTCGACTCCTAGGTTACAAACTTCCTAGCTCCACCTTGATCTCTTAGTTAACCTTACACGGCTCAGTCAAACACTTCTACACCAACCAGTTTTATCACTCTTGAGTGGCATCGCTCCAAGTGTCGATTTCTAAGTTGCAATGTGTGCTTACATTGCACCTTTCACTTCACATCTCGACACTATGATGACCACTTGATTCAATCCTTTGTTTATCCACACAACATAGGCATACCTATTCCTCCTAGACAAGCCTTTCTTCTTAAAGTTTATACCACTCGTAGAGTCTAATATTAAAGTATATTCTTTACTCATATGCATATCATATCGTTAAGAAACGTAATGTAGGTTATCGACGAGGAGCTTGGCTTGGAGAAGGCCAGGGTGTTTACTTGACGTCCTTGGCGATGTCTTCGGAAGAAGCTACTAACAGTTGTTAGATAGTCGAGTTGCAAACCAAGGCAAGCCCCGGTTTGAATTTAATAGCTTTTCAAAGTTTTCCAGTTTTATTCACTTACGTCTCCAGTTGATATTGTGCATTACGTATAAGGTGTTTGATACTCCACTTGCATGACCACAAATCCCAGGGTTTGGTTGGAACGAGTTACAGTTTGACCTGTAGTAACTGCTTTGCTAATGTATAGGAAATCCGGTAGAAGTCGAGTAGTTGGAATCTACTCGCGAGATAGGAATAACAGTTCACATGTGGGTGGAAGATTGAAAATGGCTTATGAAATGAATACGAGACCGGGAAGGGATAATAGGAGTCGACGAGATGGAATCTCGGGCGCATAGCCCTGCCTTTGTCGCTTGAGGACCGTGCCATATGCGGCACCGTTGGGCAAGGTTGAACTGTATCGGTTGCATAATGGTATATGGGCCCATTAAACTGATGTAACTCTAGACTGTAGTGTGGAGACTCCTCGGTTGTCCTTGAATGGAGATGCGAAGGCAGAAAGGTGTAAATCCCCTAGCGGAACGTTTTGACATGTCCGTGTAGGGGACCTTTTGCTCGGGATGAAGAGGTTTGTCGACATTGGGGTCTTGGGTGAAAGGTGGCCATGTATGACGCAGGGAGAAGAGCACGTATGTGTCTCCCATGCGGGTGTTTGTGTCGTGTAGTCCGGGTGTGTCCTGATTGCAATCACTGTCCCTCGCGGTAATAGAGTACCACTTGTCCGTCGCTGTCGTGACGTAGTAAATACTAAAGAAGCTAGCAAATTATATTGTATTGAATTATAATTGCTTTGCAACCTTGTATATTTAGAGATAGCAAAATTAAAGATTACAATTTCCCCATACTTTAGCTGTAATAGCATTATGTGCTCTGAGCATGTCATATCATCGGTAAAGTGTTTCTTGTTTGATTGTGGAGCCCATGATGTACCGTGCTTGGAGAATGTCATTTGCTACATAAAACCTGATTATAAGGATCCACTTGTAGGCGAGTCATTTATGCTTCACCTTACCTATGTTTAGTGTCCCCTTGCATATGTCTAGTGAGACGGGTTAGTCTTGCTGAGCCTTATGCTCACGTTTGCGCTTTAACGATTTTTGCAGGTATTATTTTTATTTCTGCTGTTCAGGTTGTACATGAGACTCGAGGTGTCGAGATAAATCTCATGTGAACCACGCCGCTGCTGAATGTTCTTCATGTTGCTAGTGAGAAGCGTCCTAGGGCATGGACGTCTTCTCTCCTGCTTAGTTAGGTGAGATTATGAGTATGTAATTTTCTGCTGCATGTGTACCCCTGTGGTACACTCTTTTGTAAACTCTTCTTATTATGAAATGAAAACTTTATATGTTTTGGTATCCTTTCCGTGTGTGCTGTTAGGTGCCGCATCGCACGGCACCACCCAATGAGATGCTCGGAGGTGTGGACTCCGGTCCCCACACCCCCCTATGTTCAGCCGGCTAGGGCAAGGAGCCATTTTGGCTCTCTCTCCTCCAATGGCTACATTTGGTACCCTAGTGACTATAGGGGAGTGCACACTATAAATAGTGGCCATGAGGGGCACTTCTCCTCACATTTCACCTCATTTCATACCTCCCCAAAGTCAATCTTGCTCACATTATTTTTATTGCTCTTCATTGAAGTGCTCTTGATCAATTCCCAACTCAAAAATATTTGCTTTTGCTTGCATTTGCAATTTGATCTCAAGTTCTTCAAGGGAAAATTCGTCGGGGGGTTTTTGCTAACATCACTCTTTTGAGTTTTTGCCTTGTTGTGTTCTTGTTTGTTGTGGCCATGAAAGGGATGAAGAGGTTTTTTGGAAAGAGGAAGGAGGCTGCAAGCTCAAGCCATGGTGGAGACTCAAGTGTACGCCCCTCTTCCGTTGCTACACCAAGTTCACGGACGAGTGTAGGTGAATACACTCCCATGGCTGAGAGGAGCAACCCTCATCAACTTCTTCACGACAACGACCTCGACATACAAAGTGAAGTTGAAGATCAAGCTCGCAAGCTCCTCCAAGGTCGTGAGTTTTCTCATATGAAAGCTTATGATCCGGATTTGATCTCCAAAATAGGTATGGATTCCAAATTCTTTTCCATTTGGCGTGCACTAGGATGGGAAAACCTTGCTCACGTAGAGGAGAGAGGTTCTCGCCTTCTCTCAATACAATTCCTTTGCACACTAAAAATAGGATTTGGTGGTATTACTTTTAGATTAATTTACAAAAAGAATACAATATCCTATGGAAAGAAGTAAGTGAAATCATATGCTTCCATAGACGATGTTTGCTAGATTTAGACGCTTGGACTAAGTTTAAGAAACATATTTTTTGGCAAGATTTAACTTGTGAGGTCAGGTGTAGTGCACCTACAAATAGCCACTTACACAGCCCTACTTTACGCTTCATGCATAGATGGGTGGCTATGACTATGTTCCCTAGAGGAGATGTAAGGATAGTGCATGATGATGAGCTGATTAAAATATCAAAGTTGCTCCAGTTATTGACATGATGACGACACAATGGTTAGATTACATTCCAAGATCAAGGCCAATTGAATGCACTTCATTGATTACTCGTATTGCTACTAGGGTAGGAGCACTAGAATATTCTTCATTTGAGTATATTGAAAATGAGAGAGAATTAATTAAAGAAGATTATTTAGTGTAAGTACATACCCTTAAGCATGATCAAGATGGCTCTTTGTTATTTTATTATCCAGGCTTTGTCAATGAAATTCAGTTACTAACCTAGATTATCATTTGTACAAATATCAGAGGCTAACCATTGACCTTTTTCCCGTCGAGGAAGCACGAATAAGTAATGTCTCTCGCAAGGTAACTAGAAGCTGTGCAAGGAGAGCGGCCATGCCTCAGACGACCTCCACGTTGCATGAGTATGAAAAGGAAGAGAACCCAACAGGTGACGCACCCGGATGGACTCAACCTCCATCGTATGAGACCGAAGGTCCGTCTTGGCATGGATGGCTAGGTGCCACATGGGAGCTGCCTCTATCCACTTCAAGCTCTAGCATCTTGCCTCCAACGTCCATGAGAAGATGTCTTTCATCTTTGGCTAGAAGTCATAGTGACTATAGACAAGGAATAACGGATTTCACTAGATGTATGGAAGAGCTTGAAGTGAGAAATGGTGACATCTACAACACTCTCCAAGGGCATGTCCAAGGTACCCAAGATTGGAAACAACACATGGACGTTAAATTCATCAACAAGCCGATCTCGCGGCATACTTCTATAGGATCGAAGAGCACGTGAAAAGCTACCAGAGGGGGGGGTGAATGGTAGATTTAAAAAACTTACACAACGGAAACAATTAAATCCCAACCCCTTTGGCAGAAAAATGATCTGTTAAAGAAATCGTGTGTGAGACTAATCTAAACATGTTTCACCGTGACAAAAGTGATCGATATAAGAGGGAATCAAGTCACGAAGACTCAAGTTAAGATTGAAAGATTGAACAAAGGTCAATCTGTCCTACCCGAGAAAAACAGTTTTGGAACGCTGCAAAGAAACTCGTGTAGATCAGAAACCACAAATGCAATGACCATGAAATTTTGACAGATGATAGATAATCAAGTTGTGAAGACACCCCAAAATAAAACACGTCAAATGGATCTGTAAAACTCGAGTTATGATAAAACCACCGATGAAAGGTTGTGCTGTCTAGAAACTCGATGAGTAAAACTTGTCTAGAACAAGTCGGACGAATGAGGCACAAAAGTTCCTTCAAACGACAAATTTTATTCAATAGAACACAAGAGGAACAGCCCCAAAGTCGTGCACCATGAGCTCTGGCCCCCTTGCTTATATAACCAGCTCAAAAGCCAACTCAACTCAAATCAGGACCCGAATCCTACTCCGTTCACGAATCAAGACTTTCCATAACTGCTTAGGACTCTTCTATACGCAGATAGAAGCAATCTTAAGACTTCCAAACACATTAGAAACATATCCCATATTCCTAAAACAACTCAAATTCATGACCCACACGAAATCCTAACATAACCAACTCAATACTTTCCATACCGAGCCATAATCCTCACTTTGTTTATTTTTAAACACCCATTTAGTTCCAATTTAAGTGTGACCTTGAGGAGGAGGTACAAGTTTCCAAACATTATTTCTTTCAAAATTTTCTAACTCTTCTTGCATGGCAATAATCCAAGATTCATTAGTCAGTGCGTGTGATATATCTTTGGGTTCAAAAGAAGCAACCAAAGCAGAATGAGCATGAGAGTTTGGATCGCAAAACCTGGACCGTGTAACTTGTTCGTGCAAGCTTCCAATAATCTGTTGTGGAGTATGAATTTTGACAACCCGAAGGGGAATGGACACTTCACAATCTTCTTCTTCTTCATGTTCATCACAAATTGATGAGCTTGGGACTTGAGGAGGATCTGGACCAGCAATAGTGGTTGTCGATGCTGGCCGTGAATCAAAATCAGGAGCTCGAACAATGTCATTAGCTGCTGAATTTTCGGGCAGCAGCTCCACCTCTTCCTCATCTTCAACGAAAATGCTCTCCTCCTGTAGATATGGATCTGGACCTCCGAAGGATTGAACACGTGAAGGTCCTATGGTGTCAAGGTGCAAAAGTTGACCCGGTTCAGTTGTCATGATCATTGTGAGAGGAGTATGTGAACCTGCAACCATCTTAGCATGTCTACAAGAAGAGCACACAATTTCTTTGTCCCCTTTAAGCTTAGGCAACCCACGTATGCGATCAACAGCACTAACACGCATTAGTTTATCAAAGCCTACGTGACCAAGTCTACGATGCCAAAAATATAAGTCCTTTCAATCGTTAGCAACTAGACACCTATGCTTAGAGGAAGACATATCAAAATCAGCTTTAAAAACTCTTCCAAACTGAGACATGTTAAAAAAAAGCTCACTGTTTGAACCTACAACTTTGCAGCAGTTTCTATTGAAAATAATTTCCAGATTTTCATCTAGCAATCGTGAAACAGAAAGCAACTTGTATTTCAAATTTTTGACAAGTGCCACATCCTTCAAAGTGTAGTGATCATTTACTCTAACCGAACCGTTAGCAATTATATGAGTTGAAGAATTATCGGCAAATGTAACATTCTCTACAATTGACACAAAAAGAGAGGGAGGAGAACCATTCTTTATTATCGGTCATGTGGAGTGAGCAACCTGAATCCACAATCCAAATGTTCTCCTTCCTCAAGCATGTAACCTACATAGAAGCACAATACGTCGATGAATCAATACTGGGGTTAGTCAAAAGGCATTTAGGTATCCAGTGCTGAGTCACACGACGTGCAGTAGGAAAAACACGTGAAAGCTGAGATAAAACAACAGGTTTTAAAGTTTGAGTTTTTTATTCTTAGCTACTGACCAATAAGGTGTTACTTGTGTAGCACAAAAATCAGTAGCTCCGGAGGCAAAAACAGAAGGTCCGGAGGTAAACTTTGCATGTTTTTGACTCATAATAGCAGGTTGCATGTTCCTGGAACTCGGTTTAATATGTGCAGCAAATTTTGCATGAAAGTTATTAGATCTAGCAATCATTATTTCCCTTTTCTGTTGTTTAGCTAGTCTATAACAAAAATCTATGACATGACCATCTCTACCCCAGTAGGTACAATTAAATTTAACTTTGTGTTCATGTCTAGATGAGTAAGCAACATTTTTATTTGAAACCGAATGAGACAACACTCTTGCAGATTTGAAAACCACTTCTTTTTGTTTAGGAACTGTTTGAATCAGACCACTTCCTAATGACTTTACAATTTTAGGTGGATGTGACTTAGCATGAGCATGAGAATCAAAACCTAAACCAGTTTTATCATTGCAAGACTTGGATGAATTCAGCAGCAAGTTTAGGTTCTTATTCCCATTACAAAACCGTTCTAATGTCCTATGCATGTTATAAAGTTTATTGGACAGATCAAGGTAATTTTCACATGAAGTTTTTCCTTTTAATTTGCAATTGGAAAAATATTTAACTTCATGAGAATGTAAAGCATTATTCAATATTGAAATTTCATTCATAGCATCTTTTAGTTTCTTTTCAAGATCATTACAACTAGAACCATGCAAATCAATTGTAGAACAAGAAGCATCATTTAAGTTTCCAATGTCAAGTGCAGCAAGCTTTTTGTTCTTTTCAATTTCAAGTTCAAGTCTATCTAGAGTAGAGGAATGTGCAGTTCTTAATGTGGACAATTGTTCATAGATTAAATCACACGAGGGACAAGAATCATCACTAGAAATCAAGGTTTTCAAATGTTTGATTTCAGATTCTAGTGATTCAATTTTAGCAGCATTATCCGTAAGCTTTTTTTCCTTTTTCTTAACAATAATAGTTGCACGAGAAATTGCATCACACATTTCATTACAGGTAGAACATACCTCATCGTCATCACTGTTGTGTTATGCATCCTCCTGACTTGATCTTGACCTTGTTTTGCCCGCCATGAAGCATAAGTTGGCCAAATCATCTTCGTCTTCGTCACTTCCAATGTCCACGTCGCTTGAGCTAAGTTCCTGGAGTGTGGAGATAAAACTGTTTACCAGTTGGCGACCTGTAAAGACCTTCTTCTCCTTCTTATCATTTGTTGAGGAGTGCTTCGTCCTTGATTGTTTTTCTTCTCGGCAAGTAGAACCTAAAAGGTTAGGACAATCTGTACAAAAGTGTCCTGTCTTACCACATTCGAAGCATCGTTGAGGTCCGAAGCTTCCTCTCCTTCTAGTTCTCACATTTTGCAATGCTTTTGTGAACCTAGTAGAGAGAGGTGCTAGCTCCTCTAGAAATTCCTCATTCGGGTTGCATCTCGATGCGCATGTATTCTTTCTTGAACATGTCTTGCCTTACCTCCTTGATCGTGTTGGATCCTTCGTGGTAGTCACAAAGTGCTTTCCACACATCGTATGCAGATCGGAGGTGTGCAACACGGTCGATGTCGCTTTGAGTTAATCCTTGTATGATCAAGTTTCGAGCCTTCTTGTTGTTGTCGACATCTCTCAGATTTGTAGCTGTAACTTGATCATTTGATGACACTTCATAAGGCTTGTACACCTTCTCCCATATAGCAAAGCCTTGCGCCTGGATGAAAGCCTCCATACCTGCCTTCCAAACCTGAAAATCAATACCAGCAAACACACAAGGTTTAGCGGAGTATTTCCCCATGATGATTAGTCAAAAACACGTGCAAATCACAATGATTGGAGCACCGTGGCTCTGATATCAATTGTAGGATCGAAGATCACGTGAAAATCTACCAGAGGGGGGTGAATGGTAGATTTAAAAAACTTACGCGGCGGAAACAATTAAATCCCAACCCCTTTTGCAGAAAAAATGATCTGTTAAAGAAATCATGTGTGAGACTAATATAAACGTGTTTCACCGTGACAAAAGTGATAGATATCATAGAGAATCAAGTAACGAAGACAACACAACAAGAATCACTCAAATCCGTCGAGAGAAACTCAAGTTACGATTGAAAGATCAAACAAATGTCAATCTGTCCTACCCGAGAAAAACAGTTGTGGAATGCTACAAAGAAACTCGTGTAAATCAGAAACCACAAATCCAATGACCATGAAATTTTGACAGATGATAGATAATCAAGTTGTGAAGACACCCCAAAAATAATCACGTAAATTGGATCTGTAAAACTCGAGTTATGATAAAACCACCGACGAAAGGTAGTGCTGTCCAGAAACTCGACGAAGTAAACCTTGTCTGGAACAAGTCGGACGAACGAGGCACAAAAGTTCCTTCAAACTACGAATTTTATTCAATAGAACACAAGAGGAACAGCCCCAAAGTCGTGCACCACGAGCTCTGGCCCCCCTTTCTTATATAACCAGCTCGAAAGCCAACTCAACTCAAATCAGGACCCTAATCCTACTCCGTTCACGAATCGAAACATTCCATAACTGCTTAGGACTCTTCTATACGCAGATAGAAGCAATCTTAAGACTTCCAAACACATTCGGAACATATCCCATATTCCTAAAAAAACTCAAATTCATGACCCACATGAAATCCTAACATAACCAACTCGATATTGTCGGTACCCTGCGTACCGTATACCCCTTGGGACTACAAAAAGACCAAAGTGACTTCACCTGTCTGAGTTGAAAACCTGCAAAGGCCCCACATGTCATACAAGACTGGACATGCCTCCCATCTATTGTTAGTCCCGGTACTGCCACGTGTACACTGCAGCGGGACCTATATCCCGCACATGGGATAGCTCCGGGCTAGACACTTGCGCGGCACCCCCCAGACCTAACCTCTGACAGAGGGAAGCTCCAGTATCGACGCGTATACATCTACACCGGATCTACCCGTGCCAGACGAATAGCTCCAAAGCTGCCACGTGTCCAAACTGCCGGACCTTCAACCTCAACAATCAAGCTGGTGAACGGCTCAGACCTCCAAGGAGCAATCAAAGACTTCAAGACCTGATTAAGTGTCATTAATACCATATTAATGACACACGATCAGGGGGCCCTTAATACCAGTAACGACATTGTCAGGTGCCATTACCACGATATTAAGGGTAATTAATCTCATTAATTATGTATTAAACATTAGTAACTGCCAGGGCCACATGTCGGGCCAAGCTAGCGGTGTAACGGCCAATCCTTGTACTATAAAAGGATTGGTCGATGATACACATGACAGACAGTCTCTAGGCTGAAAACCCTCTAGAAGCTCTTAGACGCTCAATACAACAGCTACACAACCTGTGGAGTAGGGTATTACGCTCAAGCGGCCCAAACCACGTAAATCCTTGTGTCCATTTGCCATACTCTTCGGAATCTCTGCGCACCCAATACTAAACTAAAAACTCCACGAGCTACCAACGGTAGTATTGGGAGAATTGCTGGAAAAACACTCCGACAGTTGGCGCGCCAGGTAGGGTAGCGTGCCCGAGATTTCAAGAACAGTGAACTCAGCTGTTGGATCGTCCAACGGCAACCCTGCCGCGCAACCTGCTAGAGGCAATCCCTCCAACATGCAACAACCAGCAGGTGTCGCGACTCCAGCAGGAGTCATGCCTCCGCCGCCATCGTCTGCACCAGCAAATCAAGCTGGACAACGGGACGGGGCATCTGCGTCGGTCACAACATCGACGAATAACAACAATCCTGAACACGCACTCCATGCTGCACGTGCTCTTCTCCAACGCCCACCACCGTTAGGTGCATACCAGGGTGCAATGGAGTAGTGGAGGGCTACCGTGGAACATTTGGTTGCAGCAGTAGCCGATCGCATCAGCAACAAAGGTCCTCCCCTCTCGGGGCGGGCCCCATCGCAGCATCGGACTTTGTCGGGCAGACTTGGTCTGCATGCTTCCCAAAATAGGAGGCGTGATGCATCTCAACAAGTGATGTCGCTGCCTTTCGGGGCGCGATGCACCCATACAGTAACCAGGCTTTCAACTCATGACCTCCGCGCAGAGCTTGATCGCCGTTACCGTCAACAGGACGGCCGCGTCCATATTGAGCATGCTCGCAAAAGGCGAGAGGCTCGAGACAGTCCTGCTCCCGAGGGAGTAGGAGGAGGCTGTTCTCGCCTGGCCATGCACCTACGCATGGTCGGATGGACACAAAAGTTCTGGCCTCACCTGCCGGAGAAATTTGACGGGACTATCAATCCCGCTGAGTTTCTCCAGATTTACTCCACTACAATCCTTGCGGTTGGAGGTAACGAGGCTGTAATGGCCATCTACTTCCCAGTGCCTTTAACTGGGACCGCTAGGTCCTGGTTCATGAGCCTTCCGCCCAACTCTATCAATAGTTGGGCGGAACTGTGCCAACAGTTCACCGCCAAGTTTGGAGGTTCATACACTCGACCAGGCACCGAACTGGACCTTTTTGCTGTCATGCAGAAGGGGGGAGAATCCCTACGTTCCTTCATCCAGAGGTTCTCCCAGGTATGAAACACTATTCCTTCTATCTCCAGTGCCTTTGTTATTGTGGCATTTAGACAGGGCGTACGAGACAAGAAGATGCTGGAGAAGCTGGCGATCAAGGAGATCACTAGCGTCACGGAGCTCTTCAGTTTGGCAGACAAGTGTGCCAAAGCTGCGGAGGGCCGTGAAATGCACTCCAATCCACCTCCGGAGGATAATAAAAAATCCTCCAAGGGCGAAGCCACTACCTTCGGGAGTGGCAAAAAGAATAAAAAGTCCAACGACAAGAAAAAGACGTCGGCCAGCACACCTACTCCTGCAGCTGCCGCATCTCCGGGTGGTCGAGGGCCACGCCCTGAGAAATGACCTCGGCCGTCATCAGAAGACGGCATCAACTCCAAAGTGTGGTGTCCTATTCATAAGTCGAACAACCATAACTTGGAAAACAACCGAGAGGTCCAGAACCATGCCGAGCGCTACAACAAGCGTCGGGAAGAAGTTCCTTTCCGACAAAGGGAAGGAAAACAGAAAGTCGACGAAGCTCCAACTGAAGAGGAGTTAAGCTTTCAGGACCCTAAAAAGGTCTTGAAGGCTATTTACACCTCCGTTGACGACGACTTCGACGTCTCCGACAATGAACGTCGGAAAACCATGAACACCATTTTTGGTGGTTCGTGGGACATCACCTCCCGCTGTGTCCTCAAGACCATGCGGCGGTACATGGCTTCGGTGGCTCCCACCACCAGGGCGGAGCCGCACCGGAAGTGGATGGATACTGCCATCACTTTCGACGCGTCAGACTGCCCTCGGAATATGATCAGAGCTGGTCAACTCCCATTGATGGTATCTCCGACCATCAACAACATCCAACTCCACCATGTAATGGTAGATAGAGGTTCGGGGCTGAACCTCATAAGCTTCAAAGCTTTTGTCAATCTTCAGCTCTGACCTTCAGACCATCGTCCCTCCCGACCTTTCTCCGGAGTAGGTCAGGGGGCCATAACCCCACTTGGTGCCATTACACTCCCTGTAACCTTTGGGACTCGGGAGAACTATTGCACTGAGAAGTTGGTCTTTGACATTGCTCAGGTCAATTTACCCTTCAGCGCCCTTCTGGGCAGGCCAGCCTTATACAAGTTCATGGCTACTGCTCATTATGGCTAATTGGTGTTGAAGATGCCAACACCAGCTGGTGTTCTCCGGATCCGTGGAGATCGCACCGCCGGAGTAATAGCTTTGGAAGAACTTCACGCGCTTGCCACAGCGCAAGAAGAAGAATTTGGGGAGGAGCAAGCTCCGAAACCACCGAGCATTCGTCATCGAGGCTCAACCTCCGCACCTCGCATGCAACCAAGTGGCGACACTGACATTCTCGTCAAAGTCGTCCAAATCGGTTCCGACGCTGCTCAGACCAGCCGTATATTTGGAGGTCAAAATGAAAAATATGAACTCGCACTCATCACTTTCCTCTGGGCTAATGTCGACGTGTTTGCCTGGCAACCGTCACAAATGCCTGGGATCCCTAGGGAAGTGACCGAGCATAATCTGAAGATCTACCCTGACGCTCGGTCTGTACATCATAAGCCTCAGAAGCAATCAGTAGAGTGACAGAACTTCATACGACAAGAAGTGAAGAAGTTGCTCGAAGCTGGATTCATCCAAGAGGTCTTCCACCCAAAATGGCTGGCAAACTCAGTCGTTGTACCCAAGGCCAGCGGGAAGCTTCAGATGTGTATCGACTACACAACACTGAATAAGGCATGTCCAAAAGATCCATTCCCACTACCTAGAATAGATTAGATAGTGGATTCCACCTCCGGGGTGTGAATTACTGTGTTTCCTAGACGCATATTCTGGGTACCATCAAATCAGAATGTCTAGGGAAGATGAAGAGCATACTTCTTTCATCACAGTAGATGGATTGTATTGTTATACTGCCATGCCATTTGGTCTCAAGAATGCAGCCTCAACATTTGTATGAGCTATGTACAAAACCTTTGGAGAGCTCATCAGAGACATAGTGGAAGTGTATGTTGATGACATCATCGTCAAGATTAAGGACAAGGAGTCACTTCTTGACACCTTGCAAGCCGTCTTCGACAAGTTGCGAGTCACTCACACAAAGCTGAACCCGGACAAATGTGTCTTCAGGGTTAGCTCCGGAAAACTTCTTGGTTTCCTGGTAAACCACCGAGGAATAGTGGCAAATCCGGCGAAGATTAAAGCCATTGAAGATATGCGGCCAGCAGCCCGCATCAAGGACGTCCAGAAGCTGACTGGATGTCTAGCCACCCTCAGCCGGTTCATCTCAAGACTGGCGGAACGGCCACTACCCTTCTTCAAGCTATTGGGGAAGTCCGACCCATTCCAATGGTCTGAAGAAGCAGAAAAGGCATTCCAGGAGCTGAAGCAGCTCCTCACCACTCTACCAACCTTGGTAGCTCCGAACCCTGTTGAGCCTCTACTTCTTTAAATTTCGGCAATTGACGAAGTTGTCAGCATGGTCCTGGTTGCGGAGAGACCAAAACCATTACAAGCTCAGGAATCCAGACCCCTCCAAGAGAGTCAGGAGGTTCCTGAAGGCGAGTCTGGGTCCCAGGCCCCAGACTTGAGTCAACAAGGAGTTACTCTTGTTGAGCAAGAAGAGCCAGACCCTCCTGGGAGGGTCCAGGTCACTTTTAAAGAAGCTCCAACTTCCTTCAACAAGGACCCGACGATCCCCGAAGAAGGTCCGAACCCCTCCGGGAGGGTCCGGGTCGATGAGGAGGAAGCTTCGGGCCCCTTCGGGAGGGTTCGGACAGTACAACGCCCAGTGTACATCATCAGTGAAGTACTCCACGACGCCCAAACTCGGTACCTAGAAGTACATAAACTGCTATACGCAGTTCTTATTGCTTCCAAGAAGCTCCGACACTATTTCCAAGCTCACAAGATCTCAGTGGTGACTTGATATCCACTGCGAGCGATTTTGCATAATCCCAACTCCACTGGGAACATTGCAAAGTGGGTAGCGGAATTGGCCGAGTTTGACCTTGAATTCTCCCAAGACAAGCAATCAAAAGTCAAGCATTGGCGGACTTTGTGGCGGAATGGACCCCCTCTCCATCAAACCCTGGGGGCCCTAGTGAGCAGAAGCCGGAACTCAAGGCTCTGGTCTTCACCGAGCCTCACTGGACTCTCTACTTTGACAGATCCATGCAGAAGCAGGGGGCCGGAGCTGGAGTTCTTCTCCTCGCTCTGACCTGGGAGAAGGTTAAATACATGGTACACCTTGACTTCAAGGCGACCACAACATGGCGGAGTATGAAGCAATCATTTACGGACTAAAGGTGGCACTATCATATGGTGCCAAGAAGCTGTTGATCAAGGGAGATTTGCATCTCATCATTAAACAGGTGAAGGGTGAATGCTCCTGCAACCATCGCCAACTAGCTTCCTATCTCCTTGAAGTCGAGAGGCTTCAGAAGGACTTCGAAGTCCTGGACCTCCACCATGTATAGCGTCACCATAATGTTGAAGCTGACAAACTCTCGACGAAAGCGTCAACCGGAGCTCCAACTCCCGATGGAACCTTCGTCCGGAGATTGTCTAAAGTGATAGCTCACCCTATCGAACTGAGCGAAGGGGGCGAGACCAGTACCTCAAAGCTGGTAGTCCCGATGGCCCTATTACCATGGCAGCCATCAAGGGTCATAGGTGCTGCCGGAAGCTCCGAGCAACCCAACACGCAAGACTAGAATACTCAAGCTAGCTCTGATGCATGGATCTCGGAGATCCGGAGCTACTTGAAAGACATCTTCCTTCCTAAAGATAATGTATCCTCTGACCGGATAGTCAGATTGGCTAAAAGATACACGCTGGTAGAAGGGGATCTCTACCGGCGCGGTGCTAACGACGTCATAATGCGGTGCATTATAAAGTAAGAAGGCTGCGAGCTCCTCGCAGAAATCCATGGAGGCGTGTGTGGGAACCACGCGTCTTCCCGCACGCTGGTCGGTAAAGCCTTTCAGTATGGCTTTTATTGGCCTACAGCGCTCCAGGATGCAACTGAGCTGGTGAAGAAATGTGAAGTATGCCAGTTTCATGCAAAACAAATTCACACACCCTCTCAGCCTCTACAAATGATACCTCCTACATGGCCTTTCGCTGTGTGGGGGATGGATATCTTGGGACCTTTCCCAAGAGCCGTCGGAGGTTACAAGTTCCTGTACGTCGCCATCGACAGATTCACCAAATGGCCAGAAGCAACTCCAGTTGTGACAATAAACAAGCAATCAGCCATCAACTTCTCACAGTCCATCATATGTAGATTTGGAGTCCCAAACACAATCATAACCGATAATGGGACCCAATTCACAAGCTCTGCATTCCAAGGATATTGCGAAGATTTCGTCTTTCAAGTCAGCTACGCTTCCGTAGCTCACCCAGCAAGCAATGGCCAAGCCGAGAGAGCAAATGCAAAAATACTAAAAGGACTCAAGACGCGCACATATGAGCGTCTAAAAAACATGGAGTCAACTAGATCGAAGAGCTTCCGCCCACTCTATGGGCCAACAGGAAAACTCCAAACCAGTCAATTGGAGAGACACCCTTTTTCCCGGTGTATGGAGCTGAAGCAGTCCTTCCTCCAGAAATCACCTTGGGGTCGCTCCGGGTCCGGACCTTTGACAATGTCATGCAGCACCAGCTTCAGCGTGAAGACCTTGACCTCCTAGAAGAGGGAAGGTGCCGATCAGCTGTTCGGAATGCCTGATACCGCCAAGCCCTCCGGCGCTATCACCAAAGGCATGTTCACAGCCGATAGCTCGAGGAAGGCGATCTAGTGCTACAGAGAATACAATCCAGAGAAGGGTTAAACAAACTCTCCCCCAACCGGGGAGGACCCTTCTGAGTGATTAAAGTAACCCGTCCTAGATGCGTTCGCTTGGCAACCGAGGATGGGACACCTCTCCCTAATCCTTGGAACATTAAGCACATCCGTAAGTTCTACACATAATATCACGGAGGTGAGTCTGTAGTTACATGTGATGTATGTTATAGAGTCATTGTACAGAGTCAGGTAGCTCCTCCGGGAGAACAGTCGGACATTCTCTGGAAGGTCCGCAAAGTTCAGGCAACACTTGTCACAGTCTCAAAACTAAAAGTGTAGCTAGCAACCTTGGGTCAAACAAGAAACAAAACACGCTTATACTCGTTCCGTACCCTAAGGGTGTACTTGTTTCCCTGTACCTCGAACCTATAATGAAAGAAATCTTTGTGTGAAAACAGACTCCACGTGCATTTACTTTGTACAAGCTCATTATTTATTATTTTTCTCTTTCTTGTCTATAACAAAGTTGTGTGATTCTCAAGATTTTTTAGATCGACTGATTCATGTACAACTTAAGTCGCATTGTTAATTCCTCCGGGTTTTCATGTTGTTGAATGGCTCACTTGCCTGAATGCCGCCAGCCAATCTAGGTCCGGAGTGTGCTATCTACTTAGCCTGGTCCTGCACCCTAAGTACGCCACTCTACCTACACCCCGGCAGGCCAAAGTAAGGCGAGTCCTGAAAACAATTGGACTTGGAGAAAACAACTCGGTGCACTTGATTGTATGAAGAATTGTGCTTGACCCAAAAATTTCTTATGAGAATAGTAAGTCGCAACTGAGTTATAGATAGGAAACAAATTTTACTATTTTTCTTGACTTCAGTGTGCAGGAAAAATAAAGATCTCATGATGATGGTGAATTAAGACGGAGCTATTAAAGCTCCGACATCCCCTAGATGGCTTGTAATCGATGTTTTAAAAATTGATAGCAAGCATCGCTGGAACTGCTCTGCTCCGGTAAAGCCATGGGGCTAGCCGTCAATGTGAACAAAAAATGGTAGGAAGACTCCAGAGGACTAACTGTCGACGCTCTACGCGTTGATGGAGACCACTGCTGGAGCTACCAAGCTCCGATGATGGTCAAGGCCGGAGCCCTTAAGTTCCGATAGGCTCAGGGGGCCTTCACTACCGAAGACTTCGGACCTACGCTCTACAAGTCTGAAGCACGCGAGTCCTAAACAACTGTTACATCCTCTTGGTACATGTTCACAATCAAATTGCGTACATCTACCAGTGGGCCAAGTGGGACAAAGGTGTTGAAGACAAAAAAATGAAATTAAAAAAAAACTTAGATTTCATTCACCTGGAGACAAGAGATTACAAAATTGGAAAAAAAAGAAGAAAGGATACAAGCGGGGGCTACAAAGAGATTGTCCTAGAACCTATGGAAGAACGAGGCGACCTTCTGGGCAACCTCAGAAACGCTAGCCTGGGCAGCTTCTCCCTCTCCGTTGATGGGGCCTTGGAGCACCGGGTCCAGGGGGAATTTGGGGTCCCGTCTTGTGTAGCACGACAAAACAAATTCTGTGATGCTCTTTGCCAGGGATTGTCCCTCGGTTTCCAGCTGGTCCGCGATGACATCGCCCATCTCGGTGAGCTTGTTGCCTGCCGAACTCAGGGCCTGCAACGCTTGGTCCAGCACCGGTTCCGAATCATCTGGACGCACGGGACTAAAACCCATTGGCGTCAGTGCGTCGTTGGCTTTGCCCAGGAAGTCCCAAACTTATTGGGACTCCGCAACCCAGCAACTCCGCGTCTCCTCCAAGGATCTTCTAGTTACCGCAAGCTCCGAGTTCTCCCGAGCAAGACGCTCCACCTCTTTGGCGTTCTGCTGAATCTTTTCAGCAACGTGCCTTTCGAGTTTACTGAGCTCTTCCTCCCAGAGGTGGATCTCATTCCGACGGTTAACCAGTTCCTTCTCTCGGCCCCACACCTTCTTCTCCCTGGCAGCAACGTTAGTTTCCCTCCGGTGGAGTTCCTGTCCTCGCTGCTAGGCCTTCTTATCCTCTTTCTCACAGCGCTCGTCCAATTTCTTAGTGCGCTCCTCGAGACACTTGTCACTCAGAGTTAGCCTCTGAGTAAGCTCTTCTTCCCTCTTCACGACGTCGTCCCGCAGCTCCAGGAGTTTTTTCTCTTCATCCTTGAGCTTTCTCTCCCGCTCCTCAAGAGCCTCCGGGCGCTTGACGAGACTGGCGTGGATGGCGTCGAGCTTCTCTTGGCGATCATCTGCTGCGCTATTAGGAGCTTTGGCCTGTTTGTAGATGGCCCGGGACTAGTTGTCAAGGGATCGCGTCATGCTTTCCCGCTCATCCAACAGCTTACCCCAATACTCCGGGCGGATCTTCTCCTTCCTCACCCACTCTTTGTCGTCAGCCAGCCTCGACTGCACTAGCTTGGTCTCAAATTGGAGCCGGTTGCGCCACCTCCTAAGAGTTTGACGCTCCTCCTCGAGAGCATTGCTATCGTGGTAAAAAGTCAGCTGAACCTGGCGAAGACTAGAGCAGGCATTGTCAGTAGACAACGATAGAGGGATCGGGTCCGGACCTGCCGGGGTCATCTCCGCCGGTTCTAGCGGGTTCTCTATGACAAAAATTGGGTCCCACTCTACAAGAGCGATCCCCTGAGCTTCCACGGCACTAGGGCCGTCCTCCGGGATAGCCTTGGTCGCCGCCGAGGAAGGTCCTGCAATAGAAGTTTCGACCTCCAAAGGTCCCGCCGCCAGGTCATCAACAATTGGCCCCTCGGGCGGGGGGGGGGGGGGGGGGGGGGACGGCAGCTTCATCTTGGCACCCTGGCTCAGTCGTGGGCACCTTGGGGACCACTGCCTCCAGGGCAGGCGTTGAAGATCCTGCCGGAGCTGAAGCCACTTTCGACTCCGACGCTGGCGCGTCCTCTGTCGCTGGCTCAGGCGCTGGTGCTTCAACCATAAGGGGCTCAGGCGCCGACACCTCTGCACAACCTGCTCAGGCGTAGGAACTTCTTCGACGACCGACTGGGGCGCTGGAACTTCATCAGGCACCGGCTCTATCGCCAGGGCATTATCAAACACCGGCTCCACCGCCGGGGCTTCAGCAACATCTGGCTCTAGGACCGGAATCGCTGATATCTCCGGTTCTGAGGCTGGAGCGTCGACCATTTCAGCGTCCGAACCCGGAGCTTCAACCTCCGGGGCAGGTGCCGCTGGTACATCTTCATTCCCGTGGTCCAGCGCTACCACGGGAGCTTCTGGGGATGATTCAAGGTCCAAGACCACGACAGCCGGCGCTGGAGCTGTCGCAGCCTCAACCACTCCTTGGGGCGGCGCTTGGATTGGAGCCGGAGCCTCCGCCTGCACAGCTTCAGCTGTTGAGGCAGGAACAGGAGCTTTAGCCTCTCTCTTGGGTACCCTCTGGATGAAGGACGAAGAAACTCAAGACGCAGTTACAACCAAAAAACAACCAATTGAGGTAAAAAAACAAAATTTACCTTGGAAGGCTTCCGCACCAGTTAACACGGAACCTCTTCTCCAGATGTTCAGGACTGGACCCTATTGCCTCTGGCATGTCAGTTTTGGAAGGTTCCCCTGAGCTTGCCGCAACCGCTGGCTCTGCTTTGGTCGAGGCCCCCCTCGATCGAGAAGAACTTCTGGACCCAGAGCCTTCAGCTGGTCCTGGTACTGTAGCCACACGGCCAGAACTAGTACCCCAGGGATATGCCGATGCTAGAGTGGCTACCGCCGTTGAATACCTCCCCCTCCGGGGAGAAGGAGCCGCTGTGGAAGGAGCAGGCCTGACGGACCTCCCATCAGAGTGCTTTAGCTTTCTTTTACGTCTCGATGGCTCAGCCAACTCTTTGCCCTTGCCTGTAACTTCAACTCTCTGTTCCCGGATGGAAGGGGGGCCAGCCTCAGAAGCTCCGGAGATCACCAACCTGGTGGTCAAACGCCTCTCAACGACACCAAGGTCATCAAGCACCGACATCTTCCGCTGGAGCTCCCTGGTGAACTCTGCCTCCATGTTCAGAGGGAGGAAAGCCACCGGCGAAGACAAGTAGTCGCCCTCGACGTCGATGCCATGCTGGAACTTCTTGAGGTGAAGCTCCAGGGTTGCGCCTTCCAGGTTGGACCTCAACCCGGTTTCGATCAGGTCATCGTCCATCACACTGTTGAGGGCCCAAGCAAGCTTCTCCCTCTTCTTCAGCGGAGCCCACCTGTTGGCCAGGAAGTTGCAAAATACCGCCTGAGGAGTCACCCCTGGCGTGCTCCTTCTCGAATGGAAGCTTGTCGACACGGACCTGGTGGTTGAAGAAGTCACTGGACCACCCCATGAGGGCCCGGACCTTCTTCAAGTTGCCATCGATCTTAAGTCGGCTCTCGCGGAGACCCAACTCCATCGTAGCACAAGCGGGGCTAGGGACGAAAAGCAAGCTAAAGTTTGGAGGATTTGAGTGCAAGATCGAATGAAGGCGTAAAGAACCCCCAAACGGTGGATGCTTTTATTCTTAAGTAAGCCCCCGCAATGCTTGGATGGAAACCGCAGAGAAGCCGACGATACAAGTCAAAACTTCACCCTGCCAATGACAAGGGGGCCCGGGGCCACCCCGACGATCAAGTTGAGGTCCTTACACCAGGCGAATGGTTGTCATCATGAAAGGCGGGAAACCCGAAGGCCGTGGCCTGACAAGGCGCACGGAACCGATACAATTTTCGTATCGGGAACTGGCGACCTTCAATTGCGTGAGATCCACACGCTAAGATCTCACCTGCCGCATCCAGGATATGCCACGCGGCGTTGGTTTAACTACGAACTACCGCCAACGGCACATCCAAAGATCCTTGAAGACATGACACAAAAATCGAAGGATGGACCCACCTCTGGCAGAATTACTTCATCCAAAAGGTCTCTCCCAGAGGTGGGCCCTGGGGGCCACCGTTGGTACCCTGCGTATCATATACACCTTAGGACTACAAAAAGACCAGAGGGACTTCACCTGTCTGAGTTGAAGACCTGCGATGGCCCCACATGTCATACGGGACTGGACACGCCTCCCATCTATGGTTAGTCCTGGTACTGCCACGTGTACACTGCAGTCGGACCTATATCCCACACATGGGATAGCTCCAGGGTAGGCACTTGCGCGGCACCCCCGGACCTAACCTTCGACAGAGGGAAGCTCCAGTATCGACACGTTGACATCTACACCGGACCTACCCATCCCAGACGTATAGCTCCAAAGCTGCCACGTGTCCAAACCACCAAACCTTCAACCTTAGCAATCAAGCTGGTGAACCCCCAACGGCTCGGATGTGACGCCCGGTTCCGAAAAATGAACCAAGCTAACACATATGTGTGCCCAGGATGTTCAATACACATACACGAGTGCAATCACAAACGATATACAGATAATTACCACAGAACAAGATTAGTTAACCAAATTTTATTACATAAACCATATTATCCTCGAATACAACCTCTAATGAATATTAATGACAAGTTCAACTAATGCAGCAGAAATGAACTAATTAAGCAACTAAGCAAACTAAACAGCTAGGCAGCATAAGCAATAGGGTATAGCGCAACTCCAATCAACACCACTGGCAAGCTCACAGTAGACACGGCCTATAACTCCGCATTATCACCATTAAACTCCCAATTCTGACCTGCAACTGTTGTGGGGCGAGGGATTGCAAGAGTGAGTACATGTCGTACTCAGCAAGTGTGGAAAGTATGACATGTAGCTGATTCAAATGACGAAAATAATAATGGCAAAGTGCTGAAAAGTACATTAAAACATTTGAAAAGCAATATATTATATTTATATGAATCAAACCCATCATAATCGTAAGTAATATCATAATACCAATCTGAATTCTCTACCATCATCAATAATTCCAGATTTCACCATTTTCCAATGCCCATATTCAATACCAAAAATAAATCCATAACCAGCCATAACCATTACCAAAACATAACCATCCCAAATACCATCCCAAATCCCAATACCGAGTACCCTCTAATCATGGAAGTTGTCCAGGTGCTCATAATCGGGAGCACGGCTATCATGATAGTTTTAGACACACTCTGCAGAGTTTGTACCTCTTTACCCACGTGTTTGTGATTTCATCACCTTTCGATGACTAGAACCTCTATTATGCCGTCTCACACTTCCATCGGTGTGTGGCCAAGAGATCGCAAAATAGCCTTTACAAAGGGATTACTAGCCTATTTAGACCCCACTGAGGTTTCACTGGTAGTGATGTCTCCAACTGAGCACATCTTTAACCAAGGGCCCCCTCTTGAGCCATTCAGATCCCAGGGTAGCCCCACCAATCATCAACAAACCCAATTCAACTACCCCTTCCCTGAGCATCCACAATGGTCCAAATAGCACTGGCAAAGCCCTAATTAATCAGCTACACTGCACCCATACTTGGCCTCGTGGTGGCACTGTAGTCCTGGCTTATTCTCACATGAACCGGTCCTAAGATCTAAAGCAAGCAAACCACCATAACATCCAACCCATCCACATACCAGGATTGCTTAGATCACCCATTACCGCGTTACATTAACCAATTCATGTTAATCATAATCTCATAAATGCATAATTAAATTGAGTGATATAGTCGTTTTCCCATCCCAGTTAATTAAGCGAAGCAAAAGGGTAAAAAGACCTTCCGGACTCCCTACCATATTTTCCAGGTGACAAGGGTGCATAAACAAAGCTAGTAAACTTCCTATCATAGGATTCCCATCAATTTGACACACCATGCAGTTTGCAAACAAAACATTTATTTAAAAAAAAAAGGATCAATATGCTTCAAGGACACTTGCCTTGCTCTTGAGATTGGTTCGGGTCAAAGCCTTCAAACTCTTGGTGCTGTAGATCCTCCGCGGCACTCTCTAGCGCAAATCCATCTAATCCGCACAATAGACATACAAGACAAGAAACACAAACAAAGAGTGCACAAATATTACTCAATATGACATGACATGCATGATTTATGCAAATGCAAGGTATAACTTGTTAATAGATTGCTTTTAATGATCACTAACTAGTTCCAATAGATTTTAACAAGTTTATACAGGTTTGGATGTGATTAGGTCAAATTTTAGAATTAATTTAACACAATTTAACTAGAAAGATTGGACTAGTCCGCTAGGGACTGGACAAGTCCGCACTCTGCGAGATCAGCAGATTAGGGTTTTCTAGATCGATGTAAATTTGGAGATTAGGGGTCAAATTCACGTAAGTAAAAGATAATAGAAGGTATACCAGGTGTTTAGAACTCTAATAAATCAAGAAACTTGGAGGTAGCACTTGGATCTTGGTGATCTAGTGTTGGTGATGAACTTGGAGATGAATTGGTGGTGAAGGACGAAACTTGGTGGATATCTTGATCCTCTTCCGTTTCCTCCTCTTCTTCATCTTGCTTGGGATCTTCTCCTCCTTCCTTGGCGGTGGCTCTCCACGAACTAGGGTTTGGGTGGGGTGGAAAAGTGGCAAATAGATGTCAATCCAAGGGGTGGGGTTGTTTATATAGAGGTGGAGGCTAGGGTTAGATAGATTTCGAGTTTGGGATGAGTAGAGGCCGGTTTAGAGTACCACATGGGCTCTAAAAGAGTTAGGCACGACGTCCCTAGGCCCACTTAACGTGAAACCCAAGAAACAAGTCATAAAAAAAAAGATCAACTCGGAGTCGCGAAATATCGGACAAGTCCGGAAAGGACCGGACTAGTCCGAAGTCGTCCAGAGAGAAAATCGAACAAGTCTTGCCAAAAATTGGACAAGTCCGACTTTTAACAGAGAGGAAATCGGACAAGTCTGGCCAAAAATCGAACAAGTCCGACTTTTAGCTGAGAGGAAATCGGACAAGTCCGCTGGAACACCGGACTAGTCCGGAAAAGTCCAAGGACTTAGCAATTTTTCAAGGATTCTTGGAATATCGGACTAGTCCGCACAAAATCGGACAAGTCCGAAAGTTTCCAGAGCCAAAATCAGACTAGTCCGCAGCGAAAACGGACAAGTCCGTTTTTAGTCAGAGAGAAATCGGACTAGTCCTCAGTAAAATCGGACTAGTCCGCACTTTCCTGCGTTTTAAGTGCGGTTTTGCTCCAAATTGATTTTAAATGCTCCGAATCAATTTTAAACTCGTTCCTCTTGTTGTGGGTTAATGTTAAACATGTATACGAGTCTATGTAGGGCATGATGCATGAAAATGAGGGTGTTACAAACCTACCCCCCTTAAAATGAATCTCGCCCTCGAGATTCGACGCGGAAGAGAAGAGAGAGGGAAATTCGTGCTTGAGATCATCTTCTAGCTCCCAATTTGCTTCTTTTTCGGTGTGCTTACTCCCTTTCTACTCAAAGCATCGGCCACTACATTGGCTTTTCCCGGATGATAGTTGATCCCCAAATCATAATCTTTGATGAGCTCCAACCATCTCCGCTGTCTCAAATTCAGATCCGTTTGTGTGAAAATATACTTAAGACTCTTGTGATCCGTATAAATTTCACACCTATGTCCAAGAATATAGTGTCTCCAAATCTTCAATGCATGTACCATGGCTGCTAGTTGAAGATCATGTGTAGGATAACTCTGCTCATGTTTCTTCAGTTGTCTTGATGCGTAGGCGACCACTTGACCTTCTTGCATGAGCACAAATCCAAGTCCTTGCCTTGATGCGTCGCAATAAATAACAAAACTCTTGCTCACATCCGGCAGTACCAAGACTGGGGCTGTTGTCAACCTCTTCTTCAACACCTCAAAACTGTTTTGACAAGCTTTAGTCCATTGGAAAGCCTTTCCCTTCGTTAGCAACTCCGTCATTGGCTTGGCTATCTTGGAAAATTCCTTGATGAATCTACGGTAATATCCAGCCATCCCAAGAAAACTCCTTGTTTCCTTGACATTTTGCGGCGGTTTCCATTTCAACACGTCTCTCACTTTTCCGGGGTCAACCGATACTCCTTCTCCCGAGATGATATGACCCAAAAATGGCACCTCTTTCAACCAAAACTGACACTTGTTCAACTTGGCATACAATTGATGCTCCCTCATTTTCCGCAACGTAAGCCTCAAGTGTTCCCCAGGTTCCTTCTCATCCTTCGAGTAGATCATAATATCATCAATAAACACCACAACGAACTTATCCAAGTACTCCATGAAGACCTTATTCATGAGGTACATAAAGTAGGCAGGCGCATTTGTCAATCCAAAAGACATCACGGTGTACTCATAAGATCCATACCGCGTCCTGAAAGCTGTCTTTGTCCGATGGTCTAATCTTCATTTGAAAGTATCCCGACCGCAAATCAATCTTAGAGAAGACACAAGCACCCTTCATTTGATCAAACAAGTCTTATATGCGTGGCAAGGTGTACTTGTTCTTGATTGTTACCTCGTTGAGAGCTCGGTAATCTACACCCATCCTTTGGGATCCATCCTTCTTGTCCACAAACAGCACAGGCACTCCCCAAGGTGAAGAACTAGGGCGAATAAAACCTTTCTCTAGTTGCTCTTGAATTTGTTTCTTGAGCTCCGCTAATTCCAAAGGAGGCATCCTATACGACCTCTTAGCTATAGGTGCAGTTCCAGGTATTAAATCAATAAAAAACTCAATGTCTCAATCAGGTGGCATACCTGGCGACTCGTCCAGAAAAACATCCAAAAATTCACACACCACCGGAATGTCCTCAATTGCGGCACCATCCATATGATTCAGCTCCAATTGCTTTGGTGCGGTTTGAGATGCTTCAAATTCTACGGTGATCCCTTCCTCATTGGTCAACTTCACCATCTTCATGGCACACTCAATAACTCCATTGTGCTTCCTCAACCAGTCCATACCAAGTATAATGTCCAATCCTTGAGAATCCAAAACAATGAGGTTGGCAGAGAAGTCTACCCCCCTTATTCTAAGGCTTACTTTTGGACATACTATATTTGTCCTCATCTCTCCTCCAGGAGACTTAACCAATAGAGTAAACTTCATATGAGAGATAGGCAAACTATACTTGGCAACATACTTAGATGCAATGAATGAATGCGATGCTCCAGAATCAAATAACATAGTCGCAGGGTTGGAGTTGGCGAGAAACATACCAATGACCACGTCATCCGCTTGTTGAGCATCCTCCGTAGAGACATGGTTCACGTTGCCACGAGCAAAATTCTGTTGTCCACGGTTCCCTTGTGGTTGACCTCCATTGGGTCTTGGGTTTTGCCTCGGCGCATTGCTTCCTTGACCAAGGCCTCACTTAGGACATTGATGCGCAAAGTGTCCAGCTTCTCCACAAGTATAGCACTTCTTAACTCCACCAGAATTATTGGGACGATCTTGGTTTTGAACATTTGCACCAGGAAAATTAGCGCGAGGTGCATAAGGCATTGGAGGCCTAGGTGCTTGCATGACAGGGCGTTGCTGCGCAAACTGAGTTGGGTGTGGTGCATAACCAGGGCGTTGAGCAAGAATAAAGGAGCTGTAATAGGGCACATTGGGTGGTGCAAGGCGAGGGCGCACATTACTTACTTGTTGCTGTCCTTGATAAGGCACCTTTCTCTTATTGTCTTGCTCCATCTCATGAATCTTGTTCTTAACCACAATTGCTTTGTCCACAAGCTTCTGAAAATTGGCATAATCACAATTGAGCAATTGCACTTGGATCTCATTGTTCAAGCCCCTCATGAATAAGTATTGCTTCCGGCTGTCCCGACTAACATCCTCAGGCGCATACCTTGAGAGTTGAGTGAACTTATTGAGATATTAACTCACGCTTGATCTCCCTTGCCTTAAGTTCTCAAATTCTTGCCTTTTCAAAATCAAAAATCCTTCCGGCACATAATGAGAATGAAAATTCTCTTTGAATTCGGCCCAAGTAATTCTGTCTTGGTTCTCATGAGCATTGCAATAAGGATCCCACCAATCCGCAGCTGCTCCAACTAGTTGATGAGAAGCAAACAAGACCTTCTCCCGGTCACTGCATTGGACAATAGCTAGCTTCTTCTCCACGGACTTGAGCCAATCGTCCGCATCCATAGGGTCGGCAGGTTGAGCAAAGGTTGGCGGCCTAGTCCTCATAAACTCTCCCAATCGGTTATGAAGAGGTGGGGGTGGCGGTGGAGGCATGTGGGGATGATTGTTGATATTGCCAGCCTGCAGCCGTCCCATTGTTTGTATCATGGTCTGCATGAGCTGGATTTGCATAGACAATAGCTGCTCAATATTGATAGCTCCCTGAGTAGATCCTTGTCCAAGGTTGTTCTGAGGCACTCCATTGTTCTCCTCCTCATCATTGCCATCCCTCTGGTTGCGAGTCCTCACCATCTGGAGAAAAGCAATAGGTAAGAATTAGAGAACGTCCCCAACTATATGCATCAAGGGATATGAAACTAAACAACTAGCTACACTAGCCTAGGTGGACATGGCAATGCTAAGGCATCCCAAAATCCTCTATTAAGCATACAAGCAAACAATATATAGCAAAAACACACCAACCAAAATACATCTATCCCTAAGTGATCCTATGTGCTCTAAAGTGTCCATTCTATCTAGGCTGCATCCTACGGTCAACCTGTGGCTCTGATACCAATCTGTGATGCCCGATTTCAAAAAATGAACCAAGCTAATGCATATGTGTGCCCAGGATGTTCAACACACATACACGACTGCAATCACAAACGATATACAAATAGTTACCATAGAACAAGATTAATTAACCAAATTTTATTACACAAACCATATTATCCTCGAATACAACCTCTAATGAATATTAATGACAAGTTCAACAAATGCAACGGAAATGAACTAATTAAGCAACTAAGCAAACTAAACAGCTAGGCAGCATAAGCAATAGGGTATAGCGCAGCTCCAATCAACACCACGGGCAAGCTAACGCTAGACACGGCCTATAGCTCCGCATTATCACCATTAGACTCCCAATCCTGACCTGCAACTGTTGGGGGGGGGGGGTTGCAAGAGTGAGTACATGTCGTAATCAGCAAGTGTGGAAAGTATGACATGTGGCTGATTCAAATGACGACAATAATAATGGCAAAGTGCTGAAAAGTACATTAAAACATTTGAAAAGCAATATATTATATTTATATGAATCAAACCCATCATAATCGTAAGTAATATCATAATACCAATCTGAATTCTCTACCATCATCAATAATTCCAAATTTCACCATTTGCCAATGCCCATATTCAATACCAATAATAAATCCATAACCAGCCATAACCATTACCAAACCATAACCATCCCAAATACCATCCCAAATCCCAATATCGAGTACCTCTAATCATGGAAGTTGTCCAGGTGCTCATAACCGGGAGCACGGCTATCATGATAGTTTTAGACACACTCCGCAGAGTTTGTACCTCTTTACCCACGTTTTTGTGATTTCATCACCTTTCGATGACTAGAACCTCTATTATGCCGTCTCACACTTCCATCGGTGTGTGGCCAAGAGATCAAAAAATAGCCTTTACAAAGGGATTACTAGCCTATTTAGACCCCACTGAGGTTTCACCGGTGGCGATGTCTCCAACTGAGCACATCTTCAACCAAGGGCCCCCTCTTGAGCCATTCGGATCCCAGGGTAGCCCCACCAATCATCAAGAAACCCAATTTGGCTACCCTTCCCCAAGCATCCACAATGGTCCAAATAGCACTGGCAAATCCCTAATTAATCAGCTACACTGAACCCATACTTGGCCTCGTGGTGGCACTGTAGTCCTGGCTTATTCTCGCATAACCTGTCCTTAGATCTAAAGCAAGCAAACCACCATAACATCCAACCCATCCACATACCAGGCTTGCTTAGATCACCCATTACCGCGTTACATTAACCAGTTCATGTTAATCATGATCTCATAAATGCATAACTAAATTGAGTGATATAGTCGTTTTCCCATCCCAGTTAATTAAGCGAAGCAAAAGGGTAAAAAGCCCTTCCCGACTCCCTACCATATTTTCCAGGTGACAAGGGTGGGTAAACAAAGCTAGTAAACTTCCTATCATAGGATTCCCATCAATTTGACACAGCATGCAGTTTGCAAACAAAACATTTATTAAAAAAAACAACAGGATCAATATGCTTCAAGGACACTTGCCTTGCTCTTGGGATTGGTTCGGGTCAAAGCCTTCAAACTCTTGGTGCTGTACATCATCCGCGGAACTCTCTAGCACAAATCCGTCTAATCCGCACAATAGACATACAAGACAAGAAACACAATCAAAGAGTGCACAAATATTACTCAATATGACATGACATGCATGATTTATGCAAATGCAATGTAGAACTTGTTAATAGATTACTTTTAATGATCACTAACTAGTTCTAATAGATTTTAACAAGTTTATACATGTTTGGATGTGATTAGGTCAAATTTTAGAATTAATTCAACACAATTTAACCAGAAAGATCGGACTCGTCCGCTAGGGACTGGACAAGTCCGCACTCTACGAGATTAGCAGATTAGGGTTTTCTAGATCGACGTAAATTTGGAGATTAGGGGTAAAATTCACGTAAGGAAAAGAGAATAGAAGGTATACCAGGTGTTTAGAACTCCAATGAATCAAGACACTTGGAGGTAGCACTTGGATCTTGGTGATCTAGGGTTGGTGATGAACTTGGAGATGAATTGGTGGTGAAGGACGAAACATGGTGGAGATCTTGATCCTCTTCCGTTTCCTCCTATTCTTCTTCTTCTTTCTTGGGATGTTCTCCTCCTTCCTTGGCGGTGGCTCTCCACGAACTAAAGTTTGGGTGGGGTGGAAAAGTGGCAAATAGATGTCAATCCAAGTGGTGGGGTTGTTTATATAGAGGTGGAGGCTAGGGTTAGATAGATTTCGAGTTTAGGATGAGTAGAGGCCGGTTTAGAGTCCCACATGGGCTCTAAAAGAGTTAGGCACGACGTCCCTAGGCCCACTTAACGTGAAACCCAAGAAACAAGTCGTAAAACAAAAGATCAACAGAGTCGCGAAATATCGGACAAGTCCGGAAAGGACCGGACTAGTCCGAAGTCGTCCAGAGAGAAAATCGGACGTGTCTGGCAAAAAATCGGACAAGTCCGACTTTTAACAGAGAGGAAATCGGACAAGTGTGGCCAAAAATTGGACAAGTCCGACTTTTAGCAGAGAGGAAATCGGACAAGTCCGCTGGAACACCGGACTAGTCCGGAAAAGTCCAAGGACTTAGCAATTTTTCAAGGATTCTTAGAATATCGGACTAGTCCGCAAGAAATCGGACAAAACCGATAGTTTCCAGAGCCAAAATCGGACTAGTCCGCAGCAAAAATGGACAAGTTTGTTTTAGTCAGAGAGAAATCGGACTAGTCCTCAGTAAAATCGGACTAGTCCGCACTTTCCTGCGTTTTAAGTGCGGTTTTGCTCCAAATCGATTTTAAATGCTCCAAATCAATTTTAAACTCGTTCCTCTTGTTGTGGGTTAATGTTAAACATGTATATGAGTGTATGCAGGGCATGATGCATGAAAACGAGGGTGTTACATCGGACCTCGAAGGAGCAAGCAAAGACTTCAAGACCTGATTAAGTGTCATTAATACCATATTCATGACACACGATCAGAGGGCCCTTAATACTAGTAATGGCACTGTTAGGTCCCGTTACCATGCTATTAAGGGTAATTAATATCATTAATTATGTATTAAACATTAGTAATCGCCGGGGCCACATGTCGGGACAAGCTAGCGGTGTAACGGCCAGTCCTTGTACTATAAAAGGACTGGTCGATGATACACATGACAGAAAGTCTCTGGGCTGAAAACCCTCTAGAAGCTCTTAGACGCTCAATACAACAGCTACACACCCCGTGGAGTAGGGTATTACGCTCAGGCGGCCAGAACCACGTAAATACCTATGTCCGTTTGCCATACTCTTCGGAATATCTACGCACCCAATACCGAACTACAAACTCTGCGAGCTACCAACGGTAGTATCGGGATAATTGTCGAGAAAACACTCTGACAGATACTTTCCATACCAATCCATAACCGACTTCGCCGCAGCCTATGTCCTCAACCGATATGGTCCGATCCTTCCAACCAGATCGTTCCATCCATAAACCATCTTCGGAACCATGTTGCCACGTCATGCACCGCATGCATACGTGCAAACACCTTCCTTCGACGTCCAGTAACCTTCATATGCACTGCCCTTGATTCAATCATCCTGCGCGACCTCCTGACCCGCTGAACCACAATTCCTACTGAATTTGGTTGTTGGAACCTCATTTCCTCCCTGAGACTAGTCCAATGGATCCCGTCACCAGCCATGTCTTGAACTCAAGCAACACTTGCACATGAACAAACAACCAATCCGTACGAGCCCATGTCCGCAACTTGACTCAAGTTAGTTCTAAAACTACAACACCTTAGTGAGCACCTCACATAAGCATGTTGCAAAGCACAGCAAAATGATATAAGCCTTAACCACCAAAACACACCAAAAACATAGTAAAAGAATACTAAGCAACCTTTCCATAAGTGTAAAGCAAGTTCGAAACATTTCACATGAAAATTTGGAACATTACTATCAAGCTCCAAACCTTGGTAAAGCTAATCGAAGCTTGAGCCGGAACTTACGAAAGCTAGTACAACCTAGTGCTGGAGCCTAGCAAAACTAGCAGGACCTAGAATCGGAGCTAACCAAAGCTAGTCAGACCTAGCACAGAGCTAACCAAAACTAGTCGGAACTAGTCATCCCAAAAGTCGGAGCTAGAAAAACATGTCAGAGCTAACCAACATAAATCGGACCTAGCAAAACATATCGGAGCTTAACAAAGACATGCCGGAGCTAAAGACAAAGATCACCAGAGCTACCAAAAAAAAACATGTCAGACCTAGACAAAGAAAGTCGGAACTATTGTCGGACCTTGCAGAAGCTCGAAGCTCAAGTCGAACCTTGCTAAAAAGATGTTATGGCAGCATTCAAAACTTTTATTGTCAAAGCCAATGTATTCAGCACACATAGGTCTCACAACTTCTGTCATCAAGGGTCCAACCCTCATCACGGATGTGAGTGAAGAACAAGCTTGGGGGAGGACCCCCACTTGAGGTGAATTGTATCACACCCTTTGCATATTTATTTTCCATTCACCCACAATCCACCTTGCATATAAAAAATGTAGGATATATTTGTTTTCAAATAAAATAAATGATGTGCGGTAACAATGACTTGGAATTCACATAGATGAAAGTTGCTCCGTTTTAATTTTCATAAGTCCCTAGTTTACAACTTACTACTCTTCAACATATTGCTCTCATTGGCTAAATTTTCTTTTACCTTGATTTGGAAATTGTAGGTAGCAAAAGCTTAATCCATTCTAAGTTGTTGTGAGATATTATATAGTGATAGAGATGCTATTCCTAGTTTGAAAGTGAAACATAGATTTCTGGAGAAATTTAAAAGAGTTAAGTTACTCTCATTTGATTGGAAATACCTACCAAAGACATATGATATATCATATTAATAGACCTTATGGATATGCTATTTGTACTCACATTGAGCTTTGTCAAACTAGTATTGACATATGCGAGATTTCATTCATTACTTTTTGAATTCAAGACTTCACTCACACATGCTATACTTCTACACTAGAAGTAAGCAAAATTTCCACCATACCACCATTCCACAACAAAAAGAGAAACTCCATATCATTCATGCTTAGTACTCTCTCCAAAATTTATTGCATAAAAAGGGAGTAGAAAAAAGAAAATGCATGCTTACATCATAAGCATGAGAAAAAAGTAGCCATGTTTCATCCCTGCAAAATAAGACAGTCCACTCAAAAAGGAGTTATCTCAAATATCCACATCCACTTCATTCCATCACACATGCACAAGTCTTGAATCAAAATTGTTTCGAATTTATTTATCCCAAGGCTTGATCTTTTGACTTAGCAATATTATGTGTTGCAAATATGCCTACAATATTCCCTACCAAGCTCCACATACAAGCCTTATGTAGAGGTAAGATGAATTTAGGCAAAATGCATTGGTGAGGATACATTTCCACTACACATAAATGAGAGACCGAGAAAATCAAATTGAGATACTTAAAATCTAAATTGAACTATCCGAAATTTGAGTGGAACTTGATTTCTAGGGTATGTGTGCTCCATTTGTTGTTCTATCTTTCAACCACCCGTGAATAGGAGATGACATAAATCCCATAATGACTTAAGATGGGGAAGTACCATGCCAATTTTTGTAATACTAGGTAGAGTATTTTGTTGTGCACATGGTACTTTTGAAAAATAAAACATTGTAGCAACTCTAGATAATCAACCTAAAGTCTTGCTTTGCTCGAGACGAGCAAAGGATAAGCTTGGGGGAGTTTGTTGACAGCTATTATATACCAATTTCACCCGTCAATATAACTCAATTATGTGACGGAAATATCATTTATTTCACACATCACCTTTCTACTTAACCTATTTCCACTTGTCTTTGGACAAAGTACTGCATGCAGGGATTTTATGGAGAATTGAAGTGAAACAAGGGGATGCATCCTATGAAATATCATTCCAGCCAATCGAGTGACAAATGTGGCACCTCACGGATCGAATGGCCCACAAACAAAAGTATCCTAGGCCATCCAACAGTGTAGCACTAATAGCAGTCAATGGGACCCACCTGGAAGAGACCTGGAGGAAGCACAACCCCAACGTGGCTGAGACCAGGTCGATCGACCTCCCTAGTCGACCGACTAGGGAGTGGCGCCAAACCAGGTCAAAGGCCACGTGTTGGCTCCTCCCGGCTTGAAGAGGTCATGGGTGACTGATTCGCGCACTTTTGGTTGCTGGAACCGACCCTTCTCCAAGCTATAAATAGGACTCCTCACCCCTCACTTCAATACACACCACTTGAGTATTCATCCATTGTATCCACTACTCTCCATAGGTTTAGAGGAGTATAGGCTGTAGAAAGGAGAGTCTCTTGTCCATAGTCCAATTAGGAGAGGAGTAGAATGAGTCTCTTCCCTATTCCTAATTAGGAAAGGTATGGCTCTCATATTCCTATTTGTATTTGTAACTTTATTCTTAATAAAGATGTTATCCTTAGTCTTCTGTTGTTCATATACTTGGATGAAGTGTTTCTTGTTTGATTGTGGACTCCATGTATGCGGTAGGAGTAGTATTTATGATTATGCTATACCATAATCATTATATCATCATAAACACTACAAACCTTCACTACAGTCTAATTATCGATGACATAATAATGTTAACATGAATCACTTATGCTATGAATTAACATTGCTTCAACGATGATTTAGTTCATTGCCTTAGGATGGCTTGTACATAGGCTCTTAAGTTCATTACATAATATGCTAGGGACTTAGGTATGGATCATGTATCTTTTCTTGTATTTGTGACTTTATGCATTATAATAATAGTATTATTAGTCTCTCTTTATACATATACTTGGGCAAAGCATTCCTTGTTTGGTTGTGGAGTCCATGTATGTGCTAGGTGTATGTGCTGTTATGATCTAGACATAATGTCATTATCATTTTATCATAAACATCATACACCATCACTATAGTCTAATTAGGTAATAATATGATAATGTTAATATGAATATGTTAGTGCTTTGTCCCAACATTGGTTCAACAATGTTTAGGTTAGTCATTGCCTTAGGATGAATATTACATTGCAATTCATAAGGTATTTACTTAGCATGCAAGCGTGATGCTTGGATAGTTAAGTAGTGTTAGATGCCTCGTAGTACACGGGTTGTAGAGGTAGGAGGTAGGTGGGGATAGCCCTATCCGTCCATTGTAATCCTCCACGTTCGACTACGACGTAGGCTCCTGGTGGAAGTCACCTGACTGACCAGGGTAAGCCTGTGCCTGATATGTTGGACCACTAAGCCCTAGTATTTACCATTAGCATATTCAAGTGTACTTTATTAGGCTATGTATATGAGTAATTAGAGCATAGTAGGAGTAGCTCCATCTCGCAGTCTAACCCTCGCTAGGACAACCTTACCCTTAGAGTAGATTGCTTAGTTGTGTGTCACACTATCCCTATTATCAACTTACCCCTATTCTGATAAACATTTAGTACCCTATACCTTGACCATAAGAATAGTGTTCACTTTACTTCACCACCTTCCTTTTGGATAAATATGATACCCTTGGGAATACTCTTGTGTGAAATGCTACACGACAGTTTCTGTGCGCTTGCGGACCTTATCTCCTTCTAGAGATGATCTGTGACGTACTGACCGTCCACAATTACCTAGGCAGAAAATGTCTAAGTCAGTTTTAGCAATGATTATGAAATTTTATGTACTTGTTTAAATTTATTTCCAAGTAAGGCGAGATTCCTTTTTGAAGAATCAAAACCGCAATGCCACCACTTACACTCGTGAGAATGCATAAGAATTGAATGATGAGAAAGTGTAAAACTTTCTCACCAATGTAAGCAACAATCATTCAATCCTAATGCAATTCAAACAATGGAAAATTTCAGACTTGTACCTCAATTGAAGAGTAGTCCGGGCTGAAGGTTGTTGTGTATGAAACTCACAATCATGAATGTTGGTGTAGCCTTCATGTTCAATGTCTCCTGCCAAGTTGAGGTTGGAGTTGAATGAACTTCATCTTGTTCCTCCATTAGACCACCATCTTGAGCATTCCTCCACCATGAACTCAAAATGAGATTGATGGAGGGATATGCGTTTGATGAGGCCTTCCAACCTCTTTACAAATTTTATTCTAGTTGCACTAAAATAAAGAACAAACAAAACAACTCCAAAACGGGTTACGTTAGCTCAAAAGCATTATGTAACCTTTGTCGAATTGTTTTGCCCAACTTGAAACAACATGCAAATGCAATGAATATTAAGGGAAATATTTTTTGGTTTGAATTAGGAAGATGAATTGAAGTGGTTACGCCGAAGGTTCATATCCAATAAATTTATTTCTTAATTCAAAATTTTAGTTTTATGAAGGTTGGAAATTTTACTCTCCAACATTATAATGTGAAAATTCAAAGATTCTAGATGCAAATACAAAGATTGATGGAAAATCCAAATATGCAATTTTGAAAGCAAATATCAGATAACTACCAATTTACCTATTGGCGAGGACTCACCGAATTTTTGAAGTCCGATGAGTGGGTCTTACGTCCTTCCTATTTAGTGCGATGATTTGTTATCCAATCCTAGAGTTGAAGATGTGACTTATTTTGATTGACATGCCAAATTTCCTTTGGCATATCAGTTGGACATGTGGATCACATGATGGCCCTAGCCTCTCCGTCGTCTTCATGGAGACTTGTTGATGTAGAGACGGCTTCGCCCTCTTGAAGATATTCTCTTATGAGCATGGTGAGGCTTGCCCTTCTTTTGGGGTGACACTTCGACCCTCTTCATGTTCCTTAATATCAACCCATACTTTGATCATGGATCAAGAGCTTCCTTGTGCATTATGACATGTGGACTGCACAATCAAACAAGAAACGCTTCATCCACAATGTCACTTGCCCTAGGTTGCATGGTCTTGGTCGAAGGGTAGGGATCCCAACAGGTGATTGTGGGATATCCTAGATCTTGAATGCTCTTTAAGTTTCTTGTCCTTGGCCAAGAGCTTCATGTTGTACTTATTTCTTGATTGGACATGGACAAGATACTTCAAGGTAGGCTAGCTGAACTTAAATCCCATGAAATCCTCATAGCCTCCGTGATTACAAGGGTGATATTGATTTCACCTTTGACCTCCTTGTAGGTGATAGCCATTGGAGTTGTGTTTGAAAGGAAGAATCCCCATGGCTCTTAGGGAAATGATTCCCCAAGTGGCCCATGTTTGACATGGATTTTCACAAATCATGTGAATATTCATGGCTTAAATAATTCCAAACATTTCTCCATTGACTTTATCTATCATGATACTTCAATGGGAGGTGTAGTTCCATAGCTAGCATGTCCACCTTGCCAAGTGGCGTGCATGCCAAGCTAAGGGAACTAGAGCATTCTTCAATCCACCCCTTGAGTAGAGACTATATTCTCATCCATGATCAATGAGAATAGAACTCCTTCAGCTCCAGCACGAATGTGGTCATGGATTGGTGGAGCCAACCCAGGACATGGGTGTTGGATTAAGGGCCAACTATCCACCTAATGATGGAGACAAATCAAGAAGAACTCTTGGAGCCTCCCCTAAGCTTGGGGATGGATGACTTTGGCTCCTAGTGGAAGCTGAAATTTTTCCACAAAAGGCAATGATGTTGCCTAGCAGAAATCTATTGAGGTACACCATGAATCATCTTGCAGTTGAGTACTTGTGTCCTCGTCGCCCATCCCATGAAATCGGTTAGCCAACACTACCCTGTTTTCACACAAAAGGAGAAAACAAACCATGGTAATCCTGTCTATTAACTATTAGTACCTATAGCTTAATCACAAGTGATAGCTATCCTTCACTTCCTTTGCCTTCCCCGACAACGGCGTCAAAAATTCTTGTTGACGTTTCTTAACGTCAAGGATCATCTCTAGTAAGAGATGAGGTCCACAAGCGCACAAAAACTCTCATGTAGCATGTCACCGAAGAGTATTCCCAAGGGTATCGTATTTATCCCAAAGGAAGACAATGGAGTAAAGTAAACACTACTCTTATGATCAAGCAATGGGATACTAATCAATTATCAAGATAGGGGTAAGTTGATAATATATGGGTAGACACACCTAAGCAATCTATTCTAAAGGTTAGATGGGTCCTAATGGAGGTTAGACTAAAGATTCGGGAGTTTCTCCTACAATGCTTCTAATATACAAAGGAGGATAGGGTTGTCACCACCTGCTGCCTACCTATTCAATTCGTTGGTCTATGAGACATCCAACGCTACTTAACTATCCTAGCACCATGCTAGCATATTAAGTAAATACCTTTGGAGCTGCAGCACAATCCAACCGAAGGCAATGAACTAAATCATTGTTGAACCAATGCTGATACATAGCATAAGTTATTCATATTAACATGATCATATAATAGCTACATAGACTATAGTGGGGGTTTATAGTATTTATGATGATAGTATAATGACATTAAGGCATGATCATAAAGTCTATTCCTACCACATACATGGAATCCACAATCAAACAAGAAATGCTTCATCCAAGTATATGAATAAAATAATACTAATGATAATACTTTATTATTCATCAAGTCAAAAATAAGAAAAGATACATAAGCCATACCTTTCTCAATTTGGACTCGGGACTAAGAGAACTAGTGTATACAATATAATGATGCTCAAGTGGTGTGTGTTGAAGTGAGGGGTGAGGGGTCCTATTTATAGGTGGAGAAGGGTCGGTTCCCGCCACCAAAAGCGCGAGAATCAGTCACCACTGACTTGTTCAAGCCGGGAGGAGCCAACACGTTGAAGCTTATCAAGTTTCGCTCCAGGACCAGGTCGTCCTACTAGGGGTGTTGGCCGACCTGGTCTTTGCACTGTTTCGCGTGTGCATTCTCCAGGTCACTACCAGGTAGGTCCCATTCCTTGATATGGGTGCTACACCGTAGGATGGCCTTGGATACTTATGTTTGGGGGCCATTTGATCCATGTGGTGCCACATGTCAGTATTTGATTTGCTGGGATGATATTTTATAGGATCCACCCCCTTGTTTCACTTGAATTATGTATAAAATACCTGCATGCACCAATTTCTCCAAGTACAAGTGGAAATAGGGTAAATAGAAAGATGATGTGTGCAAGAAATGATATTTCCTTCACATAATTAAGTTATATTGACGGCTGAAATTGGTATATAATAGCCGTCACCAGAGCTCATCCACCTCCAACGCAGAAGTCGAAGGTCCCGCAGCCGGATCTCCTTGTGCAGGATAGGGCATGGCCACCTCCGATGCCGTCACCTCTGGAGCTGGCGTCGGGACTTCCGTCAGAGCTTCATTAATTTCTGGTGTGGATGCCAAAACCTCCACAGCTGGCTCCGAGACACCCGGAGCTTGCTCAAGTATTTATTTCTTGTGGTCCGGCGCAACCACGGGATCTTCGTCGACGACGAAGTCATCTCCACGATAGATGGCGTCGGAGCTATTGTGTCATCCGCCACAACCATAGTAGGAGACGCATGAGCAGTGGCGGGAGCTTCAGCTTGCGCAATCTCTATGGCTGTGGCAGGCACCAAAGCAACAGTTCCACTTCTGAACACTATGGAAATAGAGGATAGAGAACTAAAAATAAGCAAGAAGGAAAATCAGGACGAAAACTAAAGATCCGGCCATTACCTAGGGACGTTGCCGCTCCAATCTGCACGGATCTTCTTCCTTGGATGACCATAGCCAGAGCCCACCATCGTCAGTGAAGCAGAGACATCAAACTTCGTCCCGAAACTAGTTGCAGCCATCAGCATCGCTTTAGCTGGGATCTCCTTCGGCTGAGAAGGGACTCCAGACCCAGAGCCCGCCGTTGGCACCGGGACCGGATTCAACTTGCTGGACCTAGTGCCCTCCATAGAGACGGGACCCGAAGGAGGTGCTGAAGGTGGAGGCACAACCAACAGAGACTTCAACCGAGGCTAAGGGGTCACTTCTCTCAAGGTATCCCTCACGGAGCTCCTGTCACTTCTTGCCAACTTCCGCTTGTGACTCAAGGCATCAACAGGATCTTTCCCCTTTCCCTGACTTGGGACCGACTCTTTGGAGGCAGAGCTATGGGACCTTTGCCATTGCCACTGACTAATGCATGTTTGGAGCCTCATGTGGACAAGGAGCTCCAGAGATCATGATTCCTACTGGAGGGGTGCTTCTACGAATCTTCACAATGCCCAAGTCATCAAGCTCTGACATCCATTTTCGTACCTCTCTCCTAGCCTCTTGAACCATGTTCAGGGGCAGGAACTCCGCTTGAGGTGTTAGGTCGTCAGGATTGATAGTTTTGTGGTCAACTTTTCGAGATGAAGCTTCAAAGCATTTTCATCCAAGTTTGACCCAAGACCAACATCAATCCTGTATGAGTCCATTTCTCCACTGAATGTCCATGCAGGCCATTCTCTCTTCTTTAGCGAAGCCCAAAAGTTGGTCAGGAAGTTTGCAATCACAATTAGAGGGGTCACCCATCCATACATACAACTCTGGATCCTTGATAAGATCAGGTTGTACTCTTCTGTCAGCTTCGGGAGCACCTCCCAGGTGTCGGTGTCTGTGGTGGGAAGGCCGTCAGACAGCTCCAGCCTGTCATGATGATCCACCCTGATGATCACCCAATCCTTCTTCCAGCCATCCCACTTCCTAGAAGGAAACAACTTCAAGTACTTGAAGGGTGGATTCCTACGTTTCACGAAGTAGTAGAAGCCAAGGAACTCATTCCCTTTTCCAGTTGTGCGGATTGTGAAGGAGGTCCGAAAGAGCGCGATGCAGGGTGGAACACCCACCCACATCTCTCAAAAATGGACGAAAGTCACCACTAGTAAGAAGGAGTGGGGCCGAGGTGGTGGAGTTGCAAATCGTAGAAGTCTAGCAACATCAACAAGAAACTAGAGAATGGCGGCATGAGCCCCACCATAGCGAACGCCAAGATGTACATGATCTTGATGGCGCTTTACTTTTTGAAGGGGAGCTTGCCAAAGCGAATCGAGTTCTTGAAGGAGTCACTTGACCACCCCATGTAGGTGCGAACTCTCGACAACTCGTTGTCACTCTTGATATTGCTGGGAGGAAGTCCTAACTCCATCGCCGCAATGTGGAGCTGAAGTGGAAAAGTGATGCAATGAAAGGGCGGAGAGCTCAAAGCGTAGGATCAAATGAAAGTGTAAGGAGTTATCTTCCCGTGTAGAATTTCTCCCTTTAGTAAGCCTCTGCAATGCTTGGATGGCAACTGCATCTGGACTAAAATCACGCTTTGCAAAGTTACCTCGTTAATGACAAGGGGCCCGAGTCCACCTTGTCAAAAAGTCACACCAGGTGAATTGTTGCCATGATGAGAAGTTGGAAGCCCGAGGGCGGCTGCCTGATAGGGCTATAAAGATTATGCTGGGAACCGATACGAAAATCGTATTGGGAACCGGCGTCCTTCAATTTTGTGACATCCGCACGTCATGTGTCTGACCTACCAAATCAAGAAAGATTGTGTGTGTTGAGTGAAAAGTCGAAGAGACAGGGAGGGAGAGATAATGGCCCCACTTCCAGCATCAAAACCTCACAATCTCATCAGAGGTCGGCTCGGGGGCCACTGTCGATACCCTGAATACAAGGGTATCCCTTCCTAACAGAAGAAGACGCATCGAGTTCCACCTTCATAAATTGTGGACTTTCAGAGGTACCACGTGTCCCGAAGTGCCAGACCTGCTTCCCTCCTTAGGGTGGCTCTGGTGCTGCCACGTTTCCAGTAGCTCCGGACCTGCCTCCCCGTAGAGGGAAGCTCCGGTGCTGCAACGTGTCGAGTAACTGTTTGACAAAGTGGACCTGGGCCGCTTGTCATTAACGTGGTAACTTCACAGAGCAAGATTTTAGTCGAAATGCAGTTGACATCCAAGCATTGTGGAGGCTTACTAAAGGGAGAAAGTCTGCACAGGAAGAGAACTCCTTATGCTTTCATTTGATCTTGCGCATAGAGCTCTCCGCCCTTGCATCACTTTTTCCACTTCTGCTCCACTTTGAGGCTATGGAGTTAGGACATTTTCTCAGCAACATCAAGAGCGACATCTTGTTGTCAAGAGTCCGCACCTACATGGGGTGGTCAGGTGACTCCTTCAAGAACTCGATTCACTTCGGCAAGCCCCCCTTCAAGAAAGAAAGCCTCGGCGATATCCTGTACTTCTGGACGTTTGCCATGGTGGGGCTCATCCTGCCATTCTCCAGTTTCTTGTTAGTGTTGCTGGACTTCTACGGTTTGCAACTACACCACCTAGGCACCCACTCCTTCTTGCAAGTGGCGACTTTCATCCATTTTTGCAAGATGTGGGTGGGTGTGCCGCCCTGCATCGCACTCTTCCGAACGTTCTTCACGATCCGCACAACCAGGAAAGGGAATGAGTTCCTTGACTTCTAATACTTCGTGAAGCGCAAGAATCCACCCTTCAAGTACTTGAAGTCATTTCCTTTTGGGAAGTGGGATGGCTGGAAGAAGGATTAGATGATCATCAGGGTGGATCATCATGACAGGTTGGAGCTGCCTGACGGCCTTCCCACCACAGACACCGACACCTGTGAGGTGCTCCTAAAGCTGATGGAAGAGTACAACCCGATCCTGTCAAGGATCCGGAGTTGCGTGGAAGAAGGGGTTACCCCCTCTCATGGTGATTGCGAACTTCCTAACCAACTGTCGGGCCCTGCTGAAGAAGAGGGAATAGCCTGCATGGGCATTCAGTGGAGAAACGGACCCATATGAATAGATGTTTGTCTCGGGTCAAACATGGATGAATAGTCTTTGGAGCTTCATCTCGAAAAGTTGTACCACGGAACCATCAATCCTGATAACTTGACACCTCCAGTGGAGTTCCTGCCCCTGAACATGGTTCCAGATGTCAGGAGGGAGCAAAAGAAAGGGATGTCGAAGTTTGATGACTTGGGCATTGTGGATAGACGTATGAGCACTCCTCCAACAAGAATCGTAACGTGATCTCTAGAGCTCCTTGTCCACATGAAGGCTCTGGACCTGCACCAGTCAGCGGCAAAGGCAAAGGTCTCGCAGCGCGGCCTTCCAAAGAGTTGGTCCCAATCCATGGAAAGGCGAAAGATCCCGTCGATGCCCCGAGTCTCAAGCGGAAGTTGGAAAGAAGTGACGGGAGCTCTGTGAGGGACGCCTCGAGAGAAGCGACCCCTCAGCCTCGGTTGACGTCTCAGCTGGTTGTGCCTCCAGCTTTGGCAGCTCCTTCGGGTCTAGTGTCTACAGAGGGTACTAGGTCCGTCAAGTCAACTTCAGTCCTGGTGCCAGGGACGGGTTTTGGGTCTGGAGTCCCTTCCGAGCCGAGGGATATCTTGGCTGAGGCAACGCAGATGGCTGCTACTAGTCCCAAGACGAAGTCTGGGGCCTCTGCTTCACTAACGACGGTGGGCTCTGGCTTCGGTCGTCCAAGGAAGAAGATCTGTGCCGACTGGGCGGCAATGTCCCCTAGTAAGGGCCAACTCTTTAGTTTGTGTCCTTATTTCGCTTTTTGTTTTTTCTTTAGTTCTCTATTCTCTGTTTACATAGTGCCGAGAAGTGGAATTGCTGCTCTAATGCCTACCGCAGCCACAGAGACTGCGGAAGCTGAAGCTCCTACAACTGCTCAAGCCTCTCCTCCAAAGGTTGTGGCAGATGACACGACAGCTCTAGCGCTAGTTGTAGTGGAGACGACTTCAACGCAGACGACTGAAGAGCTCGTGGTTGTGCCGAACCATGAGGAAGAAATGCCTGAGCAAGCTCCGGCTATCTCAGAGCCATCTGCAGAGGTTCTGGCGTCCACGTCAGAAATTAATGAAGCTCCGATGGAAGCCCCAACACCAGCTCCAGAGGTGAAGCCATCGAAGCTGGAAAAGCCCGATCCTGCACAAGGAGATTCAGCTGCAGGACCTTCGACATTTGCACCGGAGGTGGATGAGCTCCCGGAGCTCTGCGCTACTGATGTCGAGCTGTTTGAGTCCATGATTGTGCCATGGGCTCCAATGACCATTCCTGAAGTCTCCGTGGAGCCAGAGGAGGAAGAACTTCTGGCAAGTCCTGAACCCATCCCCCTAAGTATGTCTATAGACAATGCCTGCTCCAACCTCCACCAAGTCCAGCTCGCCTTCGACTATGAGAGCAAGGCCCTTGAAGAATGATTGTGAGACCCTGAGGTGCTTGCGGAGACTATTGCACTTCAAGACAAAGTTGACGTAATACCAGCTCGCTGACAAAAGGGAGTGGCTGGACTCATAGAAAGCTAGACACTCGCGCCTGAGCAAGGCGCTGGATGAACGAGAGGCTTCTATAAAAGCTCTTGATAAAAAGCACGCCCAGAGGTCCAATGAAGTGGCCAAAAGCTGCTTAGAGTCTCAACATTTTGAGGGAACAGCTCCTCAAACGTCGAGATGAATTGGACAATAAGGAGGATGAACTCCAAAAAAGAGAGGATGAGATCCAGAAGAGGGAGGATGAACTCTCTCAGAAGCTGGCACTCGACGAGCAGGACTTGGCTGATCGCGTGAAAAAATTCAAGTCCTGGTTGGGTGGCAGGAGAAGGAGTTAGCTAGAGAGAAAATGTTGTCTCTGCCAGGGAGGATAAGGTTAAGGCGAAGGAGAAGGACCTCACAGAAAGGTGGGATCACATATACCTCCGAAATAAGAAACTCGCTGATCGAGATAAGTTGTTGGCTGAACAGATCTAGCAGCGCGCCAAAGAGGTCGAGCGATTCTCGAAGGAAGGTCCTGTGGAGCTTTCGTCTGCAAGGAGGTCACTGGAGGAGCTCCAAAGCGCAAGAGCAGTTGAGTCCCAGCAGGTCTGGGACTTCCTTGGGTGAGAAAATGAAGCTTTGGTACCTTTGGGATTTAGCCCGGTCCGATCGGCCGATCCGAAGCCAGAGATGGACAAGGCACTGGTTGAGCTAAACTCCGCAGGCACTAAGCTGGGTGCTCTGGTACATGTGGTCATCGACTAGATCGAGACTGAAGGTAAATCTCTGGCTAGGAACGTCGCAGAGTATGTTCTAACATGCTTCCGAAGTCGAGACTCCTCGATGTCTCTAGCTTCGGTGGTCGAAGGATACATCACCGAGGAGGAGGAAGCTGCCAAGGCCAGCGTCCAAGAAGCCGCTAAGAAATTTGCTTCATTCTTCGTGAGGAACTCCAGTAGCTAGGACCTTTCTTTCTATACCTTCACCTTGTAAATCTTCAATTTTGAATGAATGAAATCCTTTTAATTTCTATTTTCGCATCTTCGATGCATTGCCTTTATCTTGTTGGCCCTCTGGTAGATGCGCTCAATTGAGTGAGGACATCTACCATAAGGAATTTGACAATGTCTTGAAAACTTGATTGCTCCAAACACGTAGCTAGTTTGATATCTTCAAGGTCCGAAGCTTATCTACAAAATCTCCGAGGACCCTTTGTTACGTCAACGACATCCCCTAGGAGTTGTCGGAGCTCGTTCTCTTCGACGGCGTGCACTGTCAACGCTTTGAGCATCGACGGTGGGCCCCCTGGGGGTTGCCAAAGCTTGTTCGCTTCGACGACACCCACTGTCAATGCATGAAACATCGACAGCGGGCCCCTTGCGGTTGTTGGATCTTGTTCGCTACGACGATGCCCTCTGTCAACGCATGAAACATCGACAGCGGGCCCCCTAGCTAGGGTTGTCGGAGCTTGGTCGCTTTGACGACGCCCACTATTTGTGAGACCTATGTGTGCTGAATATATTGGCTTGTACTGAATACATTGGCTTTGATGATATAAGTTCTAAAATTCTGCCAAAATACCCTTTTTAGCGAGGTCCGACTCTAGCTCTGAGCTTCTGCAAGGTCCGACGATAGTTCTGACTTTCTTTGTCAAAGTCCAACATGTTTTTGGGTAGCTCCGGTGAGCTTTGTCTTTAGCTCTGGCATGTCTTTGAAGACTCCGACGTGTCTTTGATAAGCACCGATATGTTTTTGCTAGGTCCGACTTATGTTGGTTAGCTCTGACGTGTTTTTCAAGCTCCAGCGCTAGGTCCAACTAGCTTTGGTAAGCTCCAGCGCTAGGTTGTACTAGCTTTGGTAAGCTCCGTCATTAGGTTGTACTAGCTTTGGTAAGCTCCGGCTCAAGCTCCGCTTAGCTTTGGCAAGGTTCAAAGCTTGATCACAGTGATTCTGCTTTTAACTTGCAATATTTCGAACTTGCTTTACACTTATGGAAATGTTGTTAGTATTCTTTTACTAAGTTTTTGATGTGTTTTGATGGTTAAGGCTGATATCATTTTGCTATGGTTTGCAACAAGCTTATGTGAGGTGCTCATGTAAGGTGTTGTGGTTTCGGAACTAACGAGAGTCAAGTCGAGGACTTGTGCTCGGAAGAATTGGTTGTTTATTCATGTGCAGGTGTTGCTTGAGTTCAAGATATGGCTGGTGACGGGATCCATTGAACTAGTCTTAGGGAGAAGATGAGGTTCAACAACAAAATTCGGGAGGAATTGTGGTTGAGTTGATCGGGAGGTCGCGCAACATGTATGAATCAAGAACAATGCATATGAAGGTATCGTGGACGTCGTTGGAAGATGTTTGCACGTGTGCAAAGAGTGCATGGATGTGGCTGCATGATTCCAAGACGTGATGAAGAGATGTGGACATAAAGAATTGGTAGGAAAGGTCCAATCGACTAGGTTATGGACTCAGGCTGTGGCTGAGTTGTGTTTGACTCAAATATGGAAAGTTTTGAGTTGGTTATGATAGGATTTCATGTGGGTAATGAATTTGAGTTGTTTTAGGAATTTGGGGTACATTCCTAAGGTGTTTGGAAGTCTTACGATTGCTTCTATCTGCGTATAGAAGATTCCTAAGCAGTTATGGAAAGTTACAATTCGTGATTTGAGTAGGATTAGAGTCCCAGTTGAGATTGGGTTGGCCTAATGTGACGCCCGGTTCCGAAAAACGAACCAATCTAACGCATATGTGTGCCCAGGATGTTCATCACATATACACGAGTGCAATCACAAAAGAGTATACAGAAAATTACCACAGAACAAGATTAATTAACCAAGTTTTATTACACAAACCATATTATCCTCGAATACACAAGCTCTAAAGAATATTTATGACAAGTTCAACTAATGCAGCAGAAATAAACTAATTAAGCAAACTAAAAAGCTAGGAAGCATAAGCAATAGGGTATAGCGCAGCTCCAATAACAACACCACAGGGAAAGCTGACAGTAGACACGACCTAGAACTCCGCATTATCAACATTAAACTCCCAATCCTGACCTGCAACTATTGGGGGGGGGGGGATTGCAAGAGTGAGTACATGTCGTACTCAGCAAGTGTGGAAAGTATGACATGTGGCTGATTCAAATGACGACAATAATAATGGCAAAGTGTTGAAAAGTACATTAAAACATTTGAAAAGCAATATATTATATGTATGTGAAATAAACCCATCATAATCATAAGTAATATCATAATACCAGTCCATAATTCACCATCCTCATCCATAATTCCAGATTTCACCATTTACCAATAACCACATTCAATACCAGAAATTAATCCATAACCATAATACCAACCATAACCCTCCCAAATACCATCTCAATACCAAATTCCCTCTAATCATGGAAGTTGTCCAGGTGCTCATAACCGGGAGCACGGCTATCATGATAGTTTATTTAGACTCTGCAGAGTTTGTACCTCTTTAGCCACGTGTTTGTGATTTCATCACCCGTCGGCGACTAAAGAACCTCCCTCATGCCAATTACAGTTCCTTTGGTGTATGGCCAAGAGATCACAGAATAGCCTTTACAAAGGGATTACTAGCCTATTTAGACCCCACTGAGGTTTCACCGGTGGTGATGCCTCCAAATGAGCACATCTTCAACCAAGGGCCCCCTCTTGAGCCATTCGGATCCCAGGGTAGTCCCACCAACCATCAACAAACCCAATCCGACTACCCCTTCCCCGAGCATCCACAATGGTCCAAACAGCACTAGAAAAGCCCTAACTAATCAGCTACGTCGCACCCATACTTGGCCTCGTGGTGGCACTGTAGTCCTGGCTTATTCTCGCATGAACCGGTCCTTAGATCTAAAGCAAGCAAACCACCATAACATCCAACCCATCCACATACCAGGCTTGCTTAGATCACCCATTACCATGTCATATTGACCAGTTCACCTTAACCAGAATATCATTAATGCATAATTAAATTGAGTGGTATAGATGTTCCCATCCCAGTTGATTAAGCAAAGCAAAAGGTAAAAAGTCCTTCATGACTCTCTACCATATATTCCAGGTGCCAAGGGTGGTCAACAAAACTAGTAAACTTCCTATCATAGGATTCCCATCAAATTGACACAGCATGCAGTTTTGCAAACAAACCATTTATTTTAAAAACAGGATCAATATGCTTCAAGGACACTTGCCTTATATTCCGCAATTCCGATGGTCAAGCAATTCAACGTCTTGCACATGATGATCCACGCATACTCCATTCTCGATCGTAACCTCTTGAGCGTACCGGTCTACTCGCAATCAACCACATACACAAGCAAACATACATAATAAATGCATTACAACCACTAAATAATATGCAAAATATGGATATATGCAGAAAATATGTTTGTATTAATGTTATATAAATTTCCATGGCTTTTTAATAATTTTCAATAATGATTTCCTATTTAATTGATCAAGTTTGGAATTAATTACAATTAATTCTGAGGCAAAATAGTTATTTCAGAACATTAAATATGCTGAAAATATTATTAAAACCTTACTAGAATTTATTCTAAATTTTTAGGAATTTTTCTGGATTTAATTTGACACTTTATGAATTAACTAGGCTTTAATCTTATTTATGAAATCTGAAAAACAGATTAAATATTATTGAAAATATAAATTTTGCCAAATCTAAAATATCATATTGATCTTGTATGATTTAATCTAACTTGTGCGTTCCAAGTGATTTTTAAAATGATCAGACAATGATTACGATCGCTCAAATAAAATACATCCTACACGTGATCTAATTCATATACTAGAACCAAAATAATTGTTTAGATCTAAATCGTAATACCTACCGTGTGCGCATCTAGTCCGGACGGTCGTGGAACGGCGGCGCGACGTGTCTCTTCGGGATCTAGAGTTTCGTTGATGAAGATGACGACACCTTGACGTAGATGAAGAGGACGAGGACCTGATGTTGATGAAGGAGAAGGTGATACGATCGTCCGGCGGCACGACGATGGTGGTGCGACGATCTCCGGCGGACGACGGCGCCCTCCTCTTTTTCTTCATCTCCTTCCCTGGCGGCACCTCTGTCCTTCTCTCTTTTTTTTCTACCGGGCTAGGGCTTCTGGCGTCTCTGGCGGCGCTGAGGTTTCTGGTGTCGATCAAAACATGAGCCCTCCGATCCTTTATATAAGCGGCAGCAGGGGTACCGTGCGGCAACCACGGGAAATCCGATTTTTTTATTAATATACCTTTTAAAAAATAATTTATAATAAATAACTCACGGATCAGAGAATTTGCCAAACTGACCCACCTTCGTATGTGCCTCATACGAAATTCGTATTTCGTATGAGGCACATACGAAATGCACTGCCACGTCAGTTGTTGTCTGCCACGGTGGCGTTATGACCTGCCACAGTGGAAGAAATGGGCACGCACGTATTTCATACGTGCCCCATACGACGTGAACAGTACCGTCGTATGAGGCACGTATGAAATACGTGCGTGACCAAACCCTAACCCCAGTGTTGAACCATCTTGTAATGGATTTTAGTCAAAGTTTTTGAAACATTTGTAGACCGACTTGCTAAAAACTTCTAAAGTATAAAATAGAGAATACATTGTGAAGTTTTGAATTCAATGAACTTTCTCTATGTTTAGTATGTAGAAACTAGAGTAATTGTATGTGTTATTAGGCAATACGATAACGTTTCTGCACATTTGTAAAATGTATTCAGTTTTAGTTTTTTGTTTACAAATATTTGTATTTAGAATCGACATAAATGTTCATAAAGGTTATTGTAATGTAAGTTTTGTTGAGTATAAAAAATAAGTTATAAATATAATATATGGGAGTTGAATGGGAGTTTCAATTTGTTTAAAATCCTATAGCGATAAGAAATGCATAGTTTGGAAAATCATACAATTAATGTATTAATTTATAGAAATGCATATTAATTGAAGATAATTAATTGTAAGCCCGGCGGCGGTTAAATGAAACGAAATTACGTAGTTCCGAAAGTATGTGCATGTTGTTTGCCACTCTACTACTACGGTACATGAGGCAAAACATAAGTGCACATATTTCTGGAAGAAAATGTAAAATAGGTGATACAAATGGCGTGTGTACAATGCACTAAAGATGCGTTGATCTAATCCTAACACGCCTTAGTTGAATTAAACGCCGAGCATAGTTTACCCAAGTTGCTACTGAGTGCAACGGGGGTATTTTCCCTTACGCAATGCATCCGGACCCGCTTCTTTTGCGCGACGAGCTCTCTCGTGCATGCGTTCTCGCTCAGCCTCTCGTGCTTGTGCTGCGACGCGTTCCTCCTCTGCAGCTTTGTGATCACACTCTGCTCTCCATTATCGAATTTCTTCTTGCCTCTTGCGACGACGCTCCTCCTGTGCAGCTCTATTCCTCCTCTCTTGCTCTATTCTTTCATCCCACCCTCTTTCTTCTTTGAACTTCCAATATGCAAGTCGAGCCATTCTCTCAAGATCTGCAGCGTCTTCTGCTGATTGTTCCTGGTCGATGTAGTTCCTGAAGTCGCATAGAGGTGGCGGCGATTGCACAAGTGTTTGTACAAAATATTAGATTCTATAGCATTCATAAAACATAAATAATGTTGCATATTACCTGTTTCCTACCACCTGGAAGAAATGGGCACGTCCTGTGAGGAGGATCGTACTCGTAGTTGTCGCACATCCAAAGCCGGCAACCATACGAGTAACCAGGTCAAAGATCTCTTACAAACCTACAATCAGTGCCACAGAAACACATTGGAGGTTGCAATCCCTCGGAGATTGGAACTGTTTCTCTATTTGTGGGTGGTGAGTTCTCGTCCATGGTAGTGAAGTATATAGCATGATTGTAGGTAGTGCGTGGTGAAGCTGTTACCGGGGTGAGTGTTATATAGACGAGCGGATGATGGTGTATGGACCTAGTCTATGAGAAAATTCATCTCTGACATGTATAAGTGTGAAATGACATTTCACGAGGTCTGACATGGAGCAGTGCAATTTCGTATGTCTTTTGTACGAGATTCACCTGACATGGTGTATGAGATTCGCCTGACATGGAGTAGTGCAATTTCGTATTTCTCTTGTACGATATTCGTCTGACATGGAGTACGAAATTCGCCTGACATGGAGCAGTGCAATTTTGTATGTCTCTCATACAAGATTCGCCCGACATGGAGTACAAGATTCGCCTGACTTGTACTCGCCAATGTTTCACCTCCACGCCTACCTCGACCTCTACTCGTCATTGTTGGTTTGATGAACATAAGGATGCATGAGGAGTCGTATTTATATAGGCCGATCAATGCAGGGTCGTTCTTCTCTCGTACGAGATTCGCCTGCAATGTCGTTCTTTTGATGTACAAGATTCGTTTGCCGTGGATAAAATTCGCCGAACATGATAAAGTGCATTGTAACGATGAAAGATATAGTGCATAAAGAAACAAAACATAGTTCTTATATAATATAACACACAATTACATGGGTACACATTACTAACGTCTACCACGCTTGTTGTCGAACCTACGCGCTGCATTCACATGAGCCTGATCGTAAGACACGCGTGTAGGAGCTGCCCTCCTCCGTCGCTGCTGCGTAGGCGTCGGTGTCTCAAACTGCTGTGAAGGCTGAGTCGGAATGGGAGCACCATCCAACTGTGATGCAGGAACTGTGTCCTGCTGCGGCACGTCCACCAGGTAGTCGTCGATCTGGAAAGGTGAAACTGGAGGACTGTCGTGGTGCGCCAGCGAGCCGGAAGTCGTAGTATCAAAGTCTGTGGTGCCGTCCCCTACATTCGCATATAACATATAGTTAGCAGGCAACATTGTGTCCAAAATGTATTTAAGTAGCATAATTGTTGCATGTCATACCTGCGCCCATGTGTGGCACATGCGTGGACGGGCCAGCCAGGTTCGAAGAAGGAACCCAAGAAGGTATCTGTGCCGACGGGTCTGCAAAATCCCAAGCACATACCTGTGTCGACGGCCCTGGAGCCCAAGCAGCAGGTGTCTGTGTGGATGGGCCTGGAGCCCAAGCAGCAGGTGGCTGTGTGGATGGGCCTGGAGCCCAAGCAGCAGGTACCTGTGTAGACGGGCCTGCGACCCAAGCAGGTACTTGCGTGGACGGGCCTGCACCAGAAGTAAGTACCTGTGTGGAGGTCCCTGCAAAAAATATATGAACAGAAATATTAGTATCATGCAAATATGTCAAGTTTACTAATAATTACGTACCTGCTGTGCTGGGATGCCTAAAGTGACGTGCGGTCGGTACAGTAGTGTCTTGTGCACATGATTGTGCACAAGAAGCCAACTTCAGCCCCTCTTTGGCGTGACTGTATATGTTTTGGAGCATGTGCACCATCTCTGAAGAAGTCATGGGTATCCCCTGCCTGAGTCGTTGGAGTCCAGCAGAGGACTCCGCGAGAACCTGTCGAAACTGACTCATCTTCACAAGTGCGAAGTGATCGGTCATACAACAATTAATTAGTCATGTTTCATGAAAATAACATAGTAAAAAATTGCAAATGTACTTCAACACATTTGATCATACCGCCATTGAAGCCGCTTCATCTCTATGGCGCGGATACGTATCTCTCACCGAGGGTACATGCGTCTGTCGCTCGGCTGGTGTGTGTGCGAGAACAACTCGCGTCCGAGGCAGATACCACTGCAAGTACTCCTGGTAAACGGCCTGTGAGAATGGTCGTGTCTCCTGCACAACCTCCTCTAAGGCAGTCGTCCACTGTAGGAGCCACGGATGCATGCGCTGCAACCAAAGACCCGGCGCTGAGACACCCTTACGACAATATCTGCAAGACAAATAAGTACATTAATAGTTCAGAAATAACATTGTATTGAAGATTTATTAGTCCAATTACTTACGTATGAACTGCAGAAGGCACAATAGAATGTGGAACCACTGGAAATGCCTGGTGCAGGCCGAACTGACACAACACTTGGTGTGGTGCGTACTCCTCGACGTAGATATCGTACACCAGTGGCTTCCTTGTCAGCCAGTAATTCGAGTCTCTGTAGCACAGATATGCTAGTCCTCTCGATGCTCGGTGGTCGTGCTCCTCCATATCGTACGGTGTCTAGCGCACGTCCTCATCCGCATCTAACCGATCAAACTCTTTGACAAACCCTTGGTACACCTTGTGCATCTGCTTGTTACTCCACTCACGCTGCATAAAGAACAAAATATGTCAGAACAATATATTATTGTAATCGTGAACAATATGTGCGCATACTTAAAATAGTACTGTACCTGCCAACGCACCCAAAAAGTACCAATTGTAGGGCCATCATCCGGTGTCTCGCCATACTCGTCAAGATCGTATGGTGCCGGGTGCACTTGCGGCCGACCTATCATGAACCGCTCGTATACCCAAAGCTGCAGAAGTAGAGGACAACCAGCTAGTACTACGTTACCTCCAGCCTTCGTGCAAGCGTCACAAAGTCTTCTGTAAGTGGCCGCCAACACAGCTGAACCCCAACTGTACTGTGGCATCTCCTGGGGTGTGGACTCCGCTATCTGTTGAGCAAAAAGAATCAAGTGTCTGTGCACAGAGTCACCGTGCGTGTTCGTGAACATGATCGCACCAAACAACCACAATAAGTACGCCTCCAGGTATCTGGTAACTGTGGCATCATCGGCGTGTGGATGCATAGTATCCACCTACAATTTGAAAACAAAAAAGTTTATGTTTTTTTACATTTCATAAGTCAAATAACAAGGCTCATGTGCATCTAAATAACACTTCAGTAATGTGAAAATATTACCTCGTAGTACGTTAACCACTTCTTTGTCGGACCATGGTGCTGGTCATTGTGAAGTGGAGAAACAGGGTCAGCCGCAGGATGTCGTGCCACATCCTGAAAGCATGCAGACATCTCTGCGCGCCAAGTAGGTGAGTCCTCTGGAGCGCAAACAGGGACACCTGCGATAGGAAGACCCAACAAGAACGACACGTCCTCTAGCGTGATGGTCATCTCTCCACACGGCAAGTGAAACGTGTGGGTCTCTGGCCTCCAACGATCTGTCAAAGCTGACAGCAGGGCTCTGTCGAGGCTGAATCGGTACTTGCGATCAACCCGATCATATGGCCTCTCCTCAAGCAGCCTACACATCGGAAGCAACCCGGCTGCACTCAACCTGTTACATACCGAGCAATATATTAAAATCTACAGAATGATAAAACCAATTTCAGTTTCATATTAACAGAAGAATGTACTTGGGAATCCATCTATCGTCTATCTTCCAAAACTTAGCAGGCAGCTGAGGACGAAGCACGGGCAAATCCTCACCACGCGATAGTCGGAAAGCTCACTGAGTTACATCAATCCGAAACTGTAGTAACTTAGGACACTGTCCTTCATCTGCAGCCATATCTATATATGACACGGATAACATTAGTATGATGAAATATATGAAAAACATATTGAAATGAACGACGTGGACAACATATTGAAATAAGAGACATGCACAACATATTATAACAGAAAATATGTCAATGTTCGATACAACACATTTAACTTAAGGTACACGTACAAATTCATAGTTCATAATAATAAGATATTACATAATGTAGCACATCTGAATATAACGATGCACATCAAATAGCATTGCCATCCCTAAACATAGATGTGCGGCGTGCACGAGGACGCCGACCATCCTTAGGATTCCCAGAAGGTCCAACTTCAACCACATTTGCCTCATTGTTTGAAATGCAATTCTTGTAAGTATGTCCAGTTTGGTTGACTTGCTGCATGTTCCTTGAAATCTGCCAATTTCGGACTCATCCATATCATTTCTGATACGACGAGTCTTGCGACGACCTCTTTTCTGTTTCAACCGCGTGGTGTCTGGTCCTCACAAAGCGGCTGGTCCTGGATCTGTGGTAAATGTCCTTTCCATCGCAAACCCATATACTCACAAGAACCTCTTTCTGGAAGTAGTAGGAGACATAAGTACTTGGTGTTAACTTGGTATATGAGCAAGCTGCAATAACATGAGAACAAGGCCTATGAAAGAGTTGTGGCTTCATACATGTGCACGTGCAATCATCCTGACGAAGAATGCACTGCTGAACAACTCTATCACGGTTAGCACCACGACGATTCTTATCCCTACACAGAATTTCAAACATGTGCTCTGCAGTTCCCATAGGTCGCACACGATGAAATGCGGCCTTTTGGATCTTCTTCTCCATGAACTTGCACAGGTAGGGTGAATAAGCCAAATTGACATCATTCCTTACTAAAATTGCAGTAGCGTAGCGCTCACGAAAGTACTTGCATGTCCCATATAAAATGCCCTCGACAATAGCAACCAAAGGTAACCCTCTTAAACCACGTATCACCCAGTTATATATCTGTATTCAGTACCACTACATTAGCATGTGTAAAATATAGAAGACTAAATAAAAATTAATAGAAGATATGTAACAGAAGAACATCACCTCAGCTAAATTAGTTGTCATGATGCCATACCTATCACCATTAGTGTCATATAATAAAGACCACTTCTCTTTCGGTTCGCGCCAAATCCAACTAGAGAAGTTTCGGCTGGATGAACCAATAGTTGGAACAGAGACTTCATTAGGATTGGCTCTGCTTGAGGACGCCTCTGCATGTGTCGTAGTCAATTCGTCTAGACGTTGCCATAGAGCAATAAACTTCCTCTCTCGATTCTGACTACACAACATCTTGAACAAATTCATAAGTTGTTTGTTCTTGAAGTGACTGAAAAAGTTAGCGCCCAAATGTCTCATGCAATATCTTGATTGAATGTCTGTCCAATAAGGTTGTTGCCCACGCTCGGAGGAACCATGTTTCAAATCAGATATTGCTTTAAGCAGACCAGCATGACGATCGTGTATCAAACAAACATCAGGTCATTCTTGCACAACAGCCATCTTTACCCGACTAAGAAACCAATACCAACTATCAGTGTTCTCGCTTTCGACAAAAGCAAAAGCTACAGGCAACACCTGTTGGTTTCCATCAACTGCAATAGCTGTTAGAATTTGACCTTTGTACTTTCCAGTTAAGAAAGTACCATCAATGCAGAGAATAGGCCTACAATGTCTGAATGCAGCAATACATTGAGCTAACGAAAAAACTGCACGATGGAGAAACAACTTCCCCATCATATCTCTGTTCGGCACATCCATAATGTCATAATAAGTACCAACATTCCTCTCCTGAATGGTCTGCAATAACTTCGGAAGATTTTCATAAGAAGCTTCAAATGAACCAAATCTTTGCTCAATCACCTTCTGTTTTGCCTTCCACGCTTTGGAGTAACTTATAGTGTACTTGAACTCCTCCTCAATAGTGTTTATTATTGATTTCGGCTCAAACCGAATGTTGTCCACAATGCAGGCGTACATGTGATTCGCAATAAACTGCGATGTAAGAGCACTATTGCACTTCTCCAACTCATGCAACTCGCATGTGTGATCAATCATTTTAGATACTCTCCATAGTTTCGTCCACTTTTCTTCGAAACCATGGACCCGAAAAGGGCAACTTGAGAACACACATTTAACATCATAATATTTTTTACTTGACTTGTAAACTGTAAAGGATCTTTGCACAGCCAGAGACCAATAATTCACAGCATCCTTCAAACTATCTTTGTCTTTAAAGATATCTTCTTGTGTTAACTGATTCTCGTGGTATCCCGATAAGCCACAATACTTTTTTGTAGCTGATAAATTACTCGGGATTGGATTGTTCCACCCTGCCGGAACAATAATATCATTCTCATTCTCGTCATCAGAAGAATCAACTTCTAGAACCTTTTCATGTTCCATATCTTTGATTCTTATTTGTTCAACTATGTTCTCAATGTGTTCTTCTTCATCTGCCACACCACGTGCTTCTACATGTACCGAGTTCTCTCCAGCTTCTTCTACTCCGACATCATCTTCCACACTATTTGCTTCATCAGCTTCCGCTACAATCTCTACTTCTTTCATTTCCATTTGCGCAAGAAGCACTAGAGGCCAACCCCGCTCCACAACTAAATCTACATATTTTCTCCAATTCAGTGTTCCCTTAATAATAATCAAGTCCCAATAAATTTCATTTCTTGCCCGATTAATCATTCCTTTCAATATCAACTGATGTTGTTCTGGATCAAGGTTAAATTTTTTCATCAACCAGTTTACAACACCACTAAATGTCCTCTCATTTGCTCTTATTATCCCTCCATCACACGATGCGAAACCAGACAAATCAATCCCAGTAGGGCCATAAACTATTGTTCCTTCTCCATAAAATATCCAAAATACTAACTTCTCTGACATTCCTATTGGAATTTATACACACATATAAATCATATATAATTACTTCTAAAATAAAAGTCATTGCATGTTAACACATAACATTATTAACAAGTTCTAAAAGAGGATTACAATGTGCGTACCACTATTAACAAATGACTAACTAAAATCACTAACTATTAACACGTCGCTAACTATGAACAAGTCAAAAACAAGTACAAAACTAAATAGTCCATACCACTATTAGCAAGTCAATAACTACAATTACTAACTAGAGCAAAATACCTATTCAAATAAGTAAGGCACCTAATAACATAGTAAAAGAGAATAAAAATAGTACCGAAGAACGCCTATTGCAATAAGTAAGGAACCAAATAACATATTACCTATTGCAATAAGCAAGAAACCAAATAACAAATTATTTACAAAGCTAATAAGTAAGACGCCTAATAACATAGTACAAGGTAATAAAAATAATACCGGGGGACGCCCAAATAACATATTACCTATTGCAATAAGTGGGAAACCAAATAACAAAGTATGTACAAAGTAAATAAGTAAGGCACCTAATAACATAATAAAAGGGAATAAAAATAGTACCGAGGGATGCCTAGAAGAAGGCGGCGAGCGGAGCGGCGGCGCGGCGGTGGAAGAGCAGCGGCACGGCGGGGAACAGAGGCGGCGGTGCCGAAAACTGAAGAAACCCGCGCCTTATATAGAAGGACGCAAGTCGTGTGCCACATACGACACCTCGGGGCGGGGGCGAATTTCGTATGCGCCGCATACGAAATTTGAATCTCGTATGCGGCTCATACGAGATTCGCCTCCTCCTCGGGAACCAAACCGCCACCTCGGGAACTGACGACAGCGTGGCGTGCCACGTGACCGTCGTATGTGCCTTATACGAAATGCGTGGGGCACGTGTCATTTCGTATAAGGCACATACGAAGGTGGGTCAGTTTGGCAAATTCTCTGATCCATAGGTTATTTATTATAAATGATTTTTTAAAAGGTATATTAATAAAAAAAATTCCGGGAAATCCCCAGTGCGTGCCAGCTCGGACTCGGTTACGAGTCTTGGGCCGGTGGCCACGATGGCCTTTTTTTATCTTGCGATGCTGTGATGGTGGCCGGTAGTTGACTTCTATTGTTTTTCCTCTGTGCGGCCAGGATATGAGGCCAGGGCTGATTTGTTTCGTTTGTCTCTCTCTTTTTATTTTATTCTTTTTTTTTGCATGACGGTGAAGACAGGCTCACGGCATGGCTATGGTGTTCGGCCATGGTTCTGGCAAAAGTTGACCTTTTCTGTTTATTTAATTATATTTTTTATTTTTTATTCTTATTCATTTTTTATTTACTTTGTATTATGTATTTATATTTATATATTTCTTTGTATTATTATTAGTATTTATTTTTACTTATTATTATACTTTTCAGGACTTATTATTTCTTCCTTGTTCATTATTTGTATTTTCGTTTTTAGTTTTCTATATTTCTTTTCATTCATATTCGTTATGGCAATAATTAAATATCTTTAGTGTATTTATTTTAGTAAATAAATTACTTTTAGTTTATTTATTTTGGTAATAAATTTTCAATAAATGAGGATGGATGCAAAATGCCATATGAGATGCATATATTTTATATTTTTCTTTATAAAAACAATTTCCTTCTATTATTTACTTTAAATTCCTATTTAAGTTTTTAATTTGCCAAAACTCGAAAAATCAGGGTGTCACAATTCTACCCCCTTAAAATTAATCTCGCCCTCGAGATTCAGTTGGACTGGAGAAGAGATTTAAAAATAAGAATTTTGAATCCCCTTTTATATTTAAATTAGCCAAGTTTGAAAATTTTAGGACGTTACAATCTACCCCCCTTAAAAGGAACCTCGTCCTCGAGGTTCAGACGGATTAGAGAAGATATGAGAAAACCCTTGATAACATCTTCACACTTTCATGTAGCTTCATCCGGGATTATGAATCTTCTTGCAGTGCCAATCTTCTACGGAAGTAGAGACAGTAATGAAGATAGAAGGAATCCCAATCTATATGCATGCATCAAGGGATATGAAACTAACAACTAGCTATACTAGCCAAGGTGGACATGGCAATGCTAAAGCATCCCAAAATCCTCTATTAAGCACACAAGCAAACAATATATATAGCAAACAGCACCCCAAGCAAAAACTCATCGATTCCTAAGTGCTCCTATGTGCTCTAAAGTGTCCATTCTATCTAGGCTGCATCCTACGGTCAACCTGTGGCTCTGATACCAATCTGTTATGCTCGGTTCCGAAAAACGAACCAAGCTAACGCATATGTGTGTCCAGGATGTTCATCACACATACACGAGTGCAATCACAAAAGAGTATACAGAAAATTACCACGGAACAAGATTAATTAATCAAGTTTTATTACACAAACCATATTATCCTCAAATACACAAGCTCTAATGAATATTTATGACAAGTTCAACTAATGCAGCAGAAATAAACTAATTAAGCAAACTAAAAAGCTAGGCATCATAAGCAATAGGGTATAGCACAGCTCCAATAACAACACCACAGACAAAGCTGACGGTAGACACTGCCTAGAACTCCGCATTATCACCATTAAACTTCCAATCCTGACCTGCAACTGTTGGGGGGGGGGGAATTGCAAGAGTGAGTACATGTCGTACTCAGCAAGTGTGGAAAGTATGACATATGGCTGATTCAAATGACGACAATAATAATGGAAAAGCGCTCAAAAGTACATTAAAACATTTGAAAAGCAATATATTATATGTATGTGAAATAAACCCATCATAATCATAAGTAATATCATAATACCAGTCCATAATTCACCATCCTCATCCATAATTCTAGATTTCACCATTTACCAATAACCATATTCAATACCAGAAATTAATCCATAACCACAATACCAACCATAACCCTCCGAAATACAATCCCAATACCAAATTCCCTCTAATCATGGAAGTTGTCCATGTGCTCATAACCGGGAGCACGACTATCATGATAGTTTATTTAAACTCTGCAGAGTTTGTACCTCTTTACCCACGTGTTTGTGATTTCATCACCTGTCGGCGACTAAAGAACCTCCCTCATGCCAATTACACTTCCTTTGGTGTATGGCCAAGATATCACAAAATAGCCTTTACAAAGGGGTTACTAGCCTATTTAGATCCCACAGAGGTTTCACTAGTGGCGATGCCTCCAACTGAGCACATCTTCAACCAAGGGCCCCCTCTTGGGCCATTCGGATCCCAGGGTAGTCGCACCAACCATCAACAAACCCAATCCGACTACCCCTTCCCCGAGCATCCATAATGGTCCAAACAGCACTAGCAAAGCCCTAATTAATCAGCTACGTCACGCCCATACTTGGCCTCGTGGTGGCACTGTAGTCCTAGCTTATTCTCGCATGAACTGGTCCTTAGATCTAAAGCAAGCAAACCACCATAACATCCAACCCATCCACATACCAGGCTTGCTTAGATCACCCATTACAATGTCATATTGACCAGTTCACCTTAATCAGAATATCATTAATGCATAATTAAATTGAGTGGTATAGTTGTTCCCATCCCAGTTGATTAAGCGAAGCAAAAGCTAAAAAGCCCTTCCCGACTCTCTACAATATATTCCAGGTGATAAGGGTGGTCAGCAAAACTAGTAAACTTCCTATCATAGGATTCCCATCAAATTGACACAGCATGCAGTTTTGCAAACAAACCATTTATTTTAAAAACAGGATCAATATGCTTCAAGGACACTTGCCTTATATTCCGCAATTCCGATGGTCAAGCAATTCAACGTCTTGCACACGAAGATCCACGCATACTCCCTTCTCGATCGTAACCTCTTGAGCGTACCGGTCTACTCGCAATCAACCACATACACAAGCAAACATACATAATAAATGCATTACAACCACTAATCAATATGCAAAATATGGATATATGCAGAAAATATGTTTGTATTAATGTTATATAAATTTCCATGGCTTTTTAATAATTTTCAATAATGATTTCCTATTTAATTGATCAAGTTTGGAATTAATTACAATTAATTCAGAGGCAAAATAGTTATTTCAGAACATTAAATATGCTGAAAATATTATTAAAACCTTACTAGAATTTATTCTAAATTTTTAGGAATTTTTCTGGATTTAATTTGACACTTTATGAACTAACTAGGCATTAATCTTATTTATTAAATCTGAAAAACAGATAAAATATTATTGAAAATATAAATTTTGCCAAATCTAAAATATCATATTGATCTTGTATGATTTAATCTAACTTGTGTGTTCCAAGTGATTTTTAAGATGTTCAGACAATGATTAACGATCGCTCAAATAAAACACATCCTACACGTGATCTAATTCATATACTAGAACCAAAATAATTGTTTAGATCTAAATCGTAATTCCTACCGTATGCGCATCTAGTCCGGACGGTCGTGGAACGACGGCGTGACATGTCTCTTCGGGATCTAGAGTTTCGTTGATGAAGATGACGGCAGCTTGACGTAGATGAAGAGGACGAGGACCTGATGTAGATGAAGGAGATGGTGATACGATCCTCCGGCGGCACGACGATGGCGGTGCGACGATCTCCGGCGGACAACGGCACCCTCCTCTTTTTCTTCATCTCCTTCCCTGGCGGCGCCTCTGCCCTTCTCTTTTTTTTTTCTACCGAGCTAGGGCTTCTGGCGTCTCTGGCGGCCCTGAGGTTTCTGGTGTCGATCAAAACACGAGCCCTCCGATCCTTTATATAAGCGGCTGCAGGGGTACCGTGCGGCAGCCACGGGACATCCCCAGTGCGTGCCCAGCTCGGACTCGGTTACGAGTCTTGGGCCGGTGGCCACGATGGCCTTTTTTTCTCTTGCGATGCTGTGCTGGTGGCCGGTAGTTGACTTCTATTGTTTTTCCTCTGTGCGGCCAGGATATGAGGCCAGGGCTGATTTGTTTCGTTTGTCTCTCTCTTTTTATTTTATTCTTTTTTTTTCATGACGGGGAGGACAGCTCACGGCATGGCTATGGTGTGCGGCCATGGTTCTGGCAAAAGTTCACCTTTTTGTTTATTTAATTATATTTTCTATTTTTTATTTTTTATTCTTATTCATTTTTTATTTACTTTGTATTATGTATTTATATTTATACGTTTCTTTGTATTATTATTAGTATTTATTTTTACTTATTATTATACTTTTCAGGACTTATTATTTCTTCCTTGTTTATTATTTGTATTTTCGTTTTTAGTTTTCTATATTTATTTTCTTTCATATTCGTTATGGCAATAATTAAATATCTTTAGTGTATTTATTTTAGTAAATAAATTACTTTTAGTTTATTTATTTTGGTAATAAATTTTCAATACATGAGGATGAATGCAAAATTCCATATGAGATGCATATATTTTATATTTTTTTTATAAAATCAAATTCCTTCTATTATTTACTTTAAAATTTCATTTAAGTTTTTAATTTGCCAAAACTCGAAAAATCAGGGTGTCACACCTAAGGGCTGGTTATATAAGCAAGGGAGGCCAGACCTCGTGGTAGACGACTTTGGGGCTGTTCCTCTTGTGTTCTAGTGAATAAAATTCGTAGTTGAAAGGAACTTTTGTGCCTTGTTCGTCCGACTTGTTCCAGACAAGTTTTTCTTGTCGAGTTTTCTGCACATCACTACCTTTCTTTGGTGATTTTATCATAACTCGAATTTTACAGATCCAATTTAAGTGATTCTTTTTGGGTTGTCTTCACGACTTGATTATCTATCATCTGACAAAATTTCACGGTCATTGAATTTGTGGTTTCTGATTTACACTAGTTTCTTTGCAACGTTCCAGAACTGTTTTTCTCGGGTAGGACAGATTTACCTTTGTTCGATCTTTCAATCGTAACTTGAGTTTCTCTCGACGGATTTGAGTGATTCTTGTTGTGTGTCATTCGTGACTGATTCTCTCTGATATCTATAACTTTTTTCATGGTGAAACACATTTATATTAGTCTCACACACGATTTCTTTAACAAATCATTTTTCTGCCGAAGGGGTTGGGATTTAATTGTTTCCGCTGCGTAAGATTTTTAAATCTATCATTCACCCCCAGCTCTGGTAGCTTTTCACGTGCTCTTCGATCCTACAATTGGTATCACAGCCACGGTGCTCTAATCTTTGTGATTTGCACGTGTTTTTGACTAATCATCATGGAGAAATACTCTGCCAAACCTTGTTTGTTTAGTGGTATTGATTTTCAAGTTTGGAAGGCACGAATGGAAGCCTTCATCCAGGCTCAAGGGTTCGCAATATGGGAGAAGGTATACAAGCCTTACGAAGTGCCGTCAAACGATCAAGTTACAGCTACAAACTTGAGAGATGTCGACAACAACAACAAGGCTCGGAACTTGATCATACAAGAATTAACTCAAAGCGACTTCGACCCTGTTGCACATCTTCGATCTGCATACGATGTGTGGAAAGCACTTTGTGACTACAACAAAGGATCCAACACAATCAAGGAGGTAAGGCAAGACATGTTCGAGAAATAATACATGCGCTTCGAGATGCAACACGGTGAGTCTATTGATGACCTTTTTGCTCGCTTTAATAAAATTCTCAACAACTTGCGTAGTGTCAATGTTAATTTTCAGATGCTGAAAATGCTAGACAATTGTTAAGTGCATTATATATGTCAATTTTGGAGATGAAAGTCACATCTATTCGTGAATCTACTATCATGAGTACACTTACTTGAGATGTGCTATATTCCAAGTTAAAAACTCATGAAATTGACATAATATCACGTAAGAACCCCAACAAGTCTATTGCTTTTGTTTCTCAATGTGACATGCCTAGCTCCGGTAAATCTTCATCTTGTGGTACACTTGCTTTATTGTCCTCTCTAACCCTTGAACAGATTGAGGAGTTTCCAGAGGAGGAGCTAGTACTTCTCTATACTAGGTTCTCAAAAGCATTGCAAAATGTGAGAACTAGAAGGAGAGGAATCTCCGCACCTCAACGATGCTTTGAATGTGGTAAAACAGGACACTTTCATACAGATTGTCCTAACATTTCAGGTTCTACTTCCCGAGAAGAAAAACAATCAAGGACGAAGCACTCCTCAACAAATGATAGCAAGAAGAAGAAGGGCTTTACAGGTCACCAACTGGTGAACAGTTTTATCTCCATACTCAAGGAACTTGGCTCAAGCGACGTGGACATCGGAAGTGACGAAGATGAAGATGATTTGGCAAACATGTGCTTCATGGTGGGCAAGTCAAGATCAAGTATGGAGGAGGCTGAACACAACAGCGGCAATGAAGAGGTATGTCCTACTTGCGAAGAAATGTGTGATGCTATTTCGTGTGCCACTGTGATAGTTAAAATAAAGGACAAAAAGCATAGGGACAATCCTGTTAAAATTGAGTCACTAAAATCTGAAATTAATCGTTTAAAATCCTTGATTCCTAGTGATGATTCTTGTTCCTCATATGATTTAATATATGAACAATTGTCCTCATTAAGAAGTGCGCACACCTCCACACTTGATAAACCTGAGTTAGAAATAGAAAAGAACAGAGAGCTTGCTGCACTTAATGATAAAAACTTGAAAGATGCTAGCTGTTCTACAATTGATTTGCATTGTTCTACTTGTGATGATCTTGATAAGAAACTACAAGATGCTATGAATGAAATTTATATATTGAACAATGCTTTACGTTCTCATGAAGTTAAATTTTGTTCCAATTGCAAATTAAAAGGAAAAACTTCATGTGAAAATTGCCTTGATCTGTCCAATAAACTTGATAACATGCATAGGACATTAGATCGGTCTTGTAGTGGGAATAAGAACATAAACTTGCTGCTGAATTCTTCCAAGTCTTGCAATGATAAAACTGGTTTAGGTTTTGATTCTCATACTCATGCTAATGCACATCCACCTGAAATTGTAAAGTCATTAGAAAGTGGTTTGATTCATATAGTTCCTAAACAAAAAGAAGCGGTTTTCAAATCTGCAGGAGTGTTGTCTCATTCGGTTTCTAATAAACATGTTGCATGCTCATCTAGACATGAACACAAAATTAAATTTCATTGTACCTATTGTGATAGAGATGGTCATGTCATAGATTTTTGTTATAGACTAGCTAAACAACATAAAAAGGAAAGAATGCAACCTAGATCTTATAACTCTCATGCAAAATTTTCTACACGTACTAAACCGAATGTTAGGAACATGCAACCTGCTGTTATGAGTCAAAAACATTCAAAGTTTACCTCCAGACCTTCTGTTTTTGCCTCCAGAGCTACTGATTTTTGTGCTACACAAGTAACACCTTATAGGTCAGTAGTTAAGAACAAAAATCCTCAAACTTTGGCTCATAAATCTGCTGTTTTTTCTCTGCTTTTGCGTGATTTTCCTGCTGCACGTCGTGTGACTTAGTACTGGATTCCTAAATGCCTTTTGACTAACCCCAGTATTGAGTCATCGACGCATTGTGCTTCTATGTAGGTTACACGTTTGAGGAAGGAGAACATTTGGATTGTGGATTCAGGTTGCTCACGCCACATAACCAGTAACAACGATTGGTTCTCCTCCCTCTCTTTTGTGTCACGTGTAGAGAATTTTACTTTTGCCGATAATTCTTCAACTCCTATAATTGCTAAGGGTTCGGTTAGAGTAAATGATCACTACACTTTGAAGGATGTGGCACTTGTCAAAAATTGGAAATACAACTTGCTTTCTGTTTCACAATTGCTAGATGAAATTCTGGAAATTATTTTCAATAAAAACTGTTGCAAAGTTGTAGGGTCAAATAGTGAGCTTATTTTTAACATGTCTTGGTTTGGAAGAGTTTTTAAAGCTGATTTTGATATGTCTTCCTCTAAGCATAGGTGTCTAGTTGCTAATGATTCAAAGGACTTATATTTTTGGCATCGTAGACTTGGTCATGTAGGCTTTGATCATCTAACGCGTGTTAGTGCTCTTGATTTCATACGTGGACTACCTAAGCTTAAAGGGGACAAAGAAATTGTGTGCTCTTCTTGTAGACATCCTAAGATGGTTGCAGGTTCACATACTCCTCTTACAATGATCATGACCACTGAACCGTGTCAACTTTTGCACCTTGACACCATAGGATCTTCACGTGTTCAATCCTTCAGAGGTAAATGGTATGTTCTTGTGATTGTTGATGATTATTCTAGATACTCTTGGGTTTACTTTATGGCATCTAAGAATGAAGCTTTTAGTCACTTTAGAACTTTATTTCTTAGATTATCAATTGATCACCCAGGATCTAAAAAAGCAATTAGAAGTGATAACGGAACCGAATTTAAAAATCAATCTTTTGATCACTTTTGTGCTGAAAATGGAATAGATCATCTTCTTCACCATATTTACCTCAACAAAACGGTGTTGTAGAAAGAAAGAACAGAACCTTAGTTGAGATGGCTAGGAATATGCTTGGTGAATATCAAACTCCTAGGAAATTTTGGGCTGATGCGATTGCAACAGCTTGTTATGTCTCAAATCATGTTTTCTTGCGTGCTAAGCTAGGTAAAACACCATATGAGCTTCGGTTTGGACATAGGCCTAGTGTCACACACTTTCGGGTCTTTGGTTGCAAATGCTTTGTTAAGAAACATGGTAATCTTGATAAATTTGAACCTAGATCCGTTGATGGCATGTTTTTTGGTTATCCATCTCATACTAGAGGCTACCGTGTGCTTTTACTTGACACTAACCAAATTGTGGAGACTTGTGAAGTTTCGTTTGATGAAGCTAGCACGGGTACTAGATCAAACATTGCAGGTCCGGATTCATATCCGCAAGGGGGAGCATATTCATTGAAGATGAGGAAGAATTGGTGCTGCTGCCTGAAAATTCAGCAGCTAATGACAATGTTCCAGCTCATGATTTTGATACACAGCCAGCACCGACGACCATCATTTCTGGTCCAGATCCTCCTCAAGTCATAAGATCATCAATTTGTGAGGAACATGAAGAAGAATAAGAAGCTTGTGAAGTGTCCACTCCCCTCCAGGTTCTCAAAAGTCATCCTCCACAACAAATTATTGGAAGCTTGCATGAACGAGTAGCACAGTCCAGGTTTTGCGATCCAAACTCTCATGCTCATTCTCCTTTTGTTGCTTCTTTTGAACCCAAAGATATATCACACGCACTCACTAATGAATCATGAATTATTGTCATGCAAGAAGAGTTAGAAAATTTTGAAAGAAATAATGTTTGGAAACTTGTACCTCCACCTCAAGGTCACACTTCAATTGGAACTAAATGGGTGTTTAAAAATAAACAAAGTGAGGATGGGGTTGTGGTTAGGAATCAGGTTAGGTTTGTTGCTCAAGGTTTCACTCAAGTTGAAGATCTAGATTTTGATGAAAATTTTGCTCCTATTTCTAGATTAGAAGCCATAAGAATTTTGTTAGCTTTTGCTGCATCTAAAGGTTTCCAGCTTTATCAAATGGATGTTAAAAGTGCTTTTCTTAATGGCTACATAGATGAGGACGTTTATGTCAAACAACCACCGGATTTTGAAAATTCAGATTTTCCTAATCATGTTTACAAACTGTCCAAAGCCTTGTACGGTCTCAAATAAGCCCCTAGAGCATGGTATGATAGGTTAAAAACATTCTTACTTGAAAAGGGGTTTACCATCGGCAAGGATGATAAAACAATTTTTGTGCTTAAGCATGGCAATGACTCATTATTAGTTCAAGTGTATGTGGATGATATTATCTTTGGTTGTGCTTCTCATGATCTTTTGTCCAAGTTTTCAACTATGATGAGTTCAGAATTTGAGATGAGTATGATGGGAGAACTCACGTACTTTTTGGTGCTGCAAATCAAGCAAACCAAGGAGGTTACCTCTGTGCATCAAATGAAGTATACAAAAGACCTCCTAAGGCGATTCAACATGGACAAAAGCAAGCCTCTTCGGGCACCAATGGGAACAGCAACAACACTTGAACTTGATGAAGATGGTGAACCCGTAGATTAAAAAGAATATAGAAGCATGATCGGATCACTTTTGTACCTCACGGCATCAAGACCGGACATACAATTCAGCGTAGGTCTTTGTGCATGGTTTCAAGCCTTCCCACGTGCTTCACATCGTCAATCCCTCAAAAGGATTCTCAGGTTCTTACATGGATCTCTAGAATTTGGCATTTTTCTTCCTTCTTCCTCAACCGTAACTTTGAATGCTTTTTCGGATGCTGATTTTTGGGGTTGTAGGATTTATAGGAAAAGTACTTCTGGTGCTTGTCATTTCCTTGGTAATTTAATTGTTGCTTGGTCCTCTAGAAAACAAAACTCAAATGCACAATCCACAGTCCAATCTGAATATGTAGCTGTTGCTAGCGCTTGTTCACAAATTCATTGGATTGTTCAAGCACTTAAGGACTATGGGGTTGATCTAGATAGTGTTCTACTGTTTTGTGACAACACTAGTGCCATTTGCATTGCTAAAAACCCCGTGCAACATTCTAGAACTAAGCACATTGACATTAGGTATCACTTTCTCCGTGATAATGTTGCAAAAGAAAACATTGTGCTTCACCATGTAGATACCGAACAACAATTGGCTGACATTTTTACAAAACCTTTGGATTTCACTCGTTTTTGTTTTATTCGTAGTAAAATAGGGGTTATGCATCCTCATGGGTTGCATTGAGGGGGAGTTTTGAAACTTGAGAAATCTATGCGTGAATCTGAAATTAAAATAATATGAGCATAGTATTTCATATATATATGACTTTGTGATTCATTTTATATGCTGAAAGTTCTTACTACATGACTCATGTTATACATTTTGTAGTGTTTACCATGACTAGTAATTGGAATAATTACTTACGCTAAATCTGGTCATGATCGAACTTTCTTGATGTTTTGAACTTGTTGCATGCTCAAAAGTGCTTTTAATAATGAAAAATTAAACAATCAACTATTCACATGTTGAGCTTTTATGATCAAATAAAAATGAGAAAAGATCAAGAGAATATGCATGTATCGCACTTCTTCTTTTGAGATGACTTATCATTGCACTTAGATATGAACTTGGAAGAAGTTGTGTATGACTAAAACCATGTCCTTAAGCTTCTGATTGTCAAATGACATAGGCTTGGCTTGGTTGGTTAGAATAAGACAGATGCACATATAATCTCTTGCAAATATCATATGATCTAAATTTGTGCTTTGAAGAATAATAAAATGCAGCAACAAGTGTCAAGCTTTCTGGTTTTGAAATAGTTAAGTTTGTGAGATCTTGACTTGCTTAAATTGAAAATTACACTTGATCTTTAGCATGGCTTACACTACATTATGTATTTCATTGATGTGATAGTGTATGTTACTTGATAGTATGACTTGGATGAGCTCTGTTTTATATGTATATGTTATAATATGCTCATAACAATTAAAATTTGTCTTACAAATCTTGCTGAATACATTGTCAAAGGGGGAGAGATAATATGTGAATTTTTAACATTTTTAAAGATAAGAATACAAGGGGGAGAAATTGATTACACATTTTACATATTCACAATTGTTTTGGCACGATTCTTCTCAGGGGGAGAATTTGTTTTTCTTCTCATTTTATTTCTGTTTTACAAAGGGGGGGGGGGGAATTGTTTTCAAAACTTTTAATGTGAGTAAGCCAATGTTCGGATCTTAAGTGGTGTTGCCAATGAATTCATCAAGGGGGAGATTGTGAGACCTATGTATGCTAAACACATTGGCTTGTACTGAGTACATTGGCTTTGATGATATAAGTTCTAAAATTCTGCCAAAATATCCTTTTTAGCAAGGTCCGACTCTAGCTCTGAGCTTCTGCAAGGTTCGACAATAGGTCAAACTTGCTTTGTCAAAGTCCAACATGTTTATGGTAGCTCTGGTGAGCTTTGTCTTTAGCTCCGGCATGTCTTTGATACCTCCGGCATGTTTTTGTTAAGCTCCGATATGTTTTTGCTAGGTCTGACTTATGTTGGTTAGTTCCGACATGTTTTTCTAGCTCTGACGCTAGGTCCGACTAGCTTTGGTAAGCTCCGGCGTTAGGTTGTACTAGCTTTGGTAAGCTCTAGCATTAGGTTGTAATAGCTTTGGTAAGCTCTGGCTCAAGCTCCGGTTAGCTTTGGCAAGGTTCGAAGCTTGATCACAGTGGTTCTGCTTTTAACTTGCAATGTTTTGAACTTGCTTTACACTTATGGAAAGGTTGCTTAGTATTCTTTTACTGTGTTTTTGGTGTGTTTTGATGGTTAAGGCTGATATCATTTTGCTATGGTTTGCAACATGCTTATGTGAGGTGCTCACGTAAGGTGTTGGTTTTAGAACTAACGAGGGTCAAGTCGAGGACTTGTGCTTGGAAGTATTGGTTGTTTATTCATGTGCAGGTATTGCTTGAGTTCAAGATATGGCTGGTGACGGGATCCATTGAGCTAGTCTTAGGGAGAAGATGGGGTTCAACAACCAAATTCGGGAGGAATTGTGGTTGAGTTGATCGGAAGGTCGCGCAACATGTATGAATCAAGAACAATGCATATGAAGGTATCGTGGACGTCGTTGGAAGATGTTTGCACGTGTGCGAGGAGTGCATGGACGTGTCTGCATGGTTCCAAGACGTGATGAAGAGATGTGGACGTAAAGAATTGGTCAGAAAGTCCAACCGACTAGGTTATGGACTCAGGCTGCGACTGCGTCGTGTTTGACTCAAATATGGCAAGTTTTGAGTTGGTTATGATAGGATTTCGTGTGGGTCACGAATTTGAGTTGTTTTAGGAATGTGGGATATGTTCCTAAGGTGTTTGGAAGTCTTAAGATTGCTTCTATCTGCGTATAGAAGAGTCCTAAGCAGTTATGGAAAGTTTTGATTCATGATTTGAGTAGGATTAGAGTCCTAGTTGAGATTGGGTTGGCCTAAGGGCTGGTTATATAAGCAAGGGTGGCCGGAGCTCATGGTAGACAACTTTAGGGCTGTTCCTCTTGTGTTCTATTGAATAAAATTCGTAGTTGAATGGAACTTTTGTGCCTTGTTCGTCCGACTTGTTCCAGACAAGTTTTTCTCGTCGAGTTTTCTGCACAGCACTACCTTTCTTCGACGGCGCCCACTGTCAACGCGTAGAACATCAACGGCGGGCCCCCTGGCGGTTGTCATACCTTAGTGCTCTAACAACGTCCCCCATCATCGTTCAGATTGCCGTCAATTATTCATTTTTCTTGCGCATAAGAGACAAGAAAAGCAGTAGAATTTGTCCTCTTGCCTATAGCTTATTTGCAGCTTATTATCCTTATTTGAATTTTGTATCCTAACAAACTCATTGCGACAACATAAGTATAATGATTAAACTTCCTTAGATCTGAATCCTTTCTGGACCCGCCTTACTGAAACCCACCAGAGTAGGTAGAGTGGCGTACTTAGGGTGCTAGACCATGCTAAGTCGATAGTGCACTTCGGACCTGTCATTGGCTTTGGTTTTCAGATTAGTAGGCCATCTAGCAATACTAAGATCTGATAGAGGATTCCCAATAGAACTTATATATCACATGAATCTCTAGGAATAAATTTCAAATTGATTGCACAACATTGCTATTGAAAAGAAGGTAAAAGGTGATAAAAATAATGAGCTTGTGCTAAATTAAAGCACACAGAGTCTGTTTGCACATAAATGTATTTCATTATAGGTCCGAATAAAAGGGGAGACAAGGAAACACTTACCGTATAGGATCAAGTTAAGTCTGCTATTCATTTTGAGCTTACTCGGGGAAGGTAAAGACACACCTAAAGTATAGGACCAAGTTAAGTGTGCTTTTGATCTAGGACCAACCTAGCTCTGTGAATAGACTCTATGAAATACATTTTATACAAATACAGAGTCACCTCCATGTAACTAAGTGTATAATTTACAAAGGTGCTCTATGTTCCACGGGTTGGGAAGTGGTATACCATCCTCTGTTGCCAAGCAGACACAACCAGGACGAGAAACTTTGATAACTCAAAAGGGACTCTCTCAGTTGGGGGAAAGTTTGTTCATCCCTTCACAAGTAAGTATTCGTTGTAGCACCAGTTCACCTTCTTCTAGTTGTCGATTGTGCACATGCCTTTGGTGATTGCACCGAAACGCCTGGCAGTATGACGCATTTCGAACAAGTTGTCTGACACCTTGTCTCGTCGATGAGGTCTAGGTCTTCATGCCGGAGCTGGTCCTATGTGGCTTTGTTGAATGTCCAAACCCGGAGAGAACTCATGGTGACCTCCGGAGGAAGGACTGTTTCCGCTCTGTACACCAAGAAGAATGGTGTCTCCTTTGTTGTCCGGTTGGGTGTTGTCCGGCTTGCCAATAGTGCAGACGGAAGCTGTTCTCTCCAGTTGGCACCATGTTTCTTCAAGCGCCCATAAGTTCGCGTCTTGAGTCCCTTGAGTATTTCAGCGTTTGCTCTCTCAGCTTGGCCAGTGCTTGCTGGATGAGGTACTGATGTGTAGCTAACTTGTATGTTAAGTTCTTCACAGTACTCTTGGATTGTTGTGCTTGTGAATTGGGTTCCATTGTCAGTAATGAGTCTATTCAGAACTCCAAATCTGCAGATAATGGACCTCAAGAACTTAATGGATGGTTGCTTGTTGATAGTCACAACTGGAGTAGCTTCTGGTCACTTCGTGAACTTGTCAATGGCGACATATAGGAACCGATACCCTCCTACAGCTTTTGGGAAAGGTCCCAAAATGTCCATCCCCCACACATCAGCGAATGGCCACATGGGAGGAATCGTCTGCAGCGACTATGCCGGTGTGTGAATCTGCTTCGCATGGAACTGGCACGCTTCACACTTCTTGACCAGCTCGACTACATCCTGGAGTGCTGTAGGCAAATAAAAACCAAGCCAGAAAACCTTTATGAAAGTGCATCTAGGCATCCCTTGTGGGTTTTGGTTGATTTATGACAAACAAATGAGATCCTAACCACATTATTGAGATGAGCGCAGGTTTTAATGAAAGAATGAAGAAAGCGCCAAGAAGAAAGGAGAATGAGGATCAATTCGGAAAAGAGCTCAAGAGCTGAATAGAATACATCATTGTGTAGGGAGTGTGTTGGTGTAACACATCCCAAGAGCTAAAACATAAAAATCCTCACACACTCCACATTTCGCAGGAAAAACGGACTAGTCTGATATACACCAGACTAGTCTGATATCCTCTCTAGACAGGTTCGAACAAGTCCAGCCAATGCGGACTTGTCCACACCGGACTAGTCTGGTAATGTCTGGATTAGTCCGATAATGCCTCTGACTAAAATCAAGCAAGTCCTCCAAGTGTGGAATTGTCCTATATTCACTAAGGGCATCATCACATCGGACAAGTCCGATATCACAACAGACAAGTCCGAAAACCTTTCGGACTAAAATCAGACAAGTCTGCTCCTAGCCGGACAAGTCCGATATTCCTGGACACTTAGGGTTTCCTGCACGCCGCACACCGGACTAGTCCGGACTCCACCACAGACTAGTTTGGACCCTCAAAAACCTAACGGTAACTTTTGAAAACCCTAATATAAATAGATGTGCACGGCCCAACTATCAGTTCTCTCGAGCCCCTGCGCCGTCACAACCTCCAAGAGCCTAGAAAAACATCTCTTCACGAAATCCAACGCAAGAAAGATCAATCCCTTGAGGATTCACTTTGGATCAAAGGAGAGACACGATTCCACACGTTTGAGCTCTTAGGTTTGATCTCTAACACACTCTTGTTGTTTCATTGTCGATCTTACGAGTGTGTTGTTGGTGGTGTTTGAATTGTAATCTTGGGGATCCTTCAACTTGTGAGAAGGCCCCTTGAACTTGGTGATTTGCCCCTTTGTGATAGTGGAAAAAGAATTGGCCTTTGTGGCGATTCGACGAGGTTAGCGTCAGTGAAGACCCGGTCCTTTCATGGGCTCCTCAATGTGGATGTAGGTTGCCTCTGTGGGAACCAAACCATGGGATAAAATCGTGTGTCAAACTTGCTCTTAAAGTTTCTCATATCATATTATCGGATTTGATTGATTTTGTCCATATTACGTTAGAACATTCATATCAAAGCTAATTTGCACTACACTTAACTTCATTGACTCAATACTTGCAAGTTACACACTATTTTCCGCTGCATACTGTGCTTGAATTGAAATCATTGATCAAACTTGATCAATCTAGTCCGCACGCACTAGACTAGTGCACACTCTACCGGACTAGTCCGATATCTCAGGATTTGATCAGTTTGTTAAGTGTTGCAGGTTTTGACTAAATTTCAAAAAGGCCTATTCGCCCCGTCTAGGACACATTCAATTGGTATTAGAGCAGGTTTATTCGCAAGAGACTAATCACTCGAAGAAAACATGTTGGAGAAGGTTGGAGACGAAAAAGCTCAAAAGTTGGAGAAGCTCCTCGACGCCATTCCAGACTTCGAGGATGACGATGAGGAGACACTTCAACTCAAGGGGCTTCTAAGAAAGAAAGCCCTCTCAAAAGGAAAAGTGAAGGATGAGGACGAGAAGAAGAAGAAGAAGAAGAAGAAGAAGAAGAAGAAGAAGAAGAAGAAGAAGGGGAGTAGTCACACCGACTACTCCCGATATCCTTTCAATTATGATCGTTTAAATTCTAACAATAATCACTACCTATCTATTCCCCTTGGAAAAGCACTACACTTTGATGGCAATGACTACTCAATGTGGAGGCAAAACATGAAAATGCACTTGATCTCACTCAATCCCAGCTTGTGGCACATTGTGGTTATAGGAATAGATATCCCCGACAATGATGAGGAGCTCATGCCTAGCCAAGAGCAAGCAATCCATCGAAATGCCCAAGCTGCAGCAGTCATCACCTCATCAGTAAGTCGGGACGAGTTCAACAAGGTGGATGGACTCGAGATTGCAAAGGAAATATGGGACACATTGCAAACTGCACATGAAGGCGATCGTCATGTACGAGAGGCAAAGATCGAGATGATCGAAGGCGAACTAGGAAGATTCGCCATTGAAGAAAACGAGTCACCACAAGACATGTACAATCGCTTAAAGACGCTCATCAACAAGGTTCGAGCATACGAAAGCAAGAAGTGGAACGATCACGAGGTGGTGAAGCTCATCCTTAGAGCTTTCATGCCTCGCATCGTCACCTTGTGCTCGATAATTAGAGAAAGCCCCGGGTACAAGAAAATGACCCCGGATGAGCTGCTTGGGAAAATCATCAATTTTGAGATGATGCAAAAGCAGGCAAAGCATGTCAAGGAGATTGCCGACCTCACCTCAGCAAAGAAGAAAGGGGTCGCTTTGAAGTCGACTTGCAAGCCCTTGTCTAAAGAAGCTCGAGAAGCTCAACAAGAAGAAGACAACGATGACAAGAGTAGCGACATTGACGAAGAGGACATGATCCTCTTTATGAAGAGATTCAAGAAAATGATGAAGAAAAGACAAGGGGGAAAATCAAGTGAAGGAAAATATAAAGAGAAGTCAAGCCGAAGTTGAGGCGGGCATGCTATAATTGTGGTGAATATGACCACTTTATAGTTGATTGCCCATACGAAGAAAATAAGAAGAAAACAAAGGAAACAAAACCTCAACCCAAGAAATTCTTCAAGAAAAAGAAGCAAGCTGGACAAGCGAACCTAGGAAAGGAGTGGGACTCAAATGATGAGTCCTCATCCGAAGAGGAAGAGAAGATGGCTAGCATAGTCATCGAGAAGACATCCAAGAAGTCCACCCTGTTCGCAACCCTAGGCGCATGGAAGGGCAACAACACTTGCCTCATGGCAAAGGAAGGTAAACGAATGGTAACAAACAAATCCTCTTCCTTGCATTCCTATTCTAGTGATAGTAAAGTTGCTAGTGATAATGAAGACATGCTAGTTGGCTTAGACAAGAAAACAGCAGCAAAAATGAAATTTCTACTTGATCAGCTTGTTGAGAAGAAGTTAATCAACCGTCAAGAAGATATGATTATCTTCCAAAAGGAGGAATATATTGAACTTGACAAACTTCTCGAACTTGAAAAAGAGCGAGGCAAGTCACTAGAACTTGAGTTAGCCTCAAGCAAGGAAGCTTGCTTGAAGTTAAGCGACTCAAACACCACCATCAAGGATGAACTTGCTATCCTATCCAAGGTTAACAAAATCCTTGAGATACAAGTTGAGTCATTCAAACAAAGTGACCCCTCATCCTCTTCAAGCTCACATCCTCAACCACTTAAAACTGAAGCTATTATCACTTGTTCATGTGCTAAAATTGACACTAGCTTGAAACACAACTCAACCTCTACCAAGGACAAGCATCCTTCCCAAAGTGGCATATTTGACGAGGAGAAGATCAAATATGCACGTAGTGCATACTTGGTCACAAGACCTCCTAATGTCAAATATGGCATTGGTTATTCTTATGGTGAAAAGCAATATGCTAGGCCATAAAAATAACAAGGAATGTTTTGCCTTTGTAAAGGGAAAACCCTTAGAAAGTCCAAAGTCAACACATATGATCACCGGACTAATCCGATACGGACAAGGACAAGTCCGGTCCTCCGGACAAGTTTGATTTCCCGGACTAGTTTTGTTTATAAAAAACAACAACTATTATTCAGGACTTTTGATGCATCCGATGTTCTAATGAGAAGTACTATTGGTAAAGTTTATGCTTATTATGTTGGGCCATGCCATGGGAACACCAAATCTCATGTGTGGGTGCCCAAATCTCTTGTAACTAACCTCCAAGGACCCAACCAAGCTTGGGTACCGAAAACCAAGGCATGATTTGTTTTTGTAGGCCTATTCCTCCGGTGGATCGAAATGGGTGCTAGACAGTGGTTGCACCAACCATATGATCGGAGAAAGAAGGATGTTCGTTGAGTATGAAGAAAATGTGGATACAAGCAAGGGCGTCTATTTTGGAGACAATAGTCAAGGAAAGGTGCTCGGTACTGGTAAAATTGTTATATCGTCTCAACATACTCTTTCTCATGTTTTACATTCGATTCTCTAGATTATAACCTGCTGTCCATATCTCAATTATGTGACAACGGTTATAATTTCTTGTTTACTAATGAGGGTGTGACCGTCTCTAGAAGAGGTGATGGTTCAATTGCATTCAAGGGTATGTTAAAGGGAAAGCTTTACCTTGTTGACTTCAACAAAGATAAAGCCGAACTTGACACATGCTTGATTGCAAAGACCAACATGGGTTGGCTGTGGCATAGACGGCTAGCGCATGTTGCTATGAGGAATCTTCAAAAACTCCTCAAGGGGGATCACATCCGAGAATTGAAAGATGTTGTTTTTGAGAAAGACAGGCCTTGTAGCGTGTGCCAAGTCAGGAAGCAAGTTGGAGCACCTCACCCCGCGAAGAACGTTATGACTACAACAAGACCGCTCGAGCTACTTCACATGGCCCTCTTTGGACCAATTGCTTACATAATCATCAACGGTAACAAATATGGTTTAGTAATTGTTGATGACTTTTCGCGCTTCACTTGGGTTTTTTTTGCAAGATAAGACAGAAACTCAAGGAACCCTCAAGAAGTTTCTCAAGCGTGCCCAAAATGAGTTCACATTGAAGGTCAAGAACATATGAAGCAACAATGGCACAGAGTTCAAGAACACTCAAGTTGAGGAGTACCTAGGCGAAGAAGGCATAAAGCATGAGTTTCAGCACCTTACCCTCCTCAACAAAACAGAGTTGCCGAAAGGTGGAACCGAACCCTCATAGAGATGGCGAGAACAATGCTCGATGAATACAAGACCTCGAATCATTTTTGGGCGGAAGCAGTTAACACTGCTTGCCACGCCATAAACCGAATCTACCTTCATCGACTACTCAAAAAGACATCATATGAGCTACTCACCGGTAACAAGCCAAATATTTCTTATTTTTGAGTCTTTGGTTCTAAATGCTATATTTTGAACAAGAAGCCGAGGACTTCAAAGTTCGCTTCGAAGTCCGATGAAGGTTTCTTACCTGGCTATGATTCGAACACTTAGGCCTATCATGTATTCAACAAAGTCTCCAGACTTGTTGAAGTAGCACGTGACGTAGTGTTCGATGAAACTAACGGCTCTCAAAAGGAGCAACTTTATCCATGTGTGCTAGATAGAGAAGAAGCTCCATGTCAAGCATTGAGAAGAATGGTGTTGGGCGATGTTCGACCACAAGAGCCACCTCTACATGTGCATGAGGAAGATGAACCGTATGTGGAGGCCAATGATCAAGTGGGAGCTTCCGCACAAGATCAACATCAAGAAAACAAAGATGATCAACAAGTCAATGAGGGCAACCATATAGGGGGAGAAGAAGAAGATCATGAAGACACAAGACCGCAAATGCCACATCCGAGAGTACACCAATGCATCCAAAGAGACCACCCAATAGACAACATCATCGGTGACATCCAAAAGGGAGTAGCAACTAGATCCCGCATACCTAACTTTTGTGAGCATTACTCTTTTGTGTCCTTTTTGGAACCACGCAGGATTGAGGATGCATTGAAAGATCCATACTGGGTGGTGGCGATGCAAGAAGAACTGAACAACTTCAAACGGAACGAGGTGTGGGAACTCGTCGAAAGACCTCACGTGAATGTCATCGGCACAAAATGGGTCTGCCGCAACAAACAAGACGAACACGGGGTGGTGACAAGGAACAAAGCACGACTTGTGGCCAAAGGGTATTCACATGTCGAAGGTTTGGATTTCGATGAAACCTTTGCTCCCGTAGCTAGACCTGAATCAATTAGAATATTTCTTGCATATGCTACTCATCATGATTTCAAGCTCTACCAAATGGATGTGAAAGGTGCCTCCCTCAACGGACCAATCAAGGAGGAGGTGTACGTGGAGCAACCTCTCGGATTTGAAGACAAAGAGTTCCCCGATCACGTCTTTAAACCGCGTAAGGCTCTCTACGGCCTCAAACAAGCTCCTATAGATTGGTATGAGTCCCTAATAGATTTTCAAATTGAAAATGGTTTCAATATTGGAAAAGCAGATTATACACTATTTACAAAACACTTTGACAATGACCTCTTTATTTGTCAAATTTATGTTGATGAAATTATCTTTGGTTCAACTAACAAATCCTTTTGTGAAGAATTTAGTAAGATTATGACATATAGGTTTGAGATGTGTATGATGGGAGAACTGAAAGTGAGACAACAAAAGGAAGGGACATTCATAAGCCAAACCAAGTACAAGAAAGACATACTCAAGAAGTTTGGGATGGACAAGCGAAGCCTATCAAGACTCCCATGGCAACAAATGGACACTTGGATCTCAATGAAGATGGAACAAGCGTGGATCAAAAGGTATATCACTCCATGATTGGATATTTACTCTACCTATGTGCATCTAGGCCTGATATTATGTTGAGTGTATGTTTGTGTGCGAGATTTCAAGACAATCCTAAGGAGTGTCATTTGACAGCCGTTAAAAGGATATTGAGATATTTAGTTCACACACCCAACCTAGGCCTTTGAAGGTTCCAAGTTCAATCTCATTGGATACTCCGATGCAGATTATGCCGGATGCAAAGTAGATAGAAAAAGTACCTCCGACACCTGCCAATTCCTAGGTAGGTCCCTAGTTTATTGGTCCTCCAAGAAACAAAATTCCATTGCCTTATCCACGGCCTAAGCGGAGTATGTTGCAGCCGGGAGTTGTTGTGCACAACTCCTTTGGATGCAAAAAACTCTAAGGGATTACGGTTACAATATGAGTCGTATTCCACTCCTTTGTGATAATGATAGTGCCATCAAAATTTCTCATAATCCAGTTGAACACTCTAGAACCAAACGCATAGACATCCGGCATCACTTTTTGAGAGACCATTCAATGAAACGAGACATAGCCATTTCCCATGTCAACACCGAAAAGCAACTAGTCGATATATTTACAAGGCTGCTAGATGAAAAACATTTTTGCGAGCTCCGAAATGAACTCAATATCCTTGATGCTCGGAATGTGGCTTGAAAACTTGCATACCTGTATGAACTCATCAAAATATATTGTTTGAGTTGCGAAAATCATCTTTCTGAATTTTCACCAAAAACTATTTCAACTACTTGATCTTGATGAATTATGATCATTGCTTGATTATTGTATGCTTACTGATCATATTCATCAAGATTATTTGATTTGCTTTGCCCCCCCTATTTTCTTAATAAGTACCTTCAAATATATACGTGAATGTGCATCTAGGAATCTCTTGTGGGTTTTGGATGATTTATGACAAGCAAATGAGATCCTAACCTCTTTATTGAGATGAGCACAGGTTTTAATAGAAAAATAAGCAAAGTGCCAAAAAGAAGGAAGAATGAGGAGCAAAGTGGAAATGAGCTCAAGGAAGAAGAATAGTAGATCATTGTGTATGGTGTGTGTCAAGGAAACACACCCCAAGAGCTCAATCACAAATAAACACACACACTGCACAAAGTTATACAGGGCCGGACTAGTCCGACTGACACCGGACTAGTCCGATATCCTTTCTGCACAAGATCGAACAAGTCCGATATCCATCGGACTAGTCCGATATCTCTCTGACTAGAATCAGACTAGTCCTCTCCAGTGCGGACTAGTCCTCAAAACACTTCACAAGTCACACAATCGGACAAGTCCGATCACCACCGGACTAGTCCGATATTCATTATGATCTAAATCGGACAAGTCTGATATTAGCATGGACTAGTCCGAAAAACTCTCTGACCTAAATCGGACAAGTGCTCAAAGTGCAGACGTGTCCTCATAACCACTTAGGGTTTCACTGTCCGGACAAGTTCGATCACTATCGGACTAGTCCAAAGATTTCCAGAAGCAAAATCGGACAAGTCCGCTCCTAGCCGAACTAGTCCGATATTTCGGGACACTTAGGGTTTGCTACACAAAGCACATCGGACTAGTCCGGTGTCCACCACGGACTAGTACGATCTTTCTAAACCCTAACGGTCACTTTTAGAAACCCCGTATAAATAGAGGTGCACGACCCAACTTTAATATCTCTCGAACCCTAGCGCCGTCACACCTTCCAAGAGCCTCAAAAACACATCTCTTCACGAATTCTAAAGCCAAAAAGATCAATCCCTTGAGGATACACATTGGAACACTGGAGCGACACGTTGCATCACACTTGAGCTCTTGGTTTGATTCTCTAACACACTCCTGTGATTTTCATTGTAATCTTTTGAGTGTGTTCTTGGTGGAGTTGTGATTATAATCTAGAAGAGCCCTCAACGTGTGAGAAGGCCCTCTTGAATTCGGTTATTTACCCTTTGTGATAAGTGGAAGAGGATTGGCCTTCGTGGCGATCCGACGAGGGTAGGGTTGGAGAAGACCCGGTCCTTTTGTGGACTCCTTAATGTGGGTGTAGGTTGCCTCTGTGGGAGCCGAACCACGGGATAAATCACTTGTGTCTTGCTTTGTGTTCATTGTTCTTACTCATTATAACGATATAGGGTTTGAATCAATATTGCTTACTTTATATTGAATAATTAAGTATAAGATTGAATTGTGATATATCCTAGTACATCATCTTGCAACATTTAAATTAACTATATATTTCTGCTGCATACATCGTAGAATCAAAGTAATCGATCAAACTTAATCAACCTAGTCGGTACACGCCGAACTAGTCCGCACTTTACCGGACTAGTCCGATATCTCAAGTTTTGATTTGGTGATTAAGTGTTGCAGGTTCTGACAAATTTCAAAAAGGCCTATTCACCCCCCTCTAGGCCACATTCAATTGGTATCAGAGCAGGTTCTTCAAGAAAGAGACTAATCGCTCGAAGAAGATCATGTCAAACATGAAGGACATCCACAAGAGCAACAACCAAGAAAAGGTTGATGATGACAAGAACCAAAAGGTGGAGAAGTTCCTCGAAGCCATTTAATACTTCGAGGACGACGATGAGGAGATGCTAGAACTAAAGGCGCTCCAAAGAAAGAAGACACTTTCCAAAGGGAAAGTGAAGATTTTAGAAAAGAAGAAGCAGGGGAGTAGTCATACCGACTACTCCTGATATCCTTTCAACTATGATCGTCTTAATTCCAACAATAATCATTATTTGTATATCCCACTTGGAAAAGCCCCACATTTCGACGGAAGTGATTACTCAATGTGGAGGCAAAATATGAAAATGCATCTAATCTCTCTCAATCCTAGTCTATGGCATATTGTGCACAGGTATAGATATCTCGGACGACGACGAAGAACACACACCGAGCCAAGAGCAGGCAATTCACTGAAATTCTCAAGCCACGGCAGTAATTACCTCTTGGCTTAGTCGGGACGAGTTCACCAAGGTGGATGGACTCGAGATTGCTAAGGAGATATGGGACACATTGCAAACTACACATGAAGGTGATCGACATGTGCGTGAAGCAAAGATCGAAATGATCGAAGGCGAATTAGGAAGATTCGCAATCGAAGAAGACGAGTCACCCCAAGATATGTACAACCGATTAAAGACACTCGTCAACAAAGTTTGATCATACGAATGCAAGAAGTGGAATGACCACAAGGTGGTGAATCTCATCCTTAGAGCTTTCATGCCTCGCAACGTCACCCTATGCTCAATGCTTAGGCCCCGGATACAAGAAAATGACTCCGGATGAATTACTTGGGAAAATCATCAACTTCGAGATGATGGAAAAACAAGCAAAGCATGTTAAGGAAATTGCTGACCTCACCTTGGCAAAGAAGAAAGGTGTTGCTTTGAAGACCACTCTCAAGCCCCTATCTAAAGAAGCTCGAGAAACTCAGCTAGAAGAAGACGGTGATGATGAGAGCGGTGAATAAGATGAAGAAGACATGATATTGTTCATGAAGAAATTCAAGAGAGTAATGAAGAAAAGACAAGGCACTAAATCAAGCGAAGGAAAGTACAAGGAAAGAACAAAGCCAAAGTTAAGGCGGGCATGCTATAATTGTGGTGAGTATAGCCACTTTATAGTTGATTGCCCATATGAAGAGAACAAGAAGAAGACCAAAGAAGCCAAGCCTCAACCCAAGAAATTCTTCAAGAAGAAGAAACAAGCTGAACAAGCGCACATATGGAAAGAGTGGGACTCAAATGATGTGTCCTCATCATCTGAAGAAGAAGAGATGGCTAGCATAGCCATCGAGAAGACATCCAAGAAGTCTACTATATTCCCTACACTCGGCGCATGGAAGGGAAATGGCACTTGCCTCATGGCAAAGGAAGGTAAACGCAAGGTAAACACCAAACCCCCCTTTCGTGCATTCCTATTTGAGCGATGATTAAATCAATAGTGATAATGAGGATATGCTTATTGGACTAGATAGGAAAACCACCACAAAAATGAAATTTTTACTTGATCAACTTGTTGAGAAGGAGAGGTTGATACATCGTCAAGAGGACATGATTATCTCCCAAAAGGAGGAACATGTCGAACTTGACAAACTTCTAGAGCATGAAAAGGAGAGAAGCAAGTCACTAGAGGTTGAGTTAGCTTCAAGCAAGGAAGCTTGCTTGGAGTTAAACGACTCAAATTCTACAATCAAGGAAGAACTTGCTAACCTAATGAAGGTTAACAAGATCCTTGAAGTGCAAGTTGAGTCACTCAAGCAAGGTGACCCTTCATCCTCCTCAAGTTCACCTTCTCAACCCATTAAAACTGAAGTTGCTTTTACTTGTACATGTAATAAAGTTGGCACCAGTTTGAAAGACAATCCAACCTCTACAAAGGATAAGCATCCTGCCCAAAGTGGCATATTTGACAAGGAGAAGATCAAATATGCACGTAGTGCATACTTGGTCACAAGACCTCCAAATGTAAAATATGGCATTGGTTACTCTCATGGTGAAAAGCAACAAGCTAGAAGCCATAAGAATAACAGGGATAGCAATGTCTTTGTAAAGGGAGGAGCCTTCCAAACTGGAAAATCAAAAATTAATAAGTACAAAACGCATGACCGCCGGACTAGTCCGGTGAGGGTCCGGACAAGTCCGGCACTTCGGACAAGTACGGCCTCCCAGACTAGTCCTGTGTATAAACAACAAAAGTTACTTTTTAATACTTTCAATGCCTCGTATGTCTTAATGAGAAATAATTATGGAAAGGTTTGTGCTCATTACGTTGGGCCACACCATGGGAATAGAAAGTCTCATGTGTGGGTGCCCAAATCTCTTGTGACTAACCTCCGAGGACCCAAGTAAGCTTGGGTACCTAAAACCAAGGCACAAATTGTTTTTGCAGGCCTATTCCTCCGGTGGATCTAAATGGATGTTAGACAGTGGCTGCACCAACCATATGACTGGAGAAAGAAGAATGTTTGTTGAATATGAAGAGAATGAGAATCCAACTGAGGGCATCTATTTTGGAGATAATAGTCAAGGGAAGGTGCTCGGTATCGGTAAAATTGCCATGTCATCTAAGCACACACTTTCTCATGTATTACATGTTGATTCCTTGGATTATAACCTGCTATCCATATCTCAATTATGTGACAAGGGTTATAATTGCTTGTCCACTAACAAGGGTGTGACCGTTTCTAGGAGGAGTGATGGTTCCATTGCATTCAAGGGTATGTTAAAGGGAAAGCTCTATCTTGTTGACTTCAACAAGGATAAAGCTGAACTTGACACATGCTTGATTACAAAAACCAACATGGGTTGGCTATGGCATAGATGGCTAGTGCATGTTGGTATGAGGAACCTTCAAAAACTCCTCAAGGGTGATCACATCCGAGGTTTAAAGGATGTTGTGTTTGAGAAAGACAGGCCTTGTAGCGCGTGCCAAGTCGGGAAGCAAGTTGGAGCACCTCACCCCACCAAGAACGTCATGACTACAACAAGACCGCTCGAGCTACTTCACATGGACTTATTTGGTCCAATTGCCTACATAAGCATCGACGGTAATAAATATGGTTTAGTAGTTGTTGATGATTTTTCTTGCTTCACTTGGGTTTTCTTTTTGCATGACAAGTCAGAAACACAAGGAATACTCAAGAAGTTCTTCAAGCGACCTCAAAATGAATTCTCATTGACTATCAAGAACATTCAAAGCGACAATGGCCCGGAGTTCAAAAACACACAAGTGGAGGAGTACCTATATGAAGAAGGCATAAAGCATGAGTCTTCAGCTCTGTACTCCCCTCAACAAAACGTTGTTTCTGAAAGAAAGAACCGAACTCTCATAGAGATGGCAAGAACAATGCTCGATGAATACAAAACCTCAGATCAATTTTGGGCAGAAGCGGTCAACACCGCTTGCCACACCATAAATCGAATTTACCTTCATCGACTACTCAAGAAGACATCCAATGATCTAGTTACCGGTAAAAAGCCTAATATTTCATATTTTCGAGTTTTCAGTTCTCCATGTTATTTCTTGAACAAGAAGCCTAGGACTTCAAAGTTCGCTTTGAAGTCCGATGAAGGTTTCTTGCTTGGTTATGATTCGAACACTTACGCCTATCATGTTTTCAACAAGACCACCAGACTTGTTGAAGTAGCACGTGATGTAGTGTTTGATGAAACTAATGGCTCCCAAAAGGAGCAAGTTGATCCATGTGTGCTAGATAAAGAAGAAGCTCCTTGTCAAGCATTGAGAAGAATGGCGTTAGGCGAAGTTTGACCCCAAGAATCACCTCTACATATCCATGAGGAAAACGAACCACAAGAGGAGACCAATGATCAAAGGGGAGCTTCCATACAAGATCAACCTCAAGAAAGTGAAGATGACCAACAAGTCAACGAAGGCAACCATTTAGGGGGATAAGAAGATGATCATGAAGATACAACGCCTCAAGTGCCACACCCAAGAGTACACCAATGCGTCCAAAGGGATCACCCAATCGACAATATCATCGGTGACTTCCAAAAGGGAGTAACCACTAGATCTCGCATAGCTAACTTTTGTGATCACTATTCATTTGTATCCTTTTTGGAACCATGCAGGGTTGTGGATGCATTGAATGATCCAGACTGGGTGGTGGCAATGCAAGAAGAATTGAACAATTTCAAGCAGAACGAGGTGTGGGAACTCGTGGCAAGACCCAATAAGAACATTGTCGGCACCAAGTGGGCCTTCCACAACAAACGCGATAAACACGGGGTGGTGACAAGGAACAAGGCATGACTTGTGGCCAAAGGGTATTCACAAGTCTAAGGTTTGGATTTCGATGAGACCTTTGCTCCCGTAGCTAGACTTGAATCTATTAGAATATTACTTTCATATGCTACTCATCATGATTTCAAGCTCTATCAAATGGATGTGAAAAGCGCCTTCCTCAACGGACCAATCAAGGAGGAGGTGTATGTGGAGCAACCCCCCGGGTTTGAAGACGAAGAGTTTCCCGACCACGTATTTAAATTGCGTAAGGCTCTCTACGGCCTCAAACAAGCTCCTAGAGCTTGGTATGAGTGCCTTAGAGATTTCTTAATTGAAAATGTCTTTAAGATTGGCAAAGTAGATTACACACTGTTTACAAAGAATTTTGACAATGATCTTTTTGTTTGTCAAATCTATGTTGATGATATAGTCTTTGGTTCAACTAACCCATCTTTTTGTGAGGAATTTAGTAAAATCATGATAGATAGGTTTGAGATGACCATCATGGGAGAGCTAAAGTACTTCTTGGGATTCCAAGTGAGACAACAAAGGGAAGGGACTTTCATAAGCCAAACGAAGTACACTCAACACATACTCAAGAAGTTTGGGATGGACAAGGCGAAGCCCATAAAGACTCCGATGGCAACGAATGGCCACTTGGATCTCAATGAAGATGGACCTAGCGTCGACCAAAAGGTATATCGCTCCATGATTGGATCTCTACTCTATTTATGTGCATCTAGGCCAGATATTATGTTGAGTGTATGTTTGTGTGCAAGATTTCAAGCCAATCCTAAGGAGTGTCACTTGACAGCCGTAAAAAGGATCTTGAGATATTTAGTTCATACACCCAACCTTGGTCTTGGGTATCCAAAAGGCTCCAAATTCAACCTCATTGGCTACTCAGAAGCAGATTATGTCGGATGCAAGGTAGATAGAAAGAGTACCTCCGGTACATGCCAATTCCTAGGTAGATCCCTAGTTTCTTGGTCCTACAAGAAACAAAATTCCATTGCCTTATCCATAGCCGAAGCGGAGTATGTTGCAGCCAGGAGTTATTGTGCACAACTCCTTTTGATGAGACAGACTCTAAGGGATTACGGTTACAATATGAATCGTATTCCACTCCTTTGTGACAATGAGAGTGCCATTCAAATTGCCCATAATCCCGTGGAGCACTCTAGAACCAAATACATAGACATAAGGCATCACTTCCTGAGAGACCACTCCATGAAAGGAGATATAGCCATTTCCCATGTCAACACCCAAAAGCAATGGGCCAACATATTCACCAAGCCACTTGATGAAAAGCGCTTTTGTGAACTCCGAAATGAACTAAATATCGTTGATGCTCGGAGTGTGGCTTGAAAATTTGCATACCTGCATGAATTCTTCAAAATATGTTGACTAGATTATGAAATTCATCTCCCTTAGTTTTCTCCGAAAACTATGTTAATTATTAGATCTTGGTGAATTATGGTCATTGCTTGATTGTTGTATGCTTACTGATCATATTCATCAAGATTATTTGATTTTATTTGCCTCCCTATTCTCTAAATATGTACCTTGAAATATATATTAATGGGCTAATAAATTCTTGCCTGGTGACCACAGACTAGTCCGTGGTTACCCGAACAAGTCCGCCCATGCAGACTAGTCCGCTGAGTGCCGGTTAGGCCGGACTAGTCTCGTAGACCATAGACTAGTCTGATATAGCCTCTAGAAAAGTTCGGACTAGTCCGGTCAATTCCGGACTTGTCCGATGTTTCGTGTCCTTAACCCTAGCCACCGCCAAACCCTACTCCCCTCATCCTCACTCTTGCCTCACGCGTTCTCTCTCTCAAACTCGAGCTCCCAAGGCGATTTTGCATTCCCTCCACCAAAAAGCTCCGCATTTTGGTGGAAATCAAGCTTCCTTGCTCGAAGATTGAAGTTCTCAGACAAGTCCGGACTTCAACACCTCCTTCTTCGAGAATCAATCGATTTCTTCGGAAATTTTCACCCAAACCCTAGAAATCTCAATTTTCTTCATTGCTGATCGAATAGCCTAGCATCATTCACTATATGCATGCCTCCTTGATGTATTACATTTATGCTAAGCTAGTTGTGCATTAGGAATCTCCATTTGTCTAGTTGCCTAGGTTTTTGAGGATGAATACCGGACTAGTCTGGTCCATGCACGGACAAGTCCGATCACCCCGGACTAGTCCGTGCCTGTACACCAGACAAGTCCAATTTTTCTGAACTCGAAACCTAGCCTGTCAATTACTCAATGCGATGCCTTGTTATTATTTCTCACTCATGCCTTGAATCATCAATACTCATTCATGCCTTACACGATTCATTCTCAGGACATGTCGAGCACAAATGATGAGATTTCCGATTTCGAGGCTGAGATGGACCACGAGGTGTCACCTCGGTCCTCGACAAGCCTTGGCATGAAATGCCTAGAGCGACCTTCCGAGCCAGCTCCATCTCCTCCTCAGGCTTGGAGGAAGGTGCTTGCCAAGATGCCGGCCTCCAAGGCAACAGCAGCAACAAGTGGCCCTCGCCAAGCTAAGGGCAAGGGCAAAGGAATAGCAATGGGCCCGGTTGGCCCCCTCAGGCTGCATGCTCCAAGGGAAGGGGTCAGGGACCCCACTGAAGTCTTTAGTTTCTTCTCTCCTTCTTTTTGGTGTCTTGATGCCAAAGGGGGAGACATTGAGGGGGTGTCTTAGTCTTAGCAGTAAGATGCGAGGAGAGAGCTCTCTTTTATGCTTTTTGACTATTTTGTGGGTTGTAAAGCTTTTACTATGTTCTTATGAGGATTATGGTCCTGTGATGCATTATTTTGATCTACATGAGAAGTAATTGTTGAAAACTGTGTTGTTGCTCCTAGAATGACATATATGCTTGGTTTTGGTTGATTAATGTCAATTATGTCATTCTCATTGTTTCAATGTACTTAGTTATGCATCCCACCATAAAGAATGCACATATGGATTTTGTTTTCATTGCTTGATGTATTTTAGACTCATATGTGCATGCTTTATGAAAATCTCAATTTTTATCACATTTTGTGAAATCTCAATTGGTTGTCATCAATCGCCAAAAAGGGGGAGATTGAAAGTGCATCTAGGAATCCCTTGTGGGTTTTGGATGATTTATGACAAGCAAATGAGATCCTAACCTCTTTATTGAGATGAGCACAGGTTTTAATAACAAAATAAGCAAAGTTCCAAAAAGAAGGGAGAATGAGGAGCAAAGTGGAAATGAGATCAAGGAAGAAGAATAGTAGATCATTGTGTATGTCGTGTGTTAAGGAAACACACCCCAAGAGCTCAATCACAAATAAACACACACACTACACAAAGTTATACAGGACCGGACTAGTCCGACTGTGATGAGGACATCACTTCTATGGATACAAACAACACTCCATTGAATATACAAGATGCAATCAATAGAGTTCATACACAACAATTAATTTCAGAGGATCCATGGAGAGGTTCAAAGAGTACTTTGAGGAAGTATTAGGGACGTGGAAGACCAGAGAATTCGTTCAAAGAAGATGGAAATCGACCCCAACTTAAAATCGTGTCCAACTCGGTGTCCAGGAGCAGTACGCACTAAAACGGACGCCCAAGACACATACGAACTCTGTTTTGGACGTTCCACATATGCACGGAAAGGGGAGAGGATAACCTTTCCAATGGCTATGGTCCATATAAAAATTCATTCGGAGTCATCGGGAATTGTCGAAACAATATCGAGTACAAAATCTGTCAGGGTGCTGCGCCACCGTATTGGGCCATTGGGCCTTGTATCAAGTCTAAGTCCATTATTTTCGTGTATTAGAGTTAGGTCACGACCCTAACACCCCCTTGGGCGTCCTCCCACCTATATATACTCCGTGGTAGCCGCCATAGACAATTGGGTTTTGCTTAGATCAATAATATCGCCGTTCTACGGTTTGTGAAACCCCAACTTCACGATTTCAGATCGTGTCTACCTTGTTCTTGCTTGTGTTCTCGGTTGCACTTGCAGGGATTAGCCTCCTTGGTGAGGTCAATCGTGTGTAGCACGGTTGATAACCAACGGAGCGGTGGTGTAGTGATTGTAGGGGTTTTTCGTGTTCTACTCGAGAGCCTCGGATCATCAACGTCGAGATCTCCATCAATCGACTTATTCATTACCTTTCGGAAGATCAGGGTCAAATCTTTTTTCTATCAATTGGTATCAGATTTCCAGGTTGCCCGTTAGGTAATTCATCTATCCATTACATTAGTTTTTTTATTCATACCTAGAGTTCACAAAAAAGCCACAAAAAATTTGCAGTTTAGTAGATCTGTTCATTATTTTGTCCAAACCACCATTGAGCCTTTGCAACTTTTGTTTTAAGTTTGTGTCAATTGTTGAGTCATATTGCTGGTTTATAAAGTGTTTTTGGTCTTAGTTTGAGTTTTGCATTGTGTGATTCATCCTTTTGAATCACGTCATCACGTCCAGATTAGATTCACCTCTGTCCAGTTTGGTATTTTCATCATATCTCGCACATACGAACTCGGATTTTGGTGTTCTTGTACATTCTGGAAAGCTTAAGAAGTGCTATATAACTTTCATATTCATCATTGGCCCAGAAAATATATTTATCGATGTCTAAATTGCATTAGATCCGAATCTATTATTGACCTAAAAATTCTGAACAGTCTGTATTTCGGGGGCAATATCTCCTATTGTTCTTTTCCAAAATAGGTCTTCCATATATTGAAATTAAAGAGGAGAGATATATCTACAATCTTGCTGTTGTTAGTTTTTCTATTTGGAGCCTCTATGTATGCCTATTTGTCCTTGGACGACTGATCAGAAAATCTGTGACAGACCAACGAGATATCTTTGATTGATTTTCATTGTGTTTTTCCCTTGCAGCACATTCTGAAAAAAAAAAGAAAAAAAAAAAGGCAAGTGCAAAACAAGAAACAAAAGCCGCACAAAAAAAAAGAAAAAAAACCAAAAAAAAACAGAAGTGCTTGCATTCTTTGTGTCATCTAGTTTTGTCTCATGTCTTGCTAGCTTGAACTACTAGGAACACATTTAGGCCAGCAACTTTGACAAGTACTTTGGACACTTATTCAACTTTACTATATGATTTAATTGTTGCTAATCCTTGCTACATATAAAGTTCTATGCAATCTACACTTTACTCTTGAGCAGAATCGATACACCTTTGCAATCATCCCACGCTTCATTGGTTTCTTCATATCGGCTACCGTTTGCCATATACAGTGTTGGTAAGAACACTTGTAAGAGCGTGGTAAGACGCTTGAGAGTGTGTGATTCCACTTCCACTTTGCCATTATCCTTTGTAGTTGATAGGTATAACATATTGTTTTTGTTGTCTTCTGTTTGCTACTAACAATGTCAGGGAAAAGCAAGAATCATGCATTATATGCTGAGATGATGGACATGATGAAGACAGCGATGGAGTTGCTCACTAAAAATCAAACATCAACCAAGGTTTCACATGACATTCAGACCACCTTTACAACACCTTCCATAAGAAGTAATTACATTCTCCCATCTCTTCCTTCTTATGATGCTTTTGGTTATGATGAATATATTACTTGGGAAATAGAGGTGGATAATTTTTTTGGACAATGTCATATGTGTGAGAGGAGAAAGATTAGAAATGTTGCAAGTGCATTAGTAGATTGTGCATTAACTTGGTGGAACAATTTAAATGAATTAGAAAAACCTCGAACATGGAATGAAACGAAAATTCTTATGCGAGAAACTTTTGCTAATGTATCTATGTGCAAAGAAGAAATTCAGCAATTTGGGGAGAAATTTCTTGTTGTACCTCCTTTTGTGTCTAACATTTTGCAGGGTAATATAGAAAATAATATAGATGATGCAACAGAGAACGAGGCTTTTGACAACACTTGTGAAATTTTAGATGGATCAACTCATAATGCACTCGAAATCACTGCTGAAAATGGTAAGGCAAAACATTCTACAAATACAGAAGGTGAGAATTTTTTGGATGTTCTGAATTTTTCCACCAATCATGCCATTTTCGAGGAGCAACTATTAGAATCATTTATTTATACACCATTGCCACATGTTGATTTTCCTGCTGATCATTGCGCTAAGAAAGAGTTGTGTGCCGATAACTCTATTATACCTATGCAAAAACAAGTTAATGTACAAAATGATTGTGTTTTGGATTCACCTACTTGTGCTGAAATTCATAATTTGATCACCGCTACTGCTGAAAATGATGAGCTGAAATTTTTGTCTTCTCTAAATACTATGGGTTATATTGAATTTGACACTCTTTGTGATCTAAATATTGTAGAGAGGAGAATATTTTCACAATCTGAATTGCCTTTATTAAGTAGAAATATTTTTCATGCTATAGGCAACTATGAAGATAGTGGTGAATTTATAGTGCATAAAGTTTACATATGTTCAAATGTGCAAGATCCTTTTGTGCTGCAAAAACATGGTGAAATGAATGGATGCACTAACACTAATAATGTATTGTCAAGTTTTTCTAGCATTTTTTTATTGCAGCAAGGACAACAAATAAAAAAGAAGCATTGTTCACTGCGGTTGTGCAATATGGACAGTGTTCATTCTACCCCCAAATCAATCCTTTTTCCTCGACATACGAGCAAGCCGAGGACGGCTTGTCATAAAGAAGGGGAGAAAGATGAGATCATGCATATTATTATTGCACCCACAAACATGACACAATGTTTATTTGTTTGTGATCCTGGCTCAAGTGAATGTGCAGTCTTATTTGATGGACAAGATCAAGATGGCGCACTATGTCATCCACCACCTTGGCCTCCTCCATTCATGCATACAAGAAGATTTGATGGCGTTGCACATTTGGACCAACACATGAGAGGAGACGAACTTGAGTCTAGGACGACTCCAATTCAAGAAGGGGAGGATGATGAGGACATCACTTCTATGGATACAAACAACACTCCATTGAATATACAAGATGCAATCAATAGAGTTCATACACAACAATTAATTTCAGAGGATCCATGGAGAGGTTCAAAGAGTACTTGGAGGAAGTATTTGGGACGTGGAAGACTAGAGAATTCGTTCAAAGAAGATAGAAACCGACCCCAACTCAAAATCGTGTCCAACTCGGTGTCCAGGAGCAGTACGCACTAAAATGGACGCCCAAGACACATACGAACTCCGTTTTGGACGTTCCACATATGCACGGAAAGGGGAGAGGATAAATTTTCCAATGGCTCTGGTATCATATCAAAATTCTTTCGGAGTCATCGGGAATTGTCGAAACAATATCGAGTATAGAATCTGTCAGGGTGCTGCGCCACCGTATTGGGCCATTGGGCCTTGTATCAAGTCTAAGTCCATTATTTTCGTGTATTAGGGTTAGGTCACGACCCTAACAGCCCCTTGGGCGTCCTCCCACCTATATATACTTCATGGTAGCCGTCATAGACAATTGAGTTTTTCTTAGATCAATAATATGCCGTTCTACGGTTTGTGAAACCCCAACTTCACGATTTCAGATCTTGTCTACCTTGTTCTTGCTTGTGTTCTCGATTGCACTTGCAGGGATTAGCCTTCTTGGCGAGGTCAATCATGTGCAGCATGGTTGATAACCAACGGAGCGGTGGTGTAGTGATTGTAGGGGTTTTTCGTGTTCTACTCGAGAGCCTCGGATCATCAACATCGAGATCTCCATCAATCGACTTATCCATTACCTTTCAGAAGATCAGGGTCAAATCTTTTTTCTATCAGACTGACACCGGACTAGTTCGATATCCTTTCTGCACAAGATCGGACAAGTCCGATATCCATCATACTAGTCCGATATCTCTCTGACTAGAATCGGACTAGTCCTCTCCGGTGCGGACTAGTCATCAAAACACTTCACAAGTCACACAATCGGACAAGTTCGATCACCACCGGAGTCGTCCGATATTCATTCTGATCTAAATCGGACAAGTCCGATATTAGCACGGACTAGTCCGAAAAACTCTCTGACCTAAATCGGACAAGTTCTCAAAGTGCGGACTTGTCCTCATAACCACTTAGGGTTTCACTGTCTGGACAAGTACGATGACTATCGGACTAGTCCGAAGATTTCCAAGAGCAAAATCGGACAAGTTCGCTCCTAGCCGGACTAGTCCGATATTTCGGGACACTTAGGGTTTGCTACACACAGCACACCGGACTAGTCCGGTGTCCACCGCGGACTAGTCTGATCTTTCTAAACCCTAACAGTCACTTTTAGAAACCCCATATAAATAGAGGTGCACGGTCCAACTTTAATATCTCTCGAACCCTAGCACCGTCACACCTTCCAAGAGCCTCAAAAACACATCTCTCCACGAAATCTAAAGCCAAAAAGATCAATCCCTTGAGGATACACATTGGAACATTGGAGAGACACGTTTCATCACACTTGAGCTCTTGTTTTGATTCTCTAACACACTGAGTGTGTTCTTGGTGGAGTTGTGATTGTAATCTAGAGGAGCCCTCAATGTGTAAGAAGGCCCTCTTGAATTCGGTTATTTACCCTTTGTGATAAGTGGAAGAGGATTGGCCTTCGTGGTGATCCAACGAGGGTAGGGTTGGAGAAGACCCAGTCCTTTTGTGGACTCCTCAACTTGGATGTAGGTTGCCTCTATGGGAGCCGAACCACGGGATAAGTCACTTGTGTCTTGCTTTGTGTTCATTGTTCTTATTCATTACAAAAATCTAGGGTTTGAATCAATATTGCTTACTTTACATTGAATCATTAAGTATAAGATTGAATTGTGATATATCCTAGTATATCATCTTGCAACATTTAAATTAACTGTATATTTCCGCTGCATACATCATAGAATCAAAGTAATCGATCAAACTTAATCAACCTAGTCGGTACACACCGGTCTAGTCCGCACTTTACCGGACTAGTCCGATATCTCAAGTTTTGATCTGGTGATTAAGTGTTGCAGGTTTCGAAAAATTTCGAAAAGGCCTATTCACCCCCCTCTAGGCCACATTCAATACGAATGGGCTAAGCACGTCTTTTTTGGTGACCACAGACTATTTTGGTTACCCGGACTAGTTCACCACTGCAGACTAGTCCACAGAGTGACAGTTAGTCTGGACTAGTCCGGCCGACCACGGACTAGTCCGATTTAGGCTCTGGAAGAGTTCGGACTAATCCGATTATTTTCAGACAAGTCCGATTTTTCGACTCCATAACCCTAGCCACCGCCAAACCCTAATCTTCATCATCCTCACACTTGCCTCACGCTCTCTCTCTCCACGCTCAAACTCCCCATGGCAATTTGGCGATTCCTCCATCAAAACTCTCCAAGTTTGGGTGGAAAACGACCTCCTTTGCATAGGGATTGAAGACCACGGACTTGTCCGCACCTTCAACCCCTTCATCCCCAAGAATCGAGCAATTTTCGTCCCAAACCCTAGAAATCGTGATTTCCTTCGATGTTGATCAAATAGCTTAGTCCCTTTAATCAAATGCATGCTTCCTTGATGTATTAAATTGATGTTGAGCCATTATTGCATTGAGTAACACCATTGGCCGTCTAGTTAGGGTTTAGGGTGATGAACACTGGACTAGTCCGGTCACCCGGACTAGTCCATACCTGTACACCGGACTAGTCCGATTTTTTCTGAACTCAACCCTAATTACTCATTCCTCAATGCAATTCCTTGCCATCCATTCTCATTCATACCTTGTGTAACCCATTATCAGGACAATGTCGAGCACCAATGACGAAATCTCTGACTTCGAGGCCGAGATGGACCAAGAAGCCTTACTTCGGTCCTCGAAGGGCCAAAGCAAGAAGCGCCAAGAGCGCCCATCCGAGTCGGCACCCTCTCCACCTCAGGCTTGACGAAAGGTGCTCGCCAAGAAGCCTGCCTCTAAGGCTTCAGCAGATGGTGGACCCAGCTCGGCAACTGCTCGCCCAGCTAAGGGCAAGGGCAAAGGAATTGCCACAGGCCCAATTGGCCCCCTCAAGATGACAGCTCCAAGGCAAGGGACCCGGGATCCCTCCGAGGAGAGGTTCAATGGCAGGGGAAGCGACACTACTTCCAAGTTCAGAAATGTGGACTGCTACAGCCGGCCCAAGCAAGCAGCTGATGGAAGGTTCTGGAGCAACTTCCATGCGGACTTCTATAAGTTCGTTTACCTCACAATGAAGACTCCAGTGGTGTGCAACCAATGGATTGATTGGGCACACTTTGAAAGGAAGAGCTGCTCGGCCTTTGATGAAGTAGTTCAAGCAGTTGAAAGGCATGGCTTGAAGGATCTCTTTGCCTTCCGGAACAACTAGAACGACGAAGTCATTGCTCAGTTCTACGCTACATGCCACTTTGCAAGTGATGAGGAAGAGCGGGTGACTTGGATGACTCAGGGATCCAAGTACACCATTGCCTATGACAAATTTGCGAGATTGCTGCATCTTGATAGATCCAGCAATTACAACTTGATAATTCACAACATTGGTGTCCTTGAGAAGGACAAGATGAAGTTTCTTTATGAAGCCCGTTCAACTTTCAACCCCCCTTCCACCAAGAATATGAAGCCATTCTTTGTGGTCCTCAAAAGGGTTCTGAGGAAGACTATCACCCCAAAGGATGGGGATGCAGGAAGTGTCTAAGGATATCTAAGGACACCGATGAAAGTGATTAGCAAAGACATGAAGTTTGATGTACTCCCTCTGTCCCTAAATACTTGTCGCTTTGTAGTTCATTTTTGAACTACAAAGCGACAAGTATTTGGGGACGGAGGGAGTATTTGATTACATATGGAATGACATGGTGAACATCTCCTGCACTCCAAACAGGTCCTGTGGCTATGCACCTTACTTGACGTTCATGATTGAGAAGGTCACAGGGATAGAATTTGTGAAGGATGTGAAGCACACTCCATTGAGGCCACAAAAGCCTCCTCAAGCAACGATCCAAGCTACTCCTTCTCCGGTGTCTAGTGAACAGGCACCAAGGAGAGCTAGAGGTGATGCAAGGGCTGATCCCACCACTAGGGCCCCTCCCCAAAAAGGGTCTCCTAGTGGCATCTTGAAGTACTTGGCAGCTATTTTTGCCTTTTGCAAGAAGGCCGAAGTGAACACACGAAAGATGAACAAGGCGAGAAAGGCTGATATGCGGTACATCAAAGAGAATGTGAAGCACATTTGCCAGAAGCTGGAGATCGAGCCCATTGGATCTCCAGTCATTTCTGATGATACAGCCTCAGGTTTCACCAAGCTCGGGCCCTTGACTCCCTCCGTGCTTGCTTATTTTGGCATTGGGGGCTCGAGTGGATCTGCTCCTCCTCCTCCTCCTCCTCCTCCTCCTCAGCCCGAGAATGAAGACGAAGATGATGAGAGGACCGACAGTGAAGACTAAAGTTCTTAGATCCCTCCTCTCTTTCTTTTTGGTGTCTTGATGCCAATGGGGGAGAGATTGAAGGGGAGTCACTAGGTCTTAGCTTTAGGTTGAGAGATGAGAGCTTCTCTTATCTAGCTTTTTGTCTCTTTGGGTTGTAAGACTTGATATTATGCTCTTTTGGTACTTTTAATCCTGTGATGAAATGCTATGAATGATTTACGCTCATATTCATGAAATCAGTGATTTTGCTTTGTAATTGACAGATATGCTTGTTGTTGATGTATTGATGTTAATTATTTCACTGTTATCTTGATTTCTGCTCTCACTCATTTAGTTTTGCATCCCACCATAAAGAGTGCACATATGTCTCATGTCATTGCTAAATAAGTTTCGAGCTCATATGCGCACACTTTATGAAAATTCTGAATTTTTATCATATTTTGTGAAATCTCAATTGGTTGTCATCAATCATTAAAAAGGGGGGCATTGAAAGTGCATCTAGGCATCCCATGTGGGTTTTGGTTGATCTATGACAAACAAATGAGATTCTAACCACATTATTGAGATCAGTGCAGGTTTTAATGAAACAATGAAGAAAGCGCCAAAAAGAAAAGAGAATGAGGATCAATACGGAAAAGAGCTCAAGAGTTGAATAAAATACATCATTGTGTAGGGAGTGTGTTGGTGTAACACATCCCAAGAGCTCAAACATAAAAATCCTCACGCACTCCACATTTCACAGGAAAAAAGGACTAGTCCGATATACACCGGACTAGTCCGATATCCTCTCTGGACAGGTTCGGACAAGTCCAGCCAATGCGGACTTGTCCACACCGGACTAGTCCGATAATGTATGAACTAGTCCGATAATGACTCTGACTAAAATCGGACAAGTCCTCCAAGTGCAGACTTGTCCTATATTCACTAATGGCATCACCACACCGGACAAGTCCGATATCACCACGGACAAGTCCAAAAACCTTTCTGACTAAAACTGGACAAGTCCGCTCCTAGCTAGACAAGTCCAATATTCCTAGACACTTAGGGTTTCATGCACGCCGCACACCGAACTAGTACGGACTCCACCACGGACTAGTCCGAACCCTCGAAACCCTAACGGTAACTTTTGAAAACCCTAATATAAATAGATGTGCACGGCCCAACTATCAGTTCTCTCGACCCCCTGCGCCGTCACACCCTCCAAGAGCCTAGAAAACACATCTCTCCACGAAATCCTGTAGGATCGAAGAGCACGTGAAAAGCTACCAGAGGGGGGGTGAATGGTAGATTTAAAAATCTTACGCAGCCGAAACAATTAAACCCCAACCCCTTCGGCAGAAAAACGACCTGTTAAAGATATCGTGTGTGAGACTAATCTAAACATGTTTCACCGTGACAAAAGTGATAGATATCAAATAGAATCAAGTCACGAAGACAACAAAACAAGAATCACTCAAATCCATCGAGAAAAACTAAAGTTATGATCGAAAGATCAAACAAAGGTCAATCTGCCCTACCTGAGAAGAAAAAAAGTTCAGGAATGCTGCAAAGAAACTCGTGTAGATCATAGACCACAAATCCAATGACCGTGAAATTTTGACAGATGATATATAATCAAGTTGTGAAGACAACCCAAAAAGAATCACGTCAATTGGATCTGAAAAACTCGAGTTATGATAAAACCACCAACAAAAGGTAGTGTTGTCCAGAAACTCGACGAGTAAAACTTGTCTAGAACAAGTCAGATGAACAAGGCACAAAAGTTCCTTCAAACTACGAATTTTATTCAATAGAACACAAGAGGAACAGCCCCAAAGTCGTTCACCACGAGCTCTGGGCTCCCTTGATTATATAACCAGCTCGAAAGCCAACTCAACTCAGATCAGGAACCTAATCCTACTCTGTTCACGAATCGTAACTTTCCATAACTGCTTAGGATTCTTCTATATGCAAGTAGAAGCAATCTTAAGACTTCCAAACACCTTAGGAACGTATCCCACGTTCCTAAACAACTCAAATTCGTGACCCACACGAAATCCTAACATAACCAACTCAAATCTTTCCATATTTGAGTCAAACCCGACTCAGCCGCAACCTGAGTCCATAACCTAGTCGGTTGGATCTTTCCGACCAATTCTTTATGTCCACATCTCTTCATCACATCTTGGAACCATGTAGCCACGTCCATGCACTCCTTGCACACATGCAAACATCATCCAATGACGTCCACGATACCTTCACATGCATTATTCTTGATTCAATCATGTTGCGCAACCTCCTGATCAGCTCAACCACAATTCCTCCTGAATTTTGTTGTTGGAACCTCATCTCCTCCCTGAGACAAGTTCAATGGATCCCATCACCAGCCATGTCTTGAACTCAAGCAACACCTGCACATGAATAAACAATCAGTCCATACGAGCCCAAGTCCTCAACTTGACTCAGGTTAGTTCCGAACACAACACTTTACGTGAGAACCTCACATAAGCATGTTGCAAAACCACAGAAACACGATACCATCCATATCAACCAAAACGCACCAAAAACATAGCAAATGAATACTAAGAAATCTTTCCAGAGATGTAAAGCAAGTACGAAACATTGCAAATGAAAAACAGAAGCATTGCGGTCAAGTTCCGGACCTTGTCAGAGCAACCCGGACCTTGAGTCGGAGCTAACAAAAGCTAGTAGAACCTAGCACCAGAACATACCAAAACTAGTATAACCAAGCTCCCGCCGGAGTTACAAAACTAGCAGGACCTTAATAAAAAGGTGTTTTGGTGATATTCAAAACTTTTATCGTCAAGGCAAGTGTATTCACTACAAGCCAATGTATTCAGCACACATAGGTCTTACAATCTCCCCCTTGATGAATGCATTGGCAACACCATTTAAAATCCGAACATTGGCTTATTCACATAAAAGTTTTGAAGGCAATTTCTCCCCCTTTGTAAATCAAAATAAAATGAGAAGAAAATCCAAAAATTATCCCATATTATCTCTCCAATTTCTCCCCCTTTGTAAATCAAAAGTAAAATGAGAAGAAAATCCAAAAATTATCCCATATTATCTCTCCCCCTTTATCATCTCTCCTTATGCACATATTCTATTTCTCTTCATGTTTATCTTTCCCCCTTTGACAATGTATTCAGCAAGTCATGAGCATATAAACAAATTATCTCTCCCCCTTTAGTTGTTATGAGCATATTATAACATATACATATAAACAAAGCTCATCCAAGTCATACTATCAGGTACCTTACATTATCACATCAATGAGATACATAAAGTAGTTTAAGCCATGCTAGAGATCAAATGTAATTTTCAATTTAAGCAAGTCATGATCTCACAAACTTAACTATTTCAAAACCTGAAAGCATGACACTAGTTGTTGCATTTTATTATTTTTCAAAGCATAAATTTGGATCATATGATATTTGCAAGAGATTATATGTGCATCTGCCTTATTCTAACCAACCAAGCCAAGCCTATGTCATTTGACAATCAGAAGCTTAAGGATATGGTTTTAGTCATACACAACTTCTTCCAAGTTCATATCTAAGTGCAATGATAAGCCATCTCAAAAAAAGAAGTGCGATGCATGCATATTCTCTTGATCTTTTCTCAATTTATATTTGTTCATAAAAACTCAACATGTGAGTTGATTACTTGAATAATTCTGAATGATTAAAAGCACTTGTGAACATGTAACAAGTTCAAAACAGCAAGAAAGTTCGACCATGACCAGTTTTAGTGTAAGTAATTATTCCAATTACTAGACATGGCGAAAACTACAAAATGTATAACACGAGTAATGTAGTAAGAACTTTCAGCATGTAAAAGGAATCACAAAGTCATATATGTATGAAATACTATGCTCACATTATTTTAATTTCAGATTCACACATAGACTTCCCAAGTTTCAAAACTCCCCCTCAATTTAATCCATGAGGATGCATAACCCCTATTTCACTACGAATGTAACAAAAATGAGTGAAATCCAAAGGTTTTGTAAAAATGTCAACCAATTGTTGTTCGGTATCTACATGGTGAAGCACAATGTTTCCTTTTTCAACATTATCTCGAAGAAAGTGATACCTAATGTCAATGTGCTTAGTTCTAGAATGTTGCACGGGTTTTAGCAATGCAAATGGCACTAGTCTTATCAAATAACAGTGGAACACTATCTTGATCAACCCCATAGTCCTTAAGTGTTTGAACAATCCAAAGAATTTGTGAGCAAGCACTAGCAGCAGCTACATATTCAGGTTCAGCTATGGATTGTGCAACTGAATTTTGTTTTCTAGAGGATCAAGCAACAAGAGAATTACCAAGAAAATGACAAGCACCGGAAGTACTTTTCCTATCAATCCTACAACCCCCAAAATCAGCATCCGAAAAAGCTTTCAAAGTAACGGTTGAGGAAGAAGGAAGAAAATGCCAAATCTTGAATTCCATGTAAGTACCTGAGAATCCTTTTGACGGCTTGACGATGTGAAGCACGTGGGGAGGCTTGAAACCGTGCACAAAGACATACGCTGAATTGTATGTCTGGTCTTGATGCCATGAGGTACAAAAGTGATCCGATCATGCTTCTATATTCTTTTTGATCCATGGGTTCACCATCTTCATCAAGTCCAAGTGTTGTTGCAGTTCCCATTAGTGTCCGAAGAGGCTTGCTTTTGTCCATGATGAAGTGCCTTAGGAGATCTTTTGTATACTTTGTTTGATGCACAAAGGTACCCTCCTTAGTTTGCTTGATTTGCAGCCCCAAAAAGTAAGTGAGTTCACCCATCATACTCATTTCAAATTTGGAACTCATCATTGCTGAAAACTTGGACACAAGATCATGAGAAGCACGACCAAAGATAATATCATCCACATACACTTGAACGAATAATGAGTCATTGCCATGCTTAAGCACAAAAAGAGTTTTATGAACCTTGCCCATAGTAAACCCTTTTTCAAGTAAGAATGTTTTTAACCTATCATACCATGCTCTAGGGGCTTGTTTGAGACCGTACAAGGCTTTGGACAGTTTGTAAACATGATTAGGAAAATCTGGATTTTCAAAACCCGATGGTTGTTTGACATAAACCTCCTCATCTTTTTAGCCATTAAGAAAAGCACTTTTAACATCAATTTTATATATCTTAAAACCTTTAGATGCTGCAAAAGCTAACAAAATTCTTATGGCTTCTAATCTAGCAACGGGAGCAAATGTTTCATCAAAATCAAGACCTTCAACTTGAGTGAAACCTTGAGCAACCAACCTAGCCTTATTCCTAACCTCAACCCCATCCTCACTTTGTTTATTTTTAAATACCCATTTAGTTCCAATTAAAGTGTGACCTTGAGGTGGAGGTACAAGTTTCCAAACATTATTTCTTTCAAAATTTTCTAACTCTTCTTGCATGGCAATAATCCAAGATTCAATAGTGAGTGTGTGTGATATATCTTTGGGTTCAAAAGAAGCAAGAAAAGCAGAATGAGCATAAGAGTTTGGATCGCAAAACCTGGACCATGTGACTCGTTCGTGCAAGCTTCCAATCATCTGTTGTGGGGGATGATCTTTGTAAAACCGTAGGGGAACAAATGTCTCACAAGCTTCTTCTTCTTATGTTCATCACAAATCGATGAGCTTGTGACTTGAGGATGATTTGAATCAGCATAGATGGTTGTCGGTGCTGGTTGAGAATTAACATCCGGAGCTGAACTAAAGTCTTTAGCTGCTAAATTTTTGGGCAGCAACTCCTATTCTTCCTCATGTTCAACGAAAATGCTCCCCCCTGAGGATATGGATCTGGACCTGCAATGTTTGAGCTAGTACCTGGGCTAGCTTCATCAAAAGACACTTCACGAGTCTCCACGATTTTGTTAGTGTCAAGTAAAAGCACACAGTAGCCTCTAGTATGAGATGGATAACCAAGAAACATGCTATCAATGGATCTAGGTTCAAATTTATCAAGATTACCATGTTTCTTAACAAAGCATTTGCAACCAAAGACTCGAAAGTGTGTAACACAAGGACTATGTCCAAACCGGAGCTCATATGGTGTTTTACCTAGCTTAGTACGCAAGAAAACACGATTTGAGACATAACAAGCGATTGCTAATGCATCAGCCCAAAATTTCCTAGGAGTTTGATATTCATCAAGCATAGTCCTAGCCATCTCAACTAAGGTTATGTTCTTTCTTTCTACAACACCGTTTTATTGAGGTACATATAGTGAAGAAAATTGATGATCTATTCTATTTTCAGCACAAAAGTGATCAAAAGATTGATTTTTAAATTCAGTTCCATTATCACTTCTAATTGATTTTAAAGATCCTGGGTAATCAATTGATAATCTAAGAAATAAAGTTCTAAAGTGACTAAAAACTTCATTCTTAGACGCCATAAAGTAAACCCAAGAGTATCTAGAATAATCATCAACAATCACAAGTACATACCATTTACCTCCGAAGGATTGAACACGTGAAGGTCCTACGGTGTCAAGGTGCAAAAGTTGATATGGTTCAGTTGTCATGAACATTGTGAGAGGAGTATGTGAATCTGCAACCATCTTAGCATGTCTACAAGAAGAGCACACAATTTCTTTGTCCCCTTTAAGCTTAGGCAACCCACGTATGCGATCAAGAGCACTAACACGCGTTAGGTGATCAAAGCCTACGTGACCAAGTCTACGATGCCAAAAATATAGATCCTTTGAATCATTAGCAACTAGACACCTATGCTTAGAGGAAGACATATCAAAATCAGCTTTAAAAACTCTTCCAAACCGAGACATGTTAAAAATAAGCTCACTATTTGAACATACAACTTTGCAGCAGTTTTTATTGAAAATAATTTCCAGATTTTCATCTAGCAATTGTGCAACAGAAAGCAAGTTGTATTTCAAATTTTTGACAAGTGCCACATCCTTCAAAGTGTAGTGATCATTTACTCTAACCGAACCCTTAGCAACTATAGGAGTTGAAGAATTATCGGCAAAAGTAACATTCTCTACACGTGACACAAAAGAGAGGGAGGAGAACCAATCTTTGTTACCGGTCATGTGGCGTGAGCAACCTGAATCCACAATCCAAATGTTCTCCTTCCTCAAACGTGTAACCTACATAGAAGCACAATACGTCGATGACTCAATACTGGGGTTAGTCAAAAGGCATTTAGGAATCCAGTACTGAGTCACATGACGTGCAGTAGGAAAAACACACGAAAACTGAGACAAAACAACAGGTTTATGAGTCAAAGTTTTAGATTTTTTATTATTAACTACTGACCTATAAGGTGTTACTTGGGTAGCACAAAAATCAGTAGCCCCGGAGGCAAAAACAGAAGGTCCGGAGGTAAACTTTGAATGTTTTTTACTCAAAATAGCAGGTTGTACATTCGGTTCAATATGTGCAGCAAATTTTGCATGAAAGTTATGAGATCTAGCAACCATCCTTTCCCTTTTCTATTGTTTAGCTAGTCTATAACAAAAATCTATGACATGACCATCTCTACCAAAGTAGGTACAATGAAATTTAACTTTGTGTTCATGTCTAGATGGGCAAGCAACATTTTTATTTGAAACCGAATGAGACATTACTCCTACAGATTTGAAAACCACTTATTTTTGTTTAGGAACTGTTTGAATCAAACCACTTCCTAATGACTTTACAATTTTAGGTGGATGCGACTTAGCATGAGCATGAGAATCAAAACCTAAACCAGTTTTATCATTGCAATACTTGGATGAATTCAGCAGCAAGTTTAGGTTCTTATTCCCATTACAAAACCGATCAAATGTCTTGTGCATGTTATCAAGTTTATTGGACAGATCAAGGCAAGTTTCACATGAAGTTTTTCCTTTTAATTTGCAATTTGAACAATATTTAACTTCATGACAACGTAAAGCATTGTTCAATATAGAGATTTCATTCATAGCATCTTGCAGTTTCTTATCAAGATCATCACAACTAGAACAATGCAAATCAATTGTAGAACAAGAAGCATCTTTTAAGTTTCTAATATTAAGTGCAGCAAGCTTTTTGTTCTTTTCAATTTCAAGTTCAAGTTATCAAGTGTGGAGGTATGTGCACTTCTTAGGGAGGACAATTGTTCATATATTAAGTCACATGAAGAACAAGAATCATCACTAGGAATCAAGGATTTCAAACGATTAATTTCAGATTCTAGTGACTCAATTTTAACAGCATTGTCCCTAAGATTTTTGTCTTTTTTCTTAACAATAACAGTGGCACGAGAAATAGCATCACACATTTCTTCGCAAGTAGGACATACCTCTTCATTGTCGTTGTTGTGTTCTGCCTCCTCCATACTTGATCTTGACTTGCCCGCCATGAAACACATGTTTTCCAAATCATCTTCATCTTCATCACTTCCAATGCCCACGTCGCTTGAGCAAAGTTCCTGGAGTGCTGAAATAAAATTGTTCACCAGTTGGCGACCTGTAAAGCCCTTCTTCTTCTTATCGTTTGTTGATGAGTGCTTTGTCCTTGATTGTTTTTCTTCCCGGGAGGTAGGACCTGAAAGGTTAGGGCAATCTGAACGAAAATGTTCTGTCTTACCACATTCAAAGCATCGTTGAGGACCGGAGCTTCCTCTCATTCTAGTTCTCACATTTTGCAATGCTTTTGAGAACCGGGTAGAGATGAGCACAAGCTCCTCCTCTAGAAACTCCTCAATTTGTTCAAGGGTTAGAGAGGACAGCAAAGCAAGTGTACCACAAGATGATGTTTGACAGGAACAAGGCATATCACGTTGAGAAACAAAAGCAATAGACTTGTTGGGGTTCTTACGTGAGATTATGTCAATTTCATGAGTTTTTAACTTGGAATATAGCACATCTAAAGTAAATGAACTCATGACAGTAGATTCATGAATAGATGTGACTTTCATCTCCCAAATTGACATATCTAATGCACTTAGCAATTTCCTAGCATTTTCAGCATCTGAAAAATTAACATTGACACTACGCAAGTTGTTGAGAATCTTATTAAAGCGAGCAAAAAGGTCATCAATAGACTCACCGGGTTGCATCTCGAAGCGCATGTATTCTTTCTTAAACATGTATTGCCTTACCTCTTTGATCGTGAAGGATCCTTCGTGGTAGTCACAAAGTGCTTTCCACACATCGTATGCTGATCGGAGGTGTGCAACACGGTCGAAGTCGCTTTGTGTTAATCCTTGTATGATCAAGTTCCAAGCCTTGTTGTTGTTGTCGACATCTCTCATATTTGTAGCTGTAACTTGATCGTTTGATGGCACTTCGTAAGGCTTGTATACCTTCTCCCATACCGCAAAGCCTTGTGCCTGGATGAAAGCCTCCATGCATGCCTTCCAAACCTGAAAATCAATACCAACGAACACACAAGGTTTGGCAGAGTACTTCTCCATGATGATTAGTCAAAAACACGCGCAAATCACAAAGATTAGAGCACTGTGTCTCTGATACCAATTGTAGGATCGATGAGCACGTGAAAACCTACCAGAGGGGGGGTGAATGGTAGATTTAAAAATCTTACGCAGCGGAAACAATTAAAACCCCAACCCCTTCAGCAGAAAAACGATCTGTTAAAGAAATCATGTGTGAGACTAATCTAAACGTGTTTCACCGTGACAAAAGTGATAGAGATCAGATAGAATCAAGTCACGAAGACAACACAACAATAATATCTCAAATCCGTTGAGAAAAACTCAAGTTATGATCGAAAGATCAAACAAAGATCAATCTGCCCTACCCGAGAAAAAAACAGTTCTAGAACGCTGCAAAGAAACTCGTGTAGATAATATACCACAAATCCAATGACCTTGAAATTCTGACAGATGATAGATAATCAAGTTGTGAAGACAACCCCAAAAGAATCACGTCAATTGGATCTGTAAAACTCGAGTTATGATAAAACCACCAACGAAAGGTAGTGCTGTCCAGAAACTCGACGAGTAAAACTTGTCTGGAACAAGTCGGACGAACATGGCACAAAGGTTCGTTCAAACTACGAATTTTATTCAATAGAATACAAGAGGAACAGCTCCAAAGTCGTGCACCACGAGCTCTGGGCTCCCTTGATTATATAACCAGCTCGAAAGCCAACTCAACTCTGATCAGAAACCTAATCCTACTCTGTTCACGAATTATAACTTTCCATAACTGCTTAGAATTCTTCTATATGCAGATAGAAGCAATCTTAAGACTTACAAACACCTTAGGAATGTATCCCACATTCCTAAACAACTCAAATTCATGACCCACACGAAATCCTATCATAACCAACTCAAATCTTTCCATATTTGAGTCAAACCCGACTCAGCCGCAGCCTGAGTCCATAACCTAGTCGGTTGGATCTTTCCGACCAATTCTTTACGTCCACATCTCTTCATCACGTCTTGGAACCATGTAGTCACGTCCATGCATTCCTTGCACACGTGCAAACATCTTCCAATGACGTCCATGATACCTTCACATGCATTGTTCTTGATTCAATCATGCTACGCAACCTCCTGATCAGCTCAACCACAATTACTCCTGAATTTGGTTGTTGGAACCTCATCTCCTCCCTGAGACTAGTCCAATGGATCCCATCACCAGCCATGTCTTGAACTCAAGCAACACCTGCACATGAATAAACAACCAATCCATACGAGTCGAAGTCCTCGACTTGACTCAAGTTAGTTCCAAACACAACACCTTAAGTGAGAACCTCACATAAGCATGTTGCAAAACCACAGTAACACGATATCATCCATATCAACCAAAACGCACCAAAAACTTAGCAAATGAATACTAATCAATCTTTCCAGAGATGTAAAGCAAGTACGAAACATTGCAAATGAAAAACAGAAGCATTGCGGTCAAGTTCCAGACCTTGCGAGAGCAACCCGAACCTTGAGCTGGAGCTAGCAAAATCTAGTAGAACCTAGCGCCGGAACATACCAAAACCGGTATAACCAAGCTCCCGCCGGAGCTTACAAAACTAGCAGGACCTTAATAAAAAGGTGTTTTGGTGATATTCAAAACTTTTATCGTCAAGGTAAGTGTATTCACTACAAGTCAATGTATTCAGCACACATAGGTCTTACAAATCCAACTCAAGAAAGATCAATCCCTCGAGGATTCACTTTGGATCAAAGGAGAGCCATGATTCTACACGTTGGAGCTCTTGGGTTTGATCTCTAACACACTCCTGTTGTTTCATTGTCGATCTTATGAGTGTGTTGTTGGTGGTGTTTGAATTGTAATCTTGGGGAGCCCTCAACTTGTGAGAAGGCCCCTTGAACTTGGTGATTTGCCCCTTTGTGATAGTGGAAGAAGAATTGGCCTTCGTGGCGATTCAACGAGGTTAGGGTCAGTAAAGACCCGGTCCTTTCGTGGGCTCCTCAACGTGGATGTAGGTTGCCTATGTGGGATCCGAACCACGGGATAAAATCGTGTGTCAAACTTGCTCTTAATGTTTCTCATATAATATTCTAGGGTTTGATTGATTTTTGTCAATCTTACGTTAGAACATTCATATCAAAGCTAATTTGCACTACACTTAACTTCATTGACTCAATACTTGGCAGTTACACACTATTTTCTGCTGCATACTGTGCTTGAATTGAAATCATTGACCGAACTTGATCAATCTAGTCCGCATGCACCGGACTAGTCCACACTCTACCGGACTAGTCCAATATCTCAATATTTAGTCAGTTTGTTAAGTGTTGTAGGTTCCGACTAAATTTCAAAAAGGTCTATTCACCCCCCTCTAGGCCACATTCACCTTACCGACTAGCGTGCAGGATGATGCGTGGTTCCCGCACTCGCCTCCATGGGTTTCTGTAAGGAATTGGCAGCCTTCTTCCCGGAAAATGCACCGCATTAAAATGCTATTGGCGCCACGTCAGTAGAGATCCCCTTCTACTAGCGTGTATCTTTTAGCCAATATGACAATTCGCTTAGCGGATACACCATCTTCAGTAAGGATGTTGTCTTTCAAGTAGTCCCGGACCTCTGATATCCATGCTTCAGGACTATCTTTAGCTTTTGGATCTTGCGCGCTTGGTTGCTCGGAGCTTCCTGTAGCGCCTACGATCCTTGGTGGACACCATGGCAACAGGGTCATTAGGACCGCCAGCTTTGGGGTGTTGGTATTGCCCCTGTCACTCAGTTCAGCAGGGTGAGTGGCAGGTGCTGATAATCCCCTGACAAAAACCCCATCGGGTGCCTGAACCCTGCTTGAAGCCTTCGTCGAGAGGTCGTCAGCTTTAGTTTTGTTGAGACGTTGGACATGGCAGAGTTCCAGGACGTGGAAGTATTTCTGCAACTTCTGGACTTCAAGTAGATAAGCAGCAAGCTTAGGGTTATTGCAACTGCATTCACCTTTGACTTGTTTAATGATGAGTTGCGAGTCATCCTTCACCAGGATCTATCGGACGCCATATGATAGTGCCACCTTTAGTCCGAAGATGAGAGTTTCATATTTCGCCCTGTTGTTGGTTGCCTTGAAGTTGAGGCGTACCATGTATTTGACCTTCTCCCCGGTCAGAGCGAGGAGAAGGATTCCATCTCCGGTACCCTGCTTTTACACGGAGCCGTTGAAGTAGAGAATCTAGTGAGGCTTAGTGAATATCGGGACCTTAGGTTCTGGCTTCTACTCGTTGAGTCCCCGTGGAGTTGATGAAGAAGGTGTCCACTCTGCCACGAAGTCAGCCAGCACCTGACTCTTGATTGCATGTCGAGGCAGAAATTCAAGATCGAACTCTGCCAGCTCTGTAGCCCACTTGGTGATATTTCCTGTTGAATTTGGATTATGTAAAATAGATCACAGTGGAAAAGAGGTTACCACTAATATCTTGTAGGCCTAGAAGTACTAATGAAACTTCCTTGAGGCGATAAGAATTGCGTAGAGCAGTTTGTGCACCTCAATGTATCGAGTACTGGCGTCATGAAGTACTTCACTAATGAAGTACACTAGCTGGTGGACAGCTCAGACCCTCCCGGAGGGGTTCGAAGCTCCTTCTTCATCAACGCAGGCCCTCCCGGAGGGGTCCGGATCTCCTTCTTGAGCATTAGAGACTCCCTTGGATAAGAGAGGTTGATCCACATGCATCTTGCCTTTAGGATCCGTTCCTAGGGGCTAGGACCCAAAGTCGTCTTCAGGTAGCTCTGGACCCTCCCGGAGGGGTCTAAACTCCTGAGTTGAATATGCTTCTGGTCTCTCCGCATCCAGAACCATTTTGACAATCTCCGTAGATGCAGCAATGTAAAGCAGAAGAGGCTCACCAAGATCCAGAGCTACCATGATTGGTAGTGTGGTGAGGAGCTATTTGATCTCTTGGAACGTCTTCTCTGTTTCTTCAGACCAATGGAATAGTCTGGACTTCCTAAACAGCTTAAAGAAGGGAAGCACCCGCTTTGCCAGCCTTAAGATGAACCAGCTGAGTGAAGCTAGACACCCAGTAAGCTTTTGGACGTCCTTGATAAGAGCTGGAGGCTGCATTGCTTCGATGGCTTTGATCTTGGCCGGATTTGCCTCAATTCCTCGGTGAGTTACCAAGAAACCAAGAAGCTTTCTAGAGCTAACTCCGAAGACACACTTCTTTGGGTTGAGCTTTGTGCGTGCCAGGTGCAGCTTGTCGAAGACGGATTGAAGATTGTCGAAGAGTGAGTCTTTGTTCTTCACTTTGAAAACGATGTCATCGATGTAGACTTCCACTGCGTCCCTAATTAGCTCACCAAAAGTTTTGTGCATGGCTCCAAAAAAAGTTGAGGCAGCATTTTTAAGACCAAAAGGCATGGCAGTATAACAATACAACTCATCTACTGCGATGTAGGAAGTATGCTCTTCATCTTCCTTAGACATTGGAATTTGATGATATCCAGAATTAGCATCTAGGAAGCATAGTAGTTCACACCCGAAGGTAGAATCCACTATTTGATCTATTCTTGGTAGTGGAAAAGGGTCTTTTGGATATGCCTTATTCAAAGTGATGTAGTCGATGCACATCCAAGCTTCCCGCCGGCCTTTGGTACAACAACTAGGTTTGACAGCCACCATGGATGGTGAACCTCCTGGATGAATCACGCATCAAGGAGCTTTTTGACTTGTTCTCTGATGAAGTTTTGCCACTCAGCAGATTGCTTCTGGGGCTTTTGTTGTATAGGCCATGAGTTGGGGTATATCTTCAGACAGTGCTTGATCACCTCCATAGGGATCCCAGGCATTTGTGATGGTTGCCATGCAAACACATCAACATTTGCACGGAGGAAAGTGACGAGCGCGAGTTCCTATTTGTCATTCAGTCCTCCCGATATATGGGTGGTCTGAGTGGCATCAGAACCGATTTGGACGACTTTGACGAGAATGTTTGTGTCGCCGCATGGTTGCACTTGAGGTGCAGAGGATGAGCTGCGTTGTCACGAGCTCGGTGGTTGTTGAGCAACTTGCTCCTTGCCAGATTCCTCTGCTTGCATTGTTGCAAGCGCATGAAGTTCTTCTAGCACAGTAACCCCAGTAGTGCGGTCCCCTTGGATCCGTAGGACGCCTTACGGAGTTGGCATCTTCAACACAAGGTAGTCATAGTGGATCACGACCATAAACTTATACAGGGATGGCCTGCCTAGGATCGCTTGAAGGGGAGATTGATGTGTGCCACATCAAACACTAGCTTCTCAGACCTATAGTTGTCCCGAGTCCTAAAGTCACCGGTAGAGTAATGAACCTAAGAGGCATGATGGCTCCCTGAAAGTGCATCTAGGCAATCCCTTTTGGGTTTTGGAAAATTGATGACAAAAAATGAGATCCTAATAAACTTGTTGAGATGAATGCAGATCAACTTAATTTAGATAGTTTGGTGCACGCAAAAAGTGAAAAATGAACTGATGAAGAAAAAGAAAAGCCCAACTAATGAATCAAGCGAAAAGTAAACTTAATTGTATAGGATGTGTGAGAGAAACATCCCAAGAGCTCAAATATTTGCGTAGGGGTAAGGGCTTAAAATCAATCTTAAAATTCACTGAGCACCGTATTAGTCCGTTCATGGACCGGGCTAGTCCATTCAACTCTCTGTTGTCTCACTTCACAGTGGACCAGCCTAGTCCGTTCAACTTTCTGTAAACTCAATACACTGTGCACCGGACAAGTCCATTCAGAAATCGGACTAGTCCGTTGAACTCTCTAATGTTTCATAACTCATTGCACAAGATGAGTTCGTTTATGGCCCGGACTAGTCCGAGAAACTTTCTGATGTTCCAATTCATAGGGCACCGGACATGTCTGTACACCTACCAAACTACTCCGGTATACCTCACACAATTTAGGGTTTCTATTGTGCTGTACATTTCACGCTGATTTTTCACAACACACCGGACAAGTCCAGTCCCCAGTACGGAATAGTCCGGCCATCGGGATCCCTAACGGTAACATTTTTGGAAACACTATAAATATGAGATCCACGACCCCAGAAACTTAACTCTCGTATTCTACTGTTCATAACTCAAATCCTAGCACCGCCACCTGTCCCAAGAGCACAAAAACACATCTCCCCACACATCTAAGATCCTCAAAAGTGAAATCATTTGAGTATTCAGATTTTGTATTGGGAGATCGTTGTCTACGCGTCATTGAGCTCTTGGGGTTTGATCTCTATGCACTCTTGCATTACTTGTAACCTTTTCGAGTGTATTCGATCATTTTTTCTACTGTAATTCTTGTGGGAGCCCTCAACTTGTGAGGTTGCCCCACCAACTCGGTGATTACCCGTGATAGTGGAATCAAGTCGGCCTTATGTGTTGACTTGATGAGGGAAAGGGTTTGAAGAGGCTCGACTCTGTGTGGCTTCGTCAACGAGAAGTAGATCTCTTTGGTGAGCTTGAACATCGGTAAAAATTTGTGTCTCGCGTGTTCCATTGTTTTACTTTTGCAAGTTTCATCATCTAGGGCATTATAATTGATCAAATAATTTGTGATCCATGTGAAAATTAAGTAATATTATCTCTTGTTCAAGTTGAAAGAATAGTAATTACTTTCTGCTGCAATTTCATTTGATGTTCATGTATAATTGCTTAATAGTTTTCATTGAACTAAACCACCAGACTAGTCCGTACCACCAACCTAACAAGTACAGTCCCTCTGGTATTTGACGATTTAAATAAGTGTGCCGGAAAACTTTCAAAGCCTATTCACCCCCCTAGGCCACATTGAATTGGTATCAGAGCAGGCTCTCCATCTACGAGACTCACCTCTCAGGGAGATCAAATGGCCTCAGAGAAGAACCATGAGATCCCGAAGGTGCCCAACACTAAAGAAGAACAAGACATAAAGGCATTCGATGTTCTCAAGGAAAATGTACATGATGATGAAGAAGTGTGTCAACTAAACGCGCTTCTGAGAAAGAAACTACTAATCAAGAAGGGCTAGGAAGAAGATGAGAAGACAACGGGGAGTGCTCATCATGACTACTCCCGATATCCTTATAATTACAATTGTCTAAATTCTAATAATCATTATCTTTCTATTCCGATGAGAAAATCCCGGCAGTTTGACGGGAATGATCATACCATGTGGAAGTACAATATGAAAATGCATCTAATATCCTTAAACCCCAGTCTTTAGCATATTGTGTGTACAGGTGTAGATATTCCGGATAATGCGATGAACTCACTCCAGAGCAAGAGCAAGAAATTCAACGCAACAAACAAGCCGTTGCAGTGATCACTTCTTCCTTGAGCCGAGAAGAGTTCACCAAGATTGATGGACTGAAAAGTGCCAAGGAAATCTAGGACACACTCAAGATAGCTCACGAAGGAAATCGATCAGCTCTTGAAGCAAAAATTGAAATGCTTGTAGGAGAATTGGGGAGGTTTGCCATTGAGGAGAGCGAATCACCTCAAGAAATGTACAATCGGATGAAGGCACTTATCAACAAGATTCGTGCCTATGGAAGCAAGAAGTGGACTAACCATGAGGTGGTCAAAAGTATTATAAGGGCATTCATGCCCCACAACATCACTTTGTGCTCCATGATCCATGAAAGCCCCGAGTTTCACAAAATGACTCCGGATGAACTATTAGGCAAGATTATCAACCATGAGATGATGGAGAAGGAGGCCCAATACGTCAAAGACTTGGCTGAACTTACTTCCTCCCAAAAGAAGGATGTTGCTCTCAATGCACTTGCAAGCCTAAAAGGAAGGAAGCTCGTGAAGCACAAGATGAGGAAGGCACAAGTGATGTGAGCACCGATTTGGATGATGAAGAGATGGCACTCTTCATCAAGAAATTCAAGTGCATGATGAGAAGAAGGAAGGGCAGCAACTCTAGTGATGGGAACAGCAAAGAACAAGGAAAATCCAAGGCTCAACATACCTGCGACAACTGTGGTGAGTACGGTCACTTTATGGTTGACTGCACATATGAAGAAAATAAATAGAAGAAGGAAGCGAAGCCTCAAGAGACGAAAACCTTCAAGAAAAGGATGCAAGCTCACCAAGAGCACATTGGCAAGGATTGGGACTCAAAGGACGAGTCCTCCTCCGATGAAGAAAAAGAGATGGCCACCATTGCCATCAAGAAGCTTACCAAGAAGTTTACGCTCTTCCCGAACATGGGAGGATGGGAGACTCATAATCATACTCGCCCCATGGCTAAGGAACGCAAGAAAAAGGTACAACTTACATCTCACTTGATTAATTCCTCCATTGATGATTTTGATAGCTCTAGTGAAAATGAGGAAATGTTTAAAGGTTTGAGTAAAATTGCTTTAAAGAAAATGAAAATATTGTCGGATGAAATTTTTGAGAAGGATGAGCTTGTCAACTGACAAGAATATATGCTCATCCGTGAAACGAAGAGATGTCAAGAGGTTGAGAAACTCCTTGAGCTTGAGAGGGAGAAGAGCGAGACACTTGAACATGAGCTAGCCTTGAGTAAGGAAACATACTCAAAACTAGAAGACTTACACTTTGCAATCAAGGACGAACTTGCTAACTTGTCAAAAGTTAACAAAATCGTTGAAGTGCAAGTTGAGTCACTCAAGCAAAGTAACTCCTCCACCTCCAAGAGCTCATCTTCCAAAGGTATAAATTTGTCAACAGCTGCTACTTGCACATGATCTAGTAAGAAAGATATTGTTAAAGATGATTCTTCCGTTTCACATGCTAAACATCCACCCTAATGTGGCATCTTTGACAAGGTAAAGATTAAATATTCACGTAGTGCATATATGGTCACTAGACCTCCTAACATCAAAAATGGTCTTGGGTTTACCAAAAATAAACACATGTCCACTGATGTTCAGGTTAAGAAGCAAATTACTTTTGTTAAGGAAACACCACATGAATCTGAATTGCAAATACTGTTTCGTACTTTTGATGCTTCCAATGTACTCATGAAAAATAAATTTGGACATGTATTTTCTAAATATGCAGGGCCACGCCACAAGAACTAAAAAACTTGTGTGTGGGTGCCCAAGACTCTTGTGACTATCTTGCGAGGACCCAAGCAAGCTTGGGTACCTAAAACCAAGAAATAACTATTTTTTGCAGGCCTACTCCTCCGGTGGATCAAAATGGGTGCTAGACAGTGGATGCACTAATCACATGACCGAAGAGAGGAGTATGAGCGCAATGCGGACCCAAGTGAAGGAATATACTTTAGAGACAACAACCAAGGTCCTTGGTAGCGGTAAAATTGAAATTTCTTCTCAACATACTCTTTCAAATGTTCTACATGTCGATTCTCTAGATTATAATATTTTGTCCATATCTCAGCCCTGCGACAAATGTTATAATTCTTTATTCACTAATGAGGGTGTGATAGTTTTTAGAAGAGGCGATGGCTTGATTTCATTCAAGGGAATGTTGAAGGGAAATACGTATCTTGTTGACTTCAACAAATACAAAGTTGAACTCAACACTTGCTTGGTTGCTAAAACTAACATGGGATGGTTGTGGCATAGACGGCTAGCCCATGTTGGGATGAGAAATCTGTAGAAGCTTCTAAAAGGTGGTCACATCCGAGGTTTGAAAGATGTTTGAAAGTGCATATAGGCATCCCCGTAGGTTTTGGATGATTGATGACGACAATTAAGAGACTAATGAGCTGAGTTGATTTTAGGCACAGGTGTGATGGATGAAATGAGATGAAATCCCTCAAAAAAGATAAAACGGGCGTCAAAGACATATGCGTAGAAATTAGGGTTTCTATGGTATTGAGCTTAAGTGAGCCGTATCATGTGTGAGGGTGGATGTATCATGTGCATTGAGATCATTCTAGAGGGCTCAAAGTGATGGTTGAGACAAAAACCTAAGTGAGAAACGAAAATGAGGAAAAACCCTAGCAGGCCGGACTAGTCTGGGCCTCAGGGCCGGACTAGTCCGGCTAGTCAGAGAAGTCTGCTTTGTGGCAGACTAAATGTCTCTGGATGAGTTCGGACTTGTCTGTATGGGTACGGACTACTCTATTCATCCCTTAGTGGAGTTGGAGCTAAGTCCCTAAAAACCGGACTTGTCTGTTATGGAACAGACCAATGCTCTCTGTAAAAGATCGGACTTGTCTGTTGAGGTGCTGACTAGTCCGTTTGATACTTAGTGTGAGAGAAATCGAGCAAACCCTAGAGGGCCAGACTAGTCCACACCCTGTGGACGAACTATTCGGGGCCTACCTAGTTGTGTCCATTTTGGGACGGACCAAAACTTTCCGTCCTACTTCAAACTAGTCTGTATTGATAAGGACTAGTCTGTATTGTCAGTGGTCGTTTGAAATTCAAACGTTGGTGCGCACGTCATCTTTTTTGTCGATCGATGACGTGAAATTGATGGTGGTCCCGGAGGGCCGGACTAGTCCGTGGCAGAGGGCCGGACTAGTCCGGGTTTGCCCTGGAGGCAACAGTTAGCTGTCGGTACCCCTATAAAAAGGAGACCCCCGGCCCCTATTTGATAACTCTTGAACCCTAGCGCCACCAAAAGTGACCTAGAGCCTTCCAAAGCCTTCCACTTGTCCTACTAGCCCTCTAAGATTAAATCTTGAAGAGATTATGGTTTGGGGAGGAAACTGAAGGAAGATCATCGTGCTTTGGCTCTTGGTTTGATCTCTTTGCACATTGTGTTGTGTTTTGTGGCCTGTGTGAGTTGAGCTTCATGTGCTCCTCATTGTATTGATTTGTGGGAGCCTCAACTTGTGAGCAGCCTCAATCAAACTTGGTGATTACCCTTTGATATAGCGGAAACCAAGTCGGCCATTGCGGTGGCCTTGTGAGAGAAGTGTCAAGTGAGACCCGTTTTTTTCTGGACTTCTCAACGTGGACGTAGGCTTCTTTGTGGAGCTGAACCACGGGATAAATCTTGTCTCACTTGTCATTTTACATTTCATAATCACTAGCATTGCTATTAGGGTTCTTATTGTTCATATTGCTCTTCACTTTGATCTTTGTTGAAATCTTGTGACCTAGGTGCCTTAACTTCCCAATCTATGTTGTACTAGGTTACCATACATTACTTACATCTTGGGTGAGCGTAAATTCTGCAAATAACTTGTAAAAACCAAGTTTTTAGGTTTTCACCCTGTGCTGAGCGGACTAGTGCGGCTCTGTCCAGACAAGTCCGGCCTCAAGAGTTTAATCTCATTTGATTAGGTCATTTCAGGTCTTATTGCCTATTCACCCCCCATCTAGGCGACTTTCAATTGGTATCAGAGCAGGCTTCTCCACAAGAGTCTAACAACTCGGAGAAGAAATCACGAGAAAGGGTGACAATGAAGTTACGGTGGTTGTTGATGACACCAAGATGAAGAACGTCGATGTTCTTCAAGGTGATCCAAATGACGATGAAGAAGTTCAGATGCTCAAGGCACAGCTTCGTGAGAATCTCAATGTGGCCAAGAAGGAGATCAAGCCAATTGCTCCGATCAACGTCGACAATAGGAGTAGTTCACAAGACTACTCCCGGTATCCTTACAACTATGAGCAACTTACCGCAAGCAATCACTATTTATCTATTCCCATTGCCAAAACTCCTCAATTTGATGGAAATGATTACTCTATGTGGAAGCATAATATGAAGATGCATCTCATTTCCTTAAACCCTAGTTTGTGGTAAATTGTTATGACAGGTGTACATCTTCCCAAGAATGAGGAAGGCATTACTCCGCAGCAAGACGTCCTCCTTCACCACAATGCTCAATCTGTTGGAGTAATTACCTCCTCATTGACTCAAGAGGAGTTCAACCGCATTGAAGGGTTGGAGGATGCCAAGAAGATATGGGACACCCTCAAGACGGCACATGAGGGCAACCGTGTCATTAGGGAGGCGAAGATCGAGATGATCAAAGGAGAGCTTGGGAGGTTCACAATCATGGATGGTGAGTCCCCCCAAGACATGTATGACCACCTCAAGACTCTAATCAACAAGAGTCGGTCTTATGGAAGCACCCGGTGGACCGACCATGAGGTGATGAAGAGGATGATTCGAGCATTCATGCCTCGAAACGTCACTCTTTGCTCACTAATTCATGAGAGTCCGAGATTTCACAAGATGACTCCCGAAGAAGTGCTCAGGGGAAATACCAACCATGAGATGATGGAGCAAGAAGCTATGTTCTACAATGATCTAGAAAAGCTCTCCTCCTCCAAGAAAAGAAATGTCGCATTCAAGGAAACATCCTAAAGATCACAAGAAAAGGAAGAGAGTGATGAAGAGAGCCCCAACACCGATGAGGAAGAGGCACTCTTCATCAACAACTTCAAGAGGATGTTTAGAAGTAGGAGTGGGAGCTACCATCATGAAAGCAAGAGCAAAGACAAGCCCAAAACAAGATCAAAGAGGGCTTGCTACAATTGTGGGGAGTACGGCCACTTCATCGTGGATTGCCCACATGAACAAAACAAGAAAAAGGAGGATGGCAAGTCCAAGGAGAAGAAGTACTTCAAGAAGAAGAAGCAATCCGGACATGCCCACCTTGAAATGGAGTGGGACTCAAATGAGGAATCCTCCTCCGAAGAAGATGAGAAGATAGCAACCATTGCTATGAAGAAGACAACCGTGGAGAACAAGCTCTTCCCAAACTTGGAGAAATCAAGGCCAACTTGCCTCATGGCCAAAAAGGGAAGAAAGAAGGTTAAATCTAAATCCTCCTCTTCAATTTCCTCGCATGATGATTTTGATAGTAGTAGTGAAAATGAACATATGCTTAAGGATATGAGTAAAAGCACCTTGAAAAGAATGAGGTTGTTGACGGAGGAGATATTTGAGAAGGAAGAGCTCCTCAACCGCCAAGAGGACATGCTCATCCAATGAAAGGAGAGATGTCAAGAGGTAGAGGAGCTCTTGGAGCTTGAAAGAGAAAGAAGCAAAGCACTTGAGCGTGAACTCACTTTGAGCAAGGAAACTTGCTCAAACCTTGAGAACACTACAATTGTGCTCAATGATGAACTTGTTAGTTTTACATAAGCTAACAAGATCCTTGAAACACAAGTGAAGTCTCTCAAGGTCAATGCCCCTTCTTCCTCAACAAGCTCACCTTCTACAAATGTTAAATCTAAAGTGCCTCAACCTTGCAAATGCTCAAACTTAATCATGAAACTTAAAGATGAGCTTAAGTTGGCACAAACCAATCAAGCACCAAAGGGTGGCATCTTTGACAAGGAGAAGATGGCATATGCACGTAGTGCAAACACTAACACAAGACATCCCCTTGTCAAGGATGGTCTTGGTTATTCTAGGGAGATGAGGCAAAACGCCAAAACCCCCAAGAATGGCAAAGACTTGATTCTTTTTGTCAAGGGAGGCTCATACAACAATAAAGGAAAGAACATTGCTACATCTCCTAAAATGCCTAAGAAAGAACCTCATCCCTTGTTACATGATTTTGATGCATCATATGTTTTATTGAGGAACAAGTTTGGAATGGCCTATGCTAGGTATTTTGGGCCACACCGCAAGAGTCCTAAACCTTGTGTGTGGGTGCCCAAGTGCCTCTTAACTAACATCAAAGGACCCAACACCGCTTGGTACCTAAAGCCAAGGCATAAATCTTTCTTGTAGGCTTACTCCTCCGGTGGAACCAATTGGGTTCTTGATAGTGGGTGCACAAATCATATTACCGGAGAGAAGAAGATGTTAGTGGAGTATGAGATAAATGAAGATCCGAGTGAAGGAATCTATTTTGGGGACAATAGCCAAGGAAAAATCCTTGGCACCGGTAAAATTGCTATATCCCCTAATCACACTCGTTCAAATGTTTTACATGTTGATTCACTTGATTATAACCTCTTGTCCATATCACAACTATGTGACAAAGGTTATAATTGTTTATTCACTAATTAGGATGTGACCGTCACAAGGAGAAGCAATGATTCAATTGACTTTAAGGGTGTACTCAAGGGAAAGCTCTATCTTGTGGATTTCTCCGCGGACAAAACCCAACTTGATACATGCTTAATTGCAAAAACTAACATGGGATGGCTTTGGCATAGAAGGCTAGCCCATGTTGGGATGAGGAATTTGCAAAATTTGCTTAAGGGCGAGCACATCCGTGGTTTAAAGAATGTTGTATTTGAAAAGGATAGGCCATGTAGCGCATGCCAAGCCGGAAAGCAAGTTGAAACACCGCATCCATCCAAGAACATTATGACAACAACAAGACCATTGGAGCTTCTACACATGGATCTCTTCGGTCCAATTGCCTACATAAGTATTGGCAGTAACAAATACGGTCTTGTTATTATTGATGATTTTTCACGCTTCACTTGGGTATTCTTTTTGCATGATAAGAGTGAGACTCAAGGTGTCCTCAAGAAATACTTGAAGAGAGCTCAAAATGATTTCTCCTTAAGTATCAAGACAATAACGAGTGACAACGGCACTGAATTTAAGAATACTCAAGTTGAAGAATTTTTGGATGAAGAAGGAATCAAGCATGAGTTCTCGGCCCTCTACTCCCCTCAACAAAATGGGGTGGCCGAGAGGAAGAATAGAACTCTAATTGATATCTAAAGAACCATGCTTGATGAGTACAAGAGGTCGGACCGGTTTTTGGGCAGAAGCAGTTAACACTGATTGCCATGCCATAAACCGGTTCTATCTTCATCGCATACTCAAGAAGACATCCTATGAACTCCTAACCGGTAACAAGCCCAACATTTCCTAATTTCCCGTTTTTGGGAGCAAATGCTACATTCTTAACAAGAATCCTATGACTTCAAAGTTTGCTTCCAAGTCCGATGAAGTTTTCTTGCTTGGTTATGACTCAAACACCTCGCCTATCATGTCTTCAACAAATCCTCCGAAATTGTTGAAGTAGCACGGGACGTAGTGTTTGATGAGACTAATGGCTCCCAAGTGGAGCAAGTTGATCGTCATGTGCTAGATCAAGAATAAGCTCCACAAGTGGTGATAGGAAGGATGGCACTTGGAGACATACGACCACAAGAACAATCTCAAGACTCAAGTGATCATCCTATCCCTCAAGCAAGTTCTTCCTCAAATGATCACACTCAAGTTCCCCAAGATGCATTCCAAGAAGATGAAAATGGAGGCATCAATCAAGGGGGAGACAATGAAAATGAGGAAGTCGAAGATGAAAATTCAAGGCCTCAAGCGCCTCACCCAAGAGTGCACCAAAGCGTCCAACGGGACCATCCCATTGACAATATACTTGGAGGCATCTCCAAGGGGGTAACTACTCGATCTCGTGTTGCAAACTTTTTTGAACATTATTCTTTTGTTTCTTCTTTAGAGCCTCACAAGGTTGAAGAAGCACTACGGGATCCGGATTGGGTGATGGCCATGCAAGAAGAGCTCAACAATTTCGAAAGAAATCAAGTATGGGAGCTCGTGAAGAGGCGTAATGCGAATGTTGTAGGCACTAAGTGGGTGTTCCGTAACAAACAAGATGAGCACGGGGTGGTTACAAGGAACAAGGCACATCTTGTGGCCAAGGGGTATTTATAAGTCGAAGGTTTGGATTTCCAAGAATCCTTTGCTCCCATAGCTAGGCTTGAATCAATTCGTATATTACTTGCCTTTCCTACTCACCATGATTCTAAGCTATATCAAATGGACGTCAAGAGTGCATTCCTCAATGGTCCAATCAAGGAAGAGGTGTATGTGGAGCAACCCCCCGTGTTTGAAGATGAAGAATTCCCAAACCATGTGTACAAATTGCGTAAGGCTCTCTATGGACTCAAACAAGCTCCTAGAGCTTGGTATGAGTGCCTTAGAGATTTTCTAACTCAGAATGGTTTCAAAATTGGGAAGGCGGACTACACTTTATTCACTAAGAACTTTATTGATGATTTGTTTGTTTGCCAAATATATGTCGATGACATTATATTTGGTTCTACTAACAAAGCTTTTTGTGATGAGTTTTTCAAGTTAATGAACGAAAGATTTGAGATGTCTATGATGGGGGAGTTGAAGTTCTTCCTAGGTTTTCAAGTGAAGCAACTCAAGGAAGGCACATTCATTAGTCAAACTAAGTACACACAAGACATACCCAAGAAGTTTGACATGGACAAGGCCAAACCCATCAAGACTCCTATGGCAACCAATGGGCATCTCAATCTCAATGAAGATGGTCCAAGTGTGGACCAAAAGGTATATCGTTCTATGATAGGTTCATTGCTTTACTTATGTGCATCTAGGCCCGATATCATTCTTAGTGTGTGTATGTGTGCTACATTTCAAGCCGCTCCAAAGTTGTGTCATTTGACTGCCATTAAGAGAATTCTTAGATATTTAGTTCACACACCAAGCCTAGGACTTTGGTACCCCAAGGGCTCTAATTTTAACCTCATCGGATATTTCGATGCGGACTATGCGGGGTGCAAAGTTTAAAGGAAGAGTACATCCGGAACATGCCAATTCCTTGGTAAATCTTTAGTGTCTTGGTCCTCAAAGAAACAAAACTCCATTGCTATTTCCACAGCCAAAGCGGAGTATGTCGCCGCCGGAAGTTGTTGTGCACAACTTTTTTGGATGCAACAAACTCTTAGAGTATATGGTATAAACTTGCGTCATATTCCCCTCCTACGTGAAAATGAGAGTTCCATCAAAATAGCTCAGAATCCAGTTGAACACTCAAGGACCAAACACACTGATATTCACCACCATTTCTTGAGAGATCACTCCATCAAAGGAGACATTGCAATTTCACATGTGAGAATCGAAAAAAAAATGGCTGATATATTTACCAAACCCTTAGATGAGAAAAGATTTTGTGAACTTAGGAGTGAGCTCAATATCTTGGATTCTCGAAATGTGGCTTGAGTCTTGCACATCTGATTGTTATATTCAAAATTCACACATGCTTCCGAAAATTTATCCTCCTCAATTTTCTACAAATTACTTTGAAATTATCGAATCTTTGTGAATTATGGTCATAGTGTGATTGTTGATTGCTTATTGACCATGTCTACAGAGATATTTTCTGAAAATATATTCCAAAAGGATCAAATCTCCACTAAAAACTCAATATATAGGAGGTTTCAGTCTTAGGACCGGACTAGTCCGCCCCTCGACTGGACTAGTCCGGTGGTTTAGAATAGTCTGGACCCACTCCGATGGATGGACAAGTCCGGCCCTTGGGGACTTAACCTCTCCTGGATGCCCTCGACCTCCACTTCTCTCAAACCCTCTCTCTCTCCAAAACACACAAAAACCGCCCCCAAATCGGCGATTTTTGATTCCAACCACAAAATCTTGGTTCCAATCGGTGGATTGAAGCCCTAAGGTGCGTGGGAACTCTTCTCCAAGCATCAGAGGATGATTCCTCACCCACATTTTGTCGAATCGAAGATTTGAAGAGGTATTCTTGACCTAACCCCAAAATCTCCGAAATTCAATTCTTTAGGTCTATTGATAGAAACTTCTTCACAAATGTTGTTGTCCACATCATTGTGATCATGTACCTCCATTTTTGTGGTAGGATCCGTAGTTTTTGCAAAATTTGTCTAGATTTGGGTTCTTGCTGTGTGAACCGAACTAGTCCGGCTATGAACGGGCTAGTCCATCCCATGGGCGGACAAGTCCGGGTTACACAGTGAAAACCCTACCCTAAATCGATTTTGCGAACTCTACCACCATATCTCTACTTCCTTGGACTCATACACATTCCTTTGCATCTTTTATCAGCAATCATGTCGGATTCCGACTATGTTCCTCTCTCCGACTCCGAGGCCGAAGCGGGAAGGCAAGCTTGTTACCGCCAAAAGCGCGAGGAGGACCAGCTTGTCATGGCATATCTTGAATTCCAATCGGAAGCAAGAAAAGTAAAGAAACAACAAAGGGAGGCTCACAACTTTGCTGCAGCCGAGGCAGCCCCGAAGAAGAAGAGACTTGTGACTGTGGGGGAGCAAGCTAGAACCCATGAGGCAAGAAACTCCAAGGACAGAGGCAAGGCACCGGTGGATGTTGTACCCTAGAGGAGGGTCATTGTTGCTAAGATGGCTGCAAGCAAGGCCAGGAAGGGAGCCACTCAGCCCATAGGTCCTTCGAGGATGTCATCACTTGCACGGAACCCTAACCGTGCAGCAGCCTTCGATGCCAACATCTTCAAAAGCAAAGGGGCTGAGAAGGCAAGAAAGCTCCGGAAGGTCAATGTCTATTAGAGGGATAGAAGCACAGTGGATGCCCGCTTTTGGTGTGATTTCCACTATGACTACTACAGGATAGTTTATATGTCTAAGCAAACACCCGTGACTAATGCTCAGTGGATTGACTTGGACTACATGGCCCAGAAGGATCACGTGGCCTTCAATGCTATGATTGAGGCCAGAGAGCGCCATGGTCTGAAGAAATTCATGGCCTTTCAGTTTGATTGGAATGTGGAGGTGATTGCTCAATTCTACTCCACTGTCTATTTCCACACCGATGGGGACAGAAGGATCACTTGGATGATCCATGGAGAGCAATACTTCACCACTTACTGGGAGTTTGCTCAGTTCCTTGACTTGGAGGATCAATTGGATAATGAGATCATCATTTCCAACTTATGGCCAGTTCATCGAGACACCTTGGAGTACATGTATCCATGTCATGTACCTTTTGAGGCCGGCCACATAAGGAACATCAAGCCCTTCTACAGTGTCCTCAACCGGGTACTCCCAAAGACCATTGCGCTGAAGGATGGAGATGAGGGGATTCTTGAAGGCAATTTGAGGCACTTGATGGTGCTAATTGATGGAGATGTTCGTTTCAATGTGGTGGACTACATCTTCGACGACATCTTCAATATCTCACATACTCTAAACCGATCATGAGGATATGCTCCTTACATCATGTACATGATCCAGAAGGTGTACGGACTCACATTCAAGAAGGGCATCACTCACCGGAGGCTTTGACCTCAAATCCCTCCTCCAGAGCCTGCTGCCCCTATAAGGAAGAATGTGGATCCTCCCGCTTCTTCTTCACACTTTGTGCCACCACCTCCACCTCCACATCCTCCTTCATCACAATGCGGCAACGGATTTCTCAAGTGCTTCAAAGCCGTATTCTACTCTTGCCGAAAGGCGGAAGTTCGGCAACGTCGCATGGAGCGTCCCCAATAGAAGTATCTCAAGGTGGTGTGCGATAAGTTGGACATCCCTATGTCTCCCACTGCGGAAAGTGCTGGGGAGATAACTCCATTCCCGGAGTTCACCACCGAGGAGCTCGCTCAATTCGGTGAAGTTGATACCTCTACGGCGGCTCTGTTTGAGGATGATGATATTGGTGACCCGGAAGCCACGAAGAGCAATAGCGGGCGCCAAGGAGTCGGAGACGACAATGACACCAATGATGATGAAGAGTATATTTAAGGACTCTTCCTTATTTCCTTTCCATTTTGGTGTCTTGATGCCAAAGGGGGAGAGATTGATAAATGGGGTACTTGGAGAGGGGGAGAGTTTGAAAAAGGGGGTTCTACTTAGACAATAGTTGTATGGGGGAAAGATTGATCCACTATGGACTTATGTTTTAAAACTCTCATTTTCAATTGTTGTAAGACTTAATTAATGTACCTTGACTACATTGTGATGTTATGCTTGAGTTACATGTTTATCTTGCATATTTGTTGCTTCATCACAATTTATGAGCACATCACTTAGGCACCCCACCGTAACATGTATATGTATGAGAATTCTCTCAATTTATCTTACTCATGATGCATACATTGAGGGGGGGTCACTCATACAAATACATGTCATGAAAACAAATTATTATCCTTTTTGTTGAAGTCTTAATGTGTTATCATCAATCACCAAAAATGGGCAGATTGAAAGTGCATCTAGGCATCCCCGTGGGTTTTGGATGATTGATAACGACAATTAAGAGACTAATGAGCTGAGTTGATCTTAAGCACAGGTGTGATGGATGAAATGAGATGAAATCCCTCAAAAAGTATAAAACGGGCATCAGAGACTTAAGCGTAGAAATTAGGGTTTCTATGGTATTGAGCTTAAGTGTCCTGTATCATGCGTGAGGGTGGATGTATCATGTGCATTGAGATCATTCTAGAGGGCTCAAAGTGGAGGTTGAGAGAAAAACCTATGTGAGAAGCCAAAATGAGGAAAAACCCTAGGAGGCCGAACTAGTCCGGACAGTCAGAGAAGACCGCTTTGGGGAGGACTAAATGTCTCTAGATGAGTTTGGACTTGTCCATACAGGTACGGACTAGTCCGTTCATCCCTTAGTGGAGTTGGAGCTAAGTCCCTGAAAACCAGACTTGTCCGTTATGGAATGGACCAAAGCTCTCTAGAAAAGTTCGGACTTGTCCGTTGAGGTGCGGACTAGTCTGTTTGAGACTTAGTGTGAGAGAAACCGAGCAAACCCTAGAGGGTCGGACTAGTCTGCCCCTTGTGGCTGGACTAGTCTGGGCCTACCCATTTGTGTCCGTTTCAGGACGAACCAAACCTTTCTGTCCTACTTCGAACTAGTCTGTATTGAACTGGACTAGTCCGTGTTGTCAGTGGCCGTTTGCAATTCAAACGTTGGTGCGCACATCATCTGTTTTGTCGATCGATGATGTGAAATTGTCGGTGGTCCCAGAAGGCTGGACTAGTCCGTGGTAGAGGACAGACTAGTCCAGGTTTGCCCTGGAGGCAACGGTTAGTTGTCGGGACCCCTATAAAAAGGGGACCCCCGACCCCTATTTGATAACTCTTGAACCCTAGCGCTGCCACAAGTGACCTAGAGCCTTCCAAAAGCCTTCCACTTGTCCTACTAGCCCTCTAAGACCAAATCTTGAAGAGGTTAGGGTTTCGGGAGGAAAGTGAAGGAAGATCATCACGCTTTGGCTCTCGGTTTGATCACTTTGCACATTGTGTTGTGTTTTGTGACTTGTGTGAGTTGCGCTTTGTGTGCTCCCCATTGTATTGATTTTTGGGAGCCTCAACTTGTGAGCAGCCCCAATCAAACTTGGTGATTACCATTTGATATAGTGGAAACCAAGCCGACCATTATGGTGGCTTGGTGATAGAAGGGTCAAGTGAGACCCGGTCCTTGTGTGGACTTCTCAACGTGGATATAGGCTTCTTCGTGGAGCTGAACCACGGGATAAATCTTGTCTCACTTGTCATTTTACATTTCATAATCACTAGCATTACTATTATGGTTCTTATTGTTCATATTGCTCTTCACTTTGATCTTTGTTGAAATCTTATGACCTAAGTGCCTTAACTTCACAATCTAAGTTGTACTAGGTTACCACACATTACTTACATCTTGGGTGAACTTGAATTCCGCAAATAACTTGTAAAAACCAAGTTTTTAGGTTTTCACCATGTGCTGAGCGGACTAGTCTGGCCCTGTCCAGACAAGTCCGGCCTCAGGAGTTCAATCTTGTTTGATTAAGTCATTTCAGGTCTTATTGCCTATTCAACCCCCCCTCTAGGCGACTATCAATGTTGTTTTTGAGAAATACAGACCGTGCAGCGCATGCTAGGCGGGAAAACAAGTTGGAGCACCACACCCCGCCAAGAACGTGATGGCTACCTCAAGACTGCTGGAACTTCTTCACATGGACCTCTTCGGTCAAAGTGCTTATATTACCATCGGCGGTAATAAATAGGGATTCGTTATAGTTGATGATTTTTCTAGATTTACCTGGGTGTTTTTCTTGTATGATAAGTAAAAAACCCAAGGTATCCTTAAGAAATTTTTGAAAAGGGCACAAAATGAATTCTCCTCAACCATCAAGAACATTAGAAGTGACACAGAACAGGGTCCACGAATACTCAAGTTGAGGAGTACCTAGATGAAGAGGAATAAAGCATGAATTTTCGGCACCCTACTCTCCTAAACAAAATGGGGTGTCCAAGAGGAAGATTAGGACGCTTATCGAGATGGCGAGGACAATTCTGGATGAATACAAGACTTCAGACCGGTTTTGGGCTGAAGCGGTAAACACCGCTTGTCAGGCCACAAATTGGTTATATCTTCATCAACTTTTGAAGAAAACGCCATATGAGTTCCTCAATGGTAACAGACCAAATGTTTCATATTTCAGAGTATTTGGATGCAAATGTTTTATCTTGAACAAGAAACCAAGGACTTCGAAGTTCGCTTCGAAATCTGATGAAAAGTTCTTGCTTGGTTATGATTCGTATGCCTATGCCTATCGTGTCTTCAACAAAGTCTCTTGCATTGTTCAAGTAGCACGTGATGTAGTGTTCGATGAAACTAATGGCTCCCAAGTGGAGCAAGTTGATAAGTGTGTGCTAGATCAAGAAGAAGCCCCATGCCAAGAATTGAGTAGGATGGCACATGGTGACATTCGACCTCAAGAGCAACCACAAGACTCAAGTGCTCAAGATGAACCTCAACAGGCAAGCAATGATCAAGGGGGATATCATGCACACAATTAAGATAAGGAAGATCATGAATATCAAAATAATCATGGAAGCAATTATCTAGGGGAGACAATGACAATGAAGAAAATGAAGTGCAAGCAACTTCATAAGTCCCTCACCCAAGAGTACATCAGAGTATACAAAGAGATCATCCCGTCAACAACATCATTGGACACATTACTACGGGAATAACCACTAGATCTTTCATAGCTAATTTCTATGAACATTACTCTTTTGTCTCTTTTCTGGAACCATACAGGGTAGAGGAAGCACTAAAGGATCCAGATTGGGTGATTGCAATCCAAGAGGAGTTGAACAACTTCAAGAGTAATGAAGTATGGGAGCTTGTAAAAAAACCAAAGCCGAACATCATAGGAACCAAATGGGTCTTTCGAAACAAGCAAGATGAACATGGAGCGGTAACCAGAAATAAGTCACGACTTGTGGAAAACGGTTACTCACAAGTCGAAGGTTTGGACTTCGACAAATATTTTGCTCTTGTAGCTAGAAATGACTCCATTCATATTATTGGCATATACTACTCACCATAATTTTAAGTTGTATCAAATGGACGTCAAAAGTGCCATCCTCAATGGCCCCATCAAGGAGGAAGTATACGTGGAGCAGGCACCACGATTTGAAGATCACGAGTACCCTAACCATGTGTATGAACTGCATAAGGCTCTCTGTGGCCTCTAACAAGCTCCTTGAGTTTGGTATGAGTGCCTTAGAGATTTTCTAACTCAAAATGGTTTTAAAATTGGAAAATCTTATTATACCTTGTTCACAAAACATTTTGATGATCATCTATTTGTATGTCAGATCTATGTTGATGATATCATTTTTGGTTCGACTAATAAATCTTTTTGTGAAGAACTTAGCAAGATTATGACAGAAAGATTTGAGATGTCGATGATTGGTGAATTAGAGTTCTTCTTGGGATTCCAAGTGAAGCATTTAAGAGAAGGCACTTTCATAAGCCAAACCAAGTACACCCAGGACATCCTCAAGAAGTTCAATATGGATAAAGACAAGCCCATCAAAACACCCATGGCAACTTCGGACATCTCGATCTCAACGAATATGGTCCAAATGTTGATCAAAAGATATATCAGTCTATGATTGGCTCATTACTTTATTTACGTGCATCTAGACCAGATATCATGCTTAGTGTCTGTATGTGTGCAAGGTTTCAAGCTGCACCTAAAGAGTGTCATTTAATAGCTGTAAGAAGAATTTTAAGATACTTTGTGCACACACCCAACTTGGGACTTTTGTATCCCAAAGGATCCAAGTTTAAAGACTAAGCAGGATGCAAAGTCGATAGGAAGAGCACGTCGGGGACTTGTCAATTTCTTGGCATATCCTTAGTTTCATGGTCATCTAAAAAGCAAAACTCCATTGCTCTTTCCACTGCTGAAGCAGGGTATGTTGCAGCCGGTATTTGTTGAGCACAACTACTTTGGATGCGACATGGGATTACGGTTACAATTTGAACCACAGTCTGCTCCTATGTGATAACGGAAGTGCTATAAATATTGCACACAACCCAGTAGAGCACTCAAGAACTAAGCACATATATATTCATCATTATTTTTTAATAGATCATTAATTAAAAGGTGATATAGTAATCTTACATGTTAGGAGTGAAAAACAACTTGTAGACATTTTCACCAAGCCATTAGATGAAAAGAGGTTTTGGGAGCTAAGAAATGAACTAAATATACTTGAATCTCGAAATGTGGCTTAAAACACTGCATACCTGGTTGTGATTTCAAAATTTACCCATTGTTGCGAAAATTTGCCCCTTATCTCGATTTTCTCTTTAAAGCTATTTAAATTAGTGAATCTTAGTGAATTATGGCCATTCTATGATTGTTAATTTCTTATTGGTCATGTTCATCAAGATTATTTATGAAATAATGTCATTCAGATCACTATTAGTTCAAACTCTCGAAATCAATTTGTTCCATTCTATTCTGTCGCTTGTCACAGACTAGTCTGACCCTTGTCCAGCACACAGGACTTGTCTGGTCCGTATCGGACTATTCCGTATTTATCGGGCTTAGCCCTAGCCCGCCGCCAGAACTTCATCTTCCTCCTCTCATAATCACTTTTGCTCTCTCTCTCTCTCTCTCTCTCTCTCTCTCTCTCTCTCTCCCTCCTCAAGCTTGAGCTCCCAAGGCGATTTTTGCATCTAGCCATCAAAATCGACGATTTCTCCAATGGAAATCCTCTCCACGGCGCAAAGCTTCCCACTCCAGACTAATCCGGACCCTGCTCCGCTCCTCCAACTCCAATTTTCAATTTTTTTTGGCAAAATCTCACTCAACCCTAGTTCTCACCTTTTCTCCAATCTTGCTTATTTCTCTTGATTCCTAGGATATACATTACCTTTTTATATGTATTCCTACTGTATTCCTACTCATTGTGCATCATTCAAGCCATATTTGCTGAAAATAGGAAGTTAGGGTTCATAGGTCAGCCCGAACTAGTCCGGTATTGAAGTGCGGACAAGTTTGGTTCTCCGGACAAGTCCGCACTCTGAAAACGGACAAGTCTGGTACCTTGACAATTTGAACCTCTAAACTCTTATTTGGACAAAGTCTACAATCAATTCTTATCAATCCTTGAATTCCCCGATCAAGGTTGATGTCATCACTTCCGAGGATAGCTCGTTTGCTTATGACGAAGAGCGTGTCGTGCAAGAGTGCAAAGAGCCAAAAGAGAGAGTCATGAAGAAGAGGCACGACCACAATGTTCACTCCTCTCCTCCCGACGATGCTCTTGATAAGAAGAGAAGAGTGGTAGTGAAGAAACCTCTGAGAAAGGAAGGTGTTGGAAGCTCATCGGCACCTAAGAGAAGCCTTAACAAGGGCAAAGGGCTGGCTAGTGTTCCAATTGGCCCATTGAAGATGAAGGCTCCTATTCACTGCAACGGGCATCCATCAAGTGATGATTTTATTGGAAAAGGAAATGAACTAACTGACAAATACAAGAAGATTAAGGTCTATGAGCAGCCTAAATAGTCACCTGACCCAAGGTTCTAGAGCAACTTTCATGCTGACTATTATGAGCATGTTTACGTGAAGATGAGCAACCCAGTAATTGAAAGTCAGTGGGTCAATATCGCCTACCTCCAATCCAAGAAGTGCCAAGCCTATGAAGAGGTACCAGAGGCACTGGAGAGACACGGGTTGAAGGATCTCATATCCTTCTAGTGGGACTGGAACTATGAGTTCATAACTCAGTTTTACTCCACTCTCAACCTCGCCCATGATGATGGGGACAAGATGATATAGATGACACATGGATCCAAGTACAATGTCACCTATGAGGAATTTCCCAGGATACTTCATCTTGAAGGTACCTTGGAAAATGATCTCATTATTCATAACATGAAGCCTCTGGAGAAACGTGAGCTAGATTTCCTCTATGATACAAGAATGCCTTACAAGTCTCCGACTACCAAATATTTGAAGTCATTCTTTGCAGTCTTGAATAGAATTTTGAGCAAGACCATAGCTCCCAAGGAAGGAGATGCAGGAACCATCCAAGGGACTCTAAGGACCTTTATGAAGGTGATAAGCAAGAGAAGGACCTTCAATGTCTTTGAATACATCTACAATGACATTGTTACATCTCCATTACTCCAAACAGGTCTTGTGGCAATGAACCCTATATCATGTACCTGATTGAGAAGGTGACAGCTCTAGAGTTTGTCAAAGATGTTCCTCACACAGGTCTCAAGCCCCAGAAGCCCACAATCTACACTGTTCCCTCTGCTCCTACCTCACCTGCAAAGGAACACGGATCTAAGAGGGCTCATGAAGTCTCAAGGACCTAGGCTGCTACTCCTGCCCCTTCAGACTCTAGAGAGTCTTCTAGTGGTGTGCTGAAAATGCTTTCCTCCATCTTTACATCCTGCCGCAGAGTGGAAATTAAGCAGCACAAGGAAATTCTAGCTAGGAAGAAACATCAAAGATATGTGAAGACCAACATCAAAGCTATCTATGAGAAGCTAAACATTGAGCCAGTGGGGTCACCTCACATTTCAGAGGATTCTGAAGAGGATTTCACTGAAATGGCACCCATCTGAGAGCAAGAGTTGGCAACATTTGGTCTAGCTAGTGTCTCCGCTCCTCCTCCTCAACAAGCACCTGAAGATGAAGAAGAGGATGAAGATAGGACTGAGAGTGAGAAAGGCAGTGACAATGAGTAATTCCACACAATTTTTCCCTTTTTGGTGCCTTAATGCCAAAGGGGGAGAGATTGAGACTTGTGATCGAGGACATGTATCTCAATTTCAAATTATTGTGATCTCTTATGGATGTGCTTACTTTATTTAATGTGTGATGCTTAGTTTAATGTTAATGTTATGACTGTTGCTATAATTGTTAGGTTCCTATCTTTTGCTCATTGTTGATGGTCCTTAAGGGCCATATTTAGACCGTCATAATGAACAGAAAAGAGAAACACAATGTAGTGGTAGGGTTGAAAACTAACCAATTCCACAAGTGTTGGTGTTTATTTGTATGCAGGTGAATTTAGACCCAAAATACCAAGACATGGAGGGAGTAATCCATAAAATTGGATTTCAACGAATCAGGCGATGCCACGTATCACCACATGGATCAAATAGCCCACAAACAGAAGTACACGAGGCCATCCAACAGTTAGCACTAATATTAGTCAATGGGACCCACCGGGCAGAGACCTGGAGGAAGCACACCACAAAAGGAGCCAAGACCAGGTCAGTTGACCCCCCTAGTCGGCCGACTAGGTCCTGGTGCCAAACACGGTCAAACGCCACATGTTGGCTCCTCCCAGCCCGAAGAAGTCAAGGGTGACTGATTCACACGCATTTGGTGGCTGGAACCAACCTTTCCCCCCCCCCCCCTATAAATAGAACCCCACACCTCACTTCACAGACACACAAAAATTTGAGAATAGAATACCACTCCTAAGGTTTAGAGTAGTCCTAGAGGCTACCGAGTAGAAGAAGAGTGTGGTGAGAGTTTAGGAGAATGAGGCTTGGGCTTGTCAAGTCCCTCTTCTACACTCGTATCCCAATAAAGGTGTTATTCAAATCAAGTAAGCCCATTGTGAATTCAATTCAAGTTTGATTCTCAATTCATAGTAGTTTGCTCAACTAGTTACTTGTGGCTTCATTGCTTTAATTTATTAGAGGCTCTAGTTGTATATTTGTGTTCGAAACAACTAGAGTTGTGATATAGAACGTAAGTGTGGTGCTTAGGTTAGAAATCACTAGTGAATATCTCGTAGACCCATAGATTGAAGAGGTAGGCAGTAGGTGGTGACAGATTTATCTGTCCTTTGTAATCCTCCACATTCGTCTATGCCATAGGCTCTTGGCGGGAGTCGTCCAAGTATTGCTAGGGGTAAACCCGTGCCCGAAGCAAGTAGCTACTGCAAATTCTTTTGAATTAGAATCAATACTTTGAATTCCTTTCTCTTCCTTGCCTACAAAACAACTTTGTGACCTTGGGTGAATTAGTTGATAAGATTACACACACGTTCCTTGGATTCGAACCCTTGGAATACTCTTTTAAAGGGAAGTGCTACACGACAGTTTCTGTGTGCTTGCGGATTTTTATTTGTAACGTAAGAAATGTCAACAAGAATTTCTGGCGCTGTTCCGAGGAACGGTTGCTGTTAATCTTCGAACCTTGTTCACCCTCATATCCATCTTATTATCTTATCTTTCCTTTTTTTACCACCACCACCACCTATATGGAGCAGCCCACCATTATTTCAAAATCTGCCCCAAAGGGCAAGTTCTGTGAGTCACCGCCTTTGGCATAACAAAATTGTTCTACTAGCTATGAACTTCGCCCTAACTTTATAGCCATGGTTCAGGAGCAATCCTTCTTAGGAACGGATTGTAAAAACCCTTACCACCATCTAAGAGAGTTTGAACAATTGTGTTCATGCCTTCTAATCAAAGGTATGACACAAGAAACTCTCAAATGGAAGTTGTTTCCTTTTTCCTTCAAGGAAAAGGCTAAACAATGAAACGACCACAACGTTGGGAGACAAACGAAAATTGGAACGAGTTACGAGACAGATATTTTCTTGCTTTCTTTCCAATTGCTCGAATTGTTTCCTTACAAAAGGAAGTATTATGCTTCTAGCAGATGGAGAAGGAATCCATAAGTGCAGCTTGGGATAGATTTTCTCTTTTGAGAAATGCAGGCCTAGATTTGTCTATCTCTGATTTGTTACTCTTGCAACACTTCTTTATGGGATTGAACAAAGAGTCTTTCCTTCATCTTGACATTACAGCTGGAGGATCTTTCCGCCATAAGATGCCGGAATAAGGCAAGGGTCTTCTAGACCGAATTTTTAAAATTCCTCCTTCATTATGGGTCTTAATGAGCCCCCTCAAGAGGAAATAGTATTAAGATCCAAGGATAAATCCATGAAAAAGGAAGAACCTATCTATTACCTATCTCAAAACTTACCGGATGAATCCTCTCTCGAACCCAAAACTATGAAGGAAGAAGAAATTCAACCTTCAACGTTTCCCTCTTACTTCGAGGAGGAAATATTTGAAGATTTGGGAAATACCTCGATGTATTGTTGCCATAGGAAAACATCATTGCCATTAACTTCACCTAACCCATTTGATTGAGTGTTCATCCAACGGACGGTCAAGGAGTTAACCTCTATCCTAAGTAGGGAATGGACTGCAGAAGTTGAGCAGTCACCCGAAAATCTTCAGATGACCTCACATTTGGCAACAATTCTATGTTTTATTGGAGGGACACCAATGAAGGTCCTATACAACCCCACTGTTGGAGCAAATCCCATTTCCGACCCTTGTGCTCTCGCCATTTTGGGCGATGTGCCATTGGCACCAACATGTAAATCCTTTTGAGATTCTTTCAGAAACATCCTTGAAGGATGCGGGGTTTTACAACAAGTGTCTATGAGACACAAAGATGTTGAAGCAATCCTAGACTTCCATGTGTTCAAAATTCAAGATTTCGACATTATGATTGGGATTCCCATTGAGAAATTTCTCATGTAAATTCCCTTGGAAGGAAGTCTCAATATCAAACTTGTAGGGAGGAAATTCTCTATTCCTATCCTACGCTCCAGAAACACATCCGCAGATGACCCTTTAGAGGAGGTTAGAACTCTTCAATTCTTAGCTCCTCCTAAAATTGAAGGAGAAGAATATTTCATCCAAGAGGAGGATGAACTTTAAGAGGTAATTGAATTTCCAAAAGAAGAGTTCTTCCCAAAACCGTCTGTTGAGTTAAAAATTCTACCCACAGGCCTACGTTATACCTTTCTAAATGTCGATTTGGAAGCTCCTGTCATCATAAGTGACAAGCTTTCAGATGATGAGACACTCAAGCTCATTGCCATGCTAGAAAAGAATAGAGTTGTTTTTGTCTATTTATTAGAGGATCTCAAGGGGATTAGTCCAGCGTTATGCACTGATTGCATTCCCATTGACCCCAAGAGTGTTCCCTCAAGGGAACCCCAAAGGCGACTGAATAATGCGATGCGGGAAGTTGTCAAAAAGGAAGTCTTGAAACTTTTGCATGCTGGGATTATCTACACTGTCCCTCATAGTGAATGGTAAGCCCAGTTCAAGAAGTGCCCAAGAATGGAGGTATGACGGTCGTTCAAAATGAGAAGAATGAATCAATTCCTCAACGAACCGTCACGGGTTGGAGGATATGCATAGATTACCGAAAACTCAATAAAGCTACAAGGAAGGATCATTTTCACCGCCCTTCATCAATGAGATGTTAGAGCGATTGGCAAAAAACTCCTACTTCTGTTTCCTTGATGGCTATTCGGGTTATCATCAAATCCCAATCCACCCGACGATCAAAGTAAGACCACATTCACATGTCCCTATGGAACATATGCCTACCAGCGTATGTCCTTTGGACTGTGCAATGCTCCTGCCTCTTTTCAAAGATGTATGATGTCTATCTTTTTCATTGACGATTTCTCCATCTATGGGAAAACTTTTGATCATTGTCTGGAAAATTTAGACAATGTCCTATGAAGATGCCAAGGACCTCGTACTTAATTGGGAAAGTGACATTTTATGATATGTGAAGGCATCGTTCTTGGACACTTAGTGTCTGAGAGAGGGATAGAGCTGGACAAAGCCAAAATTGAGTCATTGAAAAACTTCCACCTCCTATGAATGTTAAGGGAATCCGCAGCTTTTTTGGTCATGCGGGGTTCTATCGGTGATTCATCAAAGACATCTCAAAAGTCGCTAGACCCCTCACTAACCTATTAGCTAAGGAAGGTCCCTTTGATTTCAATGATGAATGCCTTAAATCATTTGAAACTTTCAAAAAGGCACTCATCTCCACTCCAATCATTCAACCTCCCGATTGGACGCTGCCATTCGAAATCATGTGTGATGCTAGTAATTTTGTTGTTGGTGTGGTCCTAGGCAAAACCAAAGATAAAAAAGCATCATGCAATAGCCTACGGTATAAAAACTCTAACAAGAGCTCAACTAAATTATGCCACAACTGAAAAAGAGCTCTTGGCGGTAGTTTTTGCTAACAATAAGTTCGGATCCTATTTGGTTGGAGCCAAGGTCATTGTCTATACAGACCATGCTGCCTTGAAGTATTTGCTCACCAAAAAGGATGCTAAACCAAGGCTAATCTGTTGGATTCTTCTACTCCAAGAGTTTGACTTAGAAATCAAGGATAAGAAGGGAGTAGAGAATTATTTTGCATATCATCTCTTACTTATGGAAGTCACCCAAACCATGGACATTCCTATCAATGACTTCCTACGAGATGATATGCTTCTCAAGGTGACTGACTCTCATTCTTGGTATGCGGATATCATGAACTTCATGGTCACGGGATTCGTACCACAAGGGGAAAACAAAAAGAAACTCATCTATGAGAGTCGTAGACACCTTTGGGATGACCCATATCTCTATTGAGTTTGTGTTGATGGCTTTCTTAGAAGGTGGGTCCCATCAATTGAAGGCACCAAGATTATTGAGAAATGCCATGTTGCCCCTATGGTGGCCATTACAGTGTTTACCGTACCCAGGCAAATATCTGGCAACGTGGATTCTATTGGCCTTCTATGTATGAAGATACAAAAGAATTCATTCGCATATGTTGGAAATGCCAAAAGCATGGAGGAATCTCAGCTCACAATGTGATGCCCCTAACCTATAATCTCCAGGTGGAATTATTTTATGTGTGGGGTACTGATTTCATGGGACCTTTCCCTAGGTCCTATGATTGCGAGTACATTCTGGTGGCTGTAGATTATGTGATGGGTAGAAGCTTTGCCATGCAAGAATGCTAATTCCAAGCAAGCTAGGAAAATGTTCCATGAGATCATTTTACCATGCTTTGGCACTCCCCGTATGGTCATAAGTGATGGAGGGTCTCATTTCATAGATAAGAGCTTCCGTAACTTTTTGAGGGAGCTTGGTGTCCAGCATAACATTGCTACCCCATACCACCCACAAGTGGTCAAGTAGAAACATCTAATAAACAAATTAAGAATATTCTCCAAAAGACCGTCTTAAAAATGGGAACGGGATGGCAGCATAAGCTACCTGATGCATTATGGGCATACCGTACTGCCTACAAAACTCCCATCAGATTGTCTCCTTTCAACCTTGTCTGTGGGAAGACTTGTCATCTTCCTGTAGAGTTGGAAAATAGTGCCAATTGGGTAACCAAGCGGTGGAACATGGACCTTCACGAAGCAGGAAAACACCGATTGAAGCAACTCTTCGAGTTGGAAGAGTGAAGAGATAAGGCATACCATGGTGCCAAAATTTACAAGGAAAGAACTAAAAGGTGGCATTATAAGAGGATTACGCCTAAAGAGTTCAAACCCGGAGATAAAGTTTTACTCTTCAATTATAGGGTTAAACTCTTTGGACATGGGAAGCTCAGAAGTAAATGGGAAGGACCCTTCACCGTAGTAGAAACCTCATCTCATGGAGCAATCACACTCCAAGGTGATAATGATCACCTATTTAAAGTGAATGGGCACCGATTCAAATTATTTCTGGACTCCCAAGAGGAGGAAGTGGAAAAGGAAATTGACATGATAAATATTATTGATTTTCACGCTGTTTCTTTACATTCTTTCTAAATTTTCCGCGTCCAATTAATGGGCCCATCCAATTATTCATCTATGGGGCCCATTAAGCCAACCCACGAAAATTTAACCCGAACGGAGCCAGGAAGGGTTCGGCCGAACCCTAAGTTCGGTCGACCTCCCCCTTGTGCTGTCAGCATTCTGTTTTTTTGTGCGAACTCTCCATACGTATCCCAACAAGACTCTCGGTGCTATCGTGCTTTCCCCACTTATATATTGACGGGAACAAAGAGGAGAAACTTGCACCATCTAGAAAAATCAATCTCATGTTCCTCCCATCCAAGTCATGGCGGACAAGAAAATTGTGCCTCATCCCCACTCTAGCTCAACTTTCAACATGAGCGGAGACATCACGCTGGACAATGACAAGTCCCCCCTCGCTTTGGAGTCCGTCATGGCATTAGATGTCGTACCTCTTGCCATGATCCCGCTACCGACGATGATTCCGCGTGGGCATAGCACCTTGCCTCGTGGTGCTGCACAGTCGCTCTCCCCTCAGAGGACACCCATGAAGTCGATGATGCCTGCACGTCATCTAACTACAGCTGTCTTTAAGTCGGTCAAGACCCGTCTTTTTCCTAAAAAAGACAAGTCTCTCCCAATGCTGCAGCATGGTGAAGAGTTCATGTGCACTCTGAAGACCAAGGACGGTGACGTAGTGAGCCACCAATACAAGTCACCTACACGTACCTCGCCTGAGCGTGTGGGAGACCGCCTTATTTCCATGGGGTCCGCAAGCTTGAAGGAGGTCATGCAAAGGCTTCTTCAAGAAAATGGATAATTTGGTGATGGAGGAATCGATGGGCTTGTCACCCTCCAAGATTAGGCATCACCTCTTGCCACCTGCCATCAGAGGTCCACCTGGCCAATTTGAGAACAGCGACGGGAAATCTCCTCATGCCTCTAAAGTGACACAACTTTCTAAGGAGTTTGCTTCTCTTCGTTTGGAGAACAAGAAGCTATCAGACTTAGTGGATGAAGGGCGCATTGAGAGAGCAGAACTGAAGGATGAAATCATATCCCTCAAGGAGGAGATTAATGGTGTTCGCTGTGGCATGGGAGGCAAGTTGAGGCGCATATGCAACACTGTCGGGAAGCCTGACATCTACAACGCTCCATAGTTTAGATGTCCCGACCGCATAGGTTACTTACTAGCCTAGTTTAGTTTATTCCAAAATTTTTATTTCATTCAATTTAGATTGAATAATGTAAGCATCCCCATATTTTGAGTTCAATAAAGTGAACTTACCGGTTTAGCTAACCCGGTAAAGTCCCTCTTTTAGTTTATTTGTGTTGAATAAACAATTCGGGGAACAAATGTGGGGGAGACACCCCAACTTCACGAAATTCCGACATACAAAATTAGTGTTGCATCTCAAAACACGTTGCAATCGAACATACGACTCGACACGTGAAAACGGAGCAGCAGCAAGGCTTGAACGAGGTCAGTCGAAACCCCTGGTCGGCTGACCTGGTGTGGGCCCCACACGGCTCCATTTCGCTCCACAAATTCGGTGTAGATCTCTTACCCCTAAATATGCATGCTACGTTACTGTTTGAGTTGATTTAATATTTAATATTGAATATGTGAAATCAATCAACTCAACAGTTAAAATTTAAAACTTGGTAGTCAAAATTTGCTTGAGCTAAAAATTTGAATGCTTTATATTTTGATTTACTACCTTGTTTATGATTCCCACAAGCAAACTAGGAAAAACAAGTCATCTAAGTATTTCACTAGTGTGATATGGTAAATGAGTTATTCGAGAAGATATCTCTTTGCTTGAAATTGATTTTGATGTTTGCACAATTTGGATTCTTGTACTTTGTCTGATTCTCTCATTGGACATTTAATTACCCACCACGGCCATATGATATAAATTCTTGAAGGCCACATGCATATGCCACTTTGTCTTTCATTGAACTTTGTCAAACTCATGACCCAATTGAGTGACATGCATGGACCCTTTAAATTAGAAATTCTTGTGCACCATATTCATGAAAATTTCTTACATTGAGAATTTGCATCCACCATTCATCCATCCAATAAAGAAACTCCATACATTTTTAGTCATCAGTTTCTCTTTAGAAAAATAAAAACGAGTAGAAGACATGGCTACGAAAAAAAAAGTAGCCATGTTTCATCCTTAAAGAGAGAAAAACATTGGAGTCCACCTTTATCCATTCCATTTATATGTGCAAAAAATTTTCTTTATCGATTTGGTTGTTGCATAAGTCTCAAATAGGATCAAGTTTTTGACTTAGTAATACATGAATTGCAATGTGTGCCACATTTGTCCCTACCAAGCTCCAAATACAGCCATATTTAGTATAGGGAAAAAATTGGCACAACATGCCAAGGTGAGGATGAAAACACTTCGAGATACTTGAGAGATTCCTAATGAGAGATAAGGGTAATTGTTTCTTTGACCTTCCAAATATAGCAAATCGTCAGATCATTTTGACAAGGGAATATCCAAGAGAACCACATTTCAACCATTCCACTCTTCAAACACCTAAGATTGATGTGGTAGCCACATTCCACAGAGGGAATTCATGAATTGAGGTATGAGTCAAAATATCTAGTATTCTCTTTTTTAAAATTATAGAAAATTTATGACAGCACCTTAGTTCTTTTTCTTCCTTCACTCGAGGACGAGCAAAGGACTAAGTGTGGGGGAGTTTGTTGACGGTCCTTAAGTGCCATATTTAGACTGTCAATTAACCTCATAATGAGCATAAAAGAGAAACACAATGTAGTGTTAGTGTTAAAAACTAACAATTCCACAAGTGTTGGTGTTTATTTGTATGCATGTGAATTTAGACCCAAAATACCAAGACATGCAGGGAGTAATCCATAAAATTGGATTTCGAGATGGAGGTAAGATTTGAATGACCATGAACCAGGCAATGCCACATGTCACCATATGGATCAAATGGCCCACAAACAAAAGTACTCGAGGACATCTAACGGTATAGCACCAATATCAGTCAATGAGACACACCTTGAAGAGACCTAGAGGAAGCACACCACAAAAGGAGCCAAGACCAGGTCGGTTGACCCCCCTAGTCGGCCAACTAGGTACTGGCGCCAAACGTAATCAAACCCCAAGTGTTGGCTCCTCCCGGCTTCAAGAAGTCATGGGTGACTGATTCACGCGCATTTGGTGGTGGGAACCGACTTTTATCCCACCTATAAATAGAAACCCACACCCCACTTCACACACACACACAAATTTGAGAATAAAATACCACTCCTAATGTTTAGAGTAGTCCTAGAGGCTACCGAGTAGAAGGAGAGTGTGGTGAGAGTTTAGGAGAAGGAGGCTTGGGCTTGTCAAGTCCCTCTTCTACACTTGTACCCCTACAAAGGTGTTATTCAAATCAAGTGAGCCCTTTGTGAATTCAATTCATGTTTGATTCTCAAATTATTGTAGTTTGCACAAGTAGTTACTTTTTGGTTCATTGATTTAATTCATTAGAGGCTATAGTTGTAGCTTTGTGTTAAAAAAAACTAGAGTTGTGATTTAGAACATAAGCGTGGTGCTTAGGTTAGAAATCACCAGTGAATATCTCATAGACCCACAGATCGAAGAGATAGGCAGTAGGTGGTGACAGCTCTATCTGTCCTTTATAATCCTCCATGTTCGGCTATGCCATAGGCTCTTGACAGGAGTTGTCTTAGTATTGCTAGGGCTAAACCCGTGCTCGAAGCAAGCAACTACTAAAAATTCTTTTGAATTAGAATCAATTCTTTGAATTCCTCTCTCTCCCTTGCCTACAAAACAACTTTGTGTCCTTGGGTGAATTAGTTGATAATATTACACACACGCTCCTTGGATTAGATACCCTTAGAATACTCTTTTAAGGGGAAGTGCTACAACACACATTCCGTGTGATTCTGGATTTTTATCTGTGATGTAAGAAGCGTCAACACTCATAACATCATTTGATGACACACTCTATAGGAATCCCACCATAAAGAGTGCATATATGTGAGAAGTTTTTGTTACTCATTTATCATTCTCATATATGCACAATTTATGAAAATCAATTTTTTTACTCTTAATTGTGAAATCTCAATTGGTTGTCACCAATCACCAAAAAGGGGAATTGAAAGTGAATCTAGACAATCCCTTGTGGGATTTTGACAATTGATAACAACCGAATGAGATCCTAATAAACTTGTTGAGATGAATGCAGGTCAACTCAAGTGAGATAGTTTGGTGCACTTTAAAATTAAAAAATGAAGTGATGAAGAAAGGGAAAAGCCCGACTGATGAATGAAGCGCAAAGTAGACTTAATTGAATAGGTTGTGTGTGAGAGACACATCCCATGAAATCAAATCTTTGCTTAGGGGTAAGGGCTTAAAATCAATCTTAAAATTCACTGAGCATTGGACTAGTACGTTCATGAATCGGACTAGTCCGTTCAACTCTCTGTTGTCTCACTTCACAATGCACTAGACTAGTCCGTTTATGAACTGGACTAGTCCGTTCAACTTTCTGTAAACTCAATACACTGTGCACTGGACAAGTCCATTCAAAAATCGGACTAGTCCATTGAACTCTCTGATGTTTCATAAAACATTACACCTGACAAGTCCATTTATGGTCCGAACTTGTCCGAGAAACTTTCTGATGTTCCAATTCACAGGGCACCAGACAAGTCCTGACATTTGCAATTACATTCCGCTTCAATTTCATTTGAAGTTCCTGGATAATTGCTTACCAGTTTTCGTTGAACTGAACAACTGGACTAGTCCGTACCACCAACCGGACAAGTTCGGCCCCTCTAGTATTTGACGATTTAATTAAGTGTGCAAGAAAACATTCAGACCCTATTCACCCCCCTCCAGGCCGCATTCACTCCCGAACCTACTCCAGAGAATCGGCGTGAGGGTCAGAGGTTCGAGAGGTTGAGTTGGAGCTTCATAGAAGCTGCAAAGCTGAGGAGGTTGAGGGCCGCACCTCCATCCACCAGGACATGGAAGAGCTGGATATTGTTGATAGTCAGGGAGACCATCAGGGGCAATTGTCCATGTCCTGCCATGTTTTTCAAACAATCTCAAGCATCAAAAGTAATGGAAGTATCCATCCACTTCTGATGGGGTTCTACCTTGGCAGTAGGAGTAGCAGAAGCCATCTCCTAACGCATAGTATTCATGATGCGCCACAAGGAAATGTCCTAGGACCCTCCATACATCATATGGAGAGTCTTCTGAAGCTCTTTGTCGAAGATGTCAGAGTCATCATCGATAGTGTTGTAGACTACCTTTAACGCCTTCTTGGCATCTTGGAAGCCTAGCTCCTAATCAGACAGAGCTTCGCCAACTATCTACTTCCCTTCCGGCTGGCGAAAAGGGGTTTCATCTTGATGCTTGCTGTTGCGTTTAGCAAGCCTCTTGACCTCGCGACAGTCTTCTAGATTGTGACTTGTTGATTTGTGAATTGAACACCACATCTTTTCAAAGTCGCCGTCTTCAAATGATGGTCGAGGTCGCTTGTCGTGGCATGGACCCTGGCCACCAGGTGCTGCGGCAGCGGTAGGTGTGCCAGCAAGTGACTTCTTTTTGCCACTTGACTTTTTCTTCTTTTTACTACTGCCAGAGGCAATAGCTTCAGCTTTTGTAGGTAGAGTGCTTGGCCACCGTAGCTAGTTTGGAGTGCATCTCATGGCCCTCCGTAGCTCTGGTGCATTTATTAGCCAAGCTGAAGAGTTCCATGACGCTGCTGACATTCTTGGTTGCCAGCTTCTCAGCTTCTTCTTGTCTCGAACCCCCTGTCAAAATGCAATGACGACGGAAGTGTTGGAGATAGAAGGTATGGTGTTCCGTACCTGAGAGAATTGCTGGATGAATGATGCAGTGACTCTCCCGACTTCTGCTGTATAGCGAAGAGGTCCAGCTCAATGCTAGGTCGGGTTTAGGAGCTCCCAAAATTGGCGGTGAACTGGCGACAGAGTTCCCCCCACCTATAGATGGAGTCAGGAGGTAAGCTCATAAACCAAGACCTTGCAGTCCTAGTCAGAGCCATAGGGAAGTAATTAGCCATGACGGCCTCATTGCCTCTAGCCGTGAGGATGACAGTGGATTAGATCTGAAGAAACTCAACGGGATTGACTATCCCGTTGTATTTCTTCGGCAGATGAGGTCGGAACTTGGGTGGCCACTCGACCATGCGGAGATGCATGACAAGAGTCAAACAGCCGCCTCCAACTACTAGAGGAGAAGGGTTTTCTCGAGCAACTCGCCTCTCATGATCACGCTCGATTTTGACGTGGTCATCCTGCCTCATGTAGCAGCAATCGAGCTTCGACCGGAGGTCTTGAGTTGGGAGCCTCATCGCCATGTGAGTACGGTGAGCACCGAAGGGCATTGACGTCACATGCTGGGAGGGCGCACGTCCCATGAGATGCGATGTCGGAGGACCAAGTCTACTAGACAAGGTCCAGTTTTGAGAAGGTGCCTGCCTTGCATGGGGCATACCTTGGTTGTTGATCGCATTGGATGCGGCTGCAACCAAATGCTATACGTCAGCGCGCCATTGTTCCAGCACGGTCGGAGGAGCTCTCGGCACTGGAGGATGCTGGAGTAGAGTTCGCGTTGCATTTAGCGCATTCTCAGGGTTGTTCATTGATTCCATGACTGATGTGAATTCTCCATCCAGTTGTCCAGTGTTGGCTATTGGAGCAGGTGGTGGTGGTGGTGTGATGCCCGCCAAAATAGAAACGTTGGCCAGCTGCTGCACATTGGAGGGATTTCCCCCAATGGGTTGCACAGCTTGTCCATTGGAAGAAGCGGCACCGGAGTTCACCATCTTGGAGATCCTAAAATTGAGCCCCCTACCTGGTGCGCCAAATGGAGAAGTGTGGACTAGGACACTTCCCCCGGTACTACTAAGTAATAGTCTAAGGAGGTTCGTATTCAGATGGAGCGCTAATAAAGATCAAGAACAAGGGTGAACATGGAGAGTTTTACATGGTTCGGGCCGCCTAAGCATAATACCCTACTCCATGGGATGTGTGTTGATTATATGAGTTTAGATTGAGTGTGTATGAGCACAGCTCACATTGGCCTCACCTTTCTACCGTGTAGTCCAACCCTTTTATATGCCAAGCATTCGTTGTTACAGTGTGTCTTGGCCCGACATGTGGCCTTGGCTGTAATAAACTGCCCTGTACATGATCTATGGTGTTAAGGGTGGTTAATAATGTGATAATGTGTCTTAACTGCAGCATTACCAGTCTTGATAATCTTCTGATCGTGCATCACCAATATAGGATTAATGACGCATTAACCAGGTCTTGTAACGGTCAATTGATTGCCCTTAAAGGTCTGCACCATTGATCCCGTTGTATTCCATTCTCTTTAGTTTGTGTCCTTATTTTGCTTTTTGTTTTTTCTTGAGTTCTCTATCCTCTGTTTCCAGAGTGTCAAGAAGTGGAACTGCGGCTCCGGTGCCTGCTGTAGCCATAGAGACTATGCAAGCTGAAGCTCCCACCACTGCTTCAGCCTCTCCTCCTATAGTTGTGGTGGACGACACGACAACTCTGGTGCTGGCTATCGTAGAGATGACTTCAGCGCCAATAATTGAAGAGCCCGTGGTTGCGCCGGACAACAAGGAAGAAATGCCTAATCAAGCTCCGGCTATCTTGGAGCTAGCTGTGGAGGTTCTGCCATCCAAGTCGGAAATTAATGAAGCTCTGATGGAAGTTGTCGGTACCCTAAAAACCATACACCCCCTGAGGATACAAAGATCTCAAGGGAAGGACATCTACTCAAATTGAAGACCCTCGGGGGCCCACTTGTCAGACGTAACCGGACCCGCTTCTTCAACATGGTTAGCCCCTAGGTTGCCACGTGTACTGTCAAACCAGAGCTATTACCTACAAGGGTGAAGCTCCGGGCCAAGTACTGAAACGGCACCTCCGGAGGTAACCCCTGACCGAGAGAAGCTCCGGACCTGACACGTGCCAGGCCGCCCCGGAGCTTCCCGCTTCCCACGAGCAAGCTCCGGAGCTGCCACGTGTCCATACGTCGGAGTTGGCCGCTTCAAACCCCCGGGAGACGCTGTAACGGCTCCGGATCTCCAAAGGACAGCCGCAGACTTCAAGACCCGATTAATTATCATTAATTCCACGTTAATGATATTTAATCGGATGATCTTAACACCTGTAACGGCACTGTCAGAGCCGTTACAGGGTTATTAACAACAATTAATCTCGTGTATCAATACCAATAACCGCCAGGGCCACTTGTCGGGCCAGGCTGACTTGTAACGGTTTGTCCTTGTACTATAAAAGGACAAACCGACGATACACGAGGAGAGAACTCTCGAACACTCGAACACTCTGAAGCTCACAAGTTAATACAACACACACACACACCCGTGGAGTAGGGTATTACGCTCAGGCGGCCCGAACCACGTAAACTACTGTGTCACTCGTGTCCAATCGCGTTTCACCTACTTGAGTCTCCGCGCGCCCAAACCGAACCTCAAACTCCTTCCACACTTTCGTAGTGTCAGGGGATCTGCCGACTCCAACAGTCGACAGTTGGCGCGCCAGGTAGGGGCGCCTGAGATCTTCAAGAATGGTGAATTCTGCGGCTGGATCATCCAACGGGCAACCTGCTCTTCAGGCTGTCGGAGGCAATCCCTCCAACATGCAGCCACCGGCAGGAGCCTCAGTTCCAGCGGGAGTCACACTCCCACCACCACCATCTTCTCCGGCAAGACATGCCGGACGACATGATGGTGCACCGGCGTCACATTCTGCGCCGGCAACTCATGACAACCCAGAACACGCGCTCCATGCAGCGCGTGCTCTCCTCCAGCGACCACCACCTCCGGATGCATCTCAAGGTGCCATGGAGCAATGGAGAGCTGATGTTGAGCATTTGGTCGCCGCTGCGGCCGAACGCCTCAACAACCAGGGTCCACCTCCTTCAGGGCGGGCCCCGTCGCAGCGACGAACGTTGTCTGGAAGACTTGGTCCACATGTCTCCAACAACCGAAGAAGAGCTGCGTCACAGCAAGTGACGTCGTTGCCCTCTGTGGCACGACGTGCCTATACTGCATCTCGGCTTTCGACACACGACCTCCGGGCGGAGCTTGATCGCCGATACCGCCAACAGGATGGCCGTGTTCACATCGAGCGAGCTCGAGAAAGACGAGATGCTCAAGACCTTTCTACTCTGGAAGGAGTAGGAGGAGGCCGTTCTGCCCTAGCCATGCACCTGCGCATGGTTAGATGGCCACAGAAGTTCCGGCCACACTGGCCGGAAAAATTCGACGGGACTGTTAATCCCGTAGAATTTCTGCAGATATACTCCACTGCGATCTTAGCAGCTGGAGGAAACGAGGCCGTAATGGCCAATTACTTTCCAGTGGCTTTAACTGGGACCGCCAGGGTTCATACACCCGTCCGGGCACTGAACTGGACCTTTTTGCGGTCGTGCAAAAAGGAGGAGAATCTTTGCGGTCATTCATCCAGAGATTCTCTCAGGTACGTAACACAATCCCTTCTATCTCAAGCGCTTCTGTCATCGTGGCATTCAGACAGGGTGTACGAGACAAGAAGATGTTGGAGAAGCTGGCGATCAAAGAGATCACCAGCGTCACGGAGCTCTTCAGCCTGGCTGACAAATGTGTCAGAGCTGCGGAGGGCCGTGAAATGCACTCCAAACCAGCCCTGGAGGATCATAAAAAATCCTCCAAAGAAGAAGCCGCTACCTCCGGGAGTGGCAAGAAGAAAAAGAAGACCAACGGCAAGAAGAAGCCGTCGGCCGGCACATCCAACGTTGCAGCCGCTGCAACTCCTGGTGGCCGGGGGCCACGCCCCGAGAAGCGACCTCGACCGTCTTCTGAAGACGGTGGCAAATCCAAGATGTGGTGCCCCATTCACAAAACGAGCAGCCACAGACTGGAGGACTGCCGGGAGGTCCAAAACCTTGCCGAGCGCTACCACAAGCGCCGGGAAGGGTCTCCCTTCCGACAGAGGGAGGGAAAACAAAAGGTCGATGAAGCTCCGGCTGAAGAGGAGTTAGGGTTTCAGGACCCCAAAAAGGTCTTGAAAGCCGTCTACACCTCCGTCGACGATGATTCCGACGTCTCCGACAACGAGCGTCGAAAAACCATGAACACCATCTTTGGTGGATCATGGGACATCACCTCTCGTCGTGTCATCAAGACTATGCGACGGGATATGGCTGTTGTAGCTCCTACAGCTAGACTGGAGCCACATCGAAAGTGGATGGACACACCCATCACTTTTGATGCTTCGGACTGTCCTCAAAGCATGGTCGGAGCTGGCCAGCTACCCTTGATGGTATCTCCCACCATTAACAACATCCAGCTCCATCATGTCCTGGTAGATGGAGGTTCGGGGCTTAATCTCATCAGCTTCGAAGCTTTCACTAAGCTTCAGCTCCGACCTTCGGACCTCCAGCCCTCTCGACCTTTCTCTGGAGTAGGTCCGGGGGCCATCACTCCACTCGGAGCTATTACTCTCCCTGTTACCTTTGGGACCCGGGAGAAGTATCGCACCGAAAAGTTGATCTTCGACGTCGCTCAGATCAACTTACCATTCAACGCCATTTTGGGTAGACCTGCCTTGTACAAATTCATGGCAGCTGCTCATTATGGATACCTGGTGTTGAAGATGCCAACACCAGTAGGCGTTCTCCGGATCCGTGGAGATCGCACTGCCGGAGTAACTGCTCTGGAGGAACTCCACGCACTCACCACAGCGCAAGAGGAGGACTCCAGACAGAAGCAAGCTCCACAACCTCCGAGCATTCGTCAACGAGGCTCGACCTCTGCACCTCGTGTGCAGCCAAGCGGCGACACCGACATTCCCGTCAAAGTCGTCCAAATTGGTTCTGATGTCACTCAAACTACCCGCATATCGGGTGGCTTGAACGACAAATAGGAACTCGCGCTCATCACTTTCCTCCGGGCTAACGTTGACGTGTTTGCTTGGCAACCGTCACAAATGCCTGGGATCCCCAGGGAAGTGATGGAGCACAATCTGAAGATTTACCCCGACGCTCGGCCTGTGCACCAGAAACCTCGGAAGCAATCTGTAGAGCGACAGAACTTCATCCGACAAGAAGTGAAGAAGTTGCTCGAAGCCGGATTCATCCGAGAAATCTACCATCCAAAATGGCTGGCAAACCCAGTCGTTGTGCCTAAAGCCGGCGGGAAACTTCGGATGTGCATCGACTACACCACACTGAATAAGGCATGTCCAAAAGATCCATTCCCACTACCTAGAATAGACCAGATAGTGGATTCCACCTCCGGGTGTGAGTTACTGTGTTTTCTGGACGCATATTCAGGATATCATCAAATCCGGATGTCTAGGGAAGATGAAGAACATACCATTCATCACAGTGGATGGATTGTATTGTTACACAGCCATGCCTTTTGGTCTCAAGAATGCAGCTTCAACTTTTGTACGAGCAATGTACAAAACTTTCGAAGAACTCATCAGAGACATAGTGGAAGTGTACGTTGATGACATCGTGGTCAAAGTCAAGAACAAGGAGTCCCTCTTGGACACCTTGCAGGCTGTCTTCGACAAGCTGCGGGCCAAACGCACGAAGCTAAACCCAGACAAATGCGTATTTGGGGTTAGTTCCGGAAAGCTTCTTGGTTTCCTGGTAAGTCACCGGGGCATAGAGGCTAATCCGGCGAAGATAAAAGCCATTGAAGATATGCGGCCACCAACCCGCATCAAAGACGTCCAAAAATTAACTGGATGTCTAGCAGCCCTCAGCCGGTTCATTTCAAGACTGGCAGAAAGGGCACTTCCCTTCTTCAAGTTATTAAGGAAGTCCGGACCATTCCAATGGTCTGAAGAAGCAGAGAAGGCATTCCAGGAGCTGAAACAGTTCCTCACCACCCTACCAGTCTTGGTAGCTCCGAACCCTGGTGAGCCTTTATTGCTTTACATTTCAGCAGCTGACGAAGTCGTCAGTATGGTTCTGGTTGCGGAGAGACTGGAACTACCCAATACTCGGGAATCCAGATCCCTTCGGGAGGATCCGGAGGTTCCTGAAAGCGGGTCTGGGTCCCAGCTCCCAGACTTGAACCCACAAGAAGCCACTTCAGAGGACCCGGATCCTTCCGATAGGATCCAGGTCATTCCTGAAGAAGCTCCGGGTTCCTCCACCCAGAACCCGAAGGTCCCCGAAGATAGTCTGGACCCCTCCGACAGGGTCCGGATCAATGGAGAGGAAGCTCCGGACCCCTCCGGAAGGGTCCGGACCATTCAACGCCCAGTATACTTCATTAGTGAAGTGTTACATGATGCCAAGACTCGATACCTAGAGGTGCATAAGCTGCTCTACGCAGTTCTTATTGCCTCAAGGAAGCTTCGACACTATTTCCAAGCTCACAAAGTCTCGGTGGTAACCTCATATCCACTTCGAGCGATCCTGCATAATCCCAATTCAACTGGGAATATAGCAAAGTGGGCAGCGGAACTGGCTGAATTCGACCTCGAATTCATTCCAAGACAAGCAATCAAGAGTCAAGCGTTGGCAGATTTCGTGGCAGAATGGACTCCCTCTCCATTAAACCCTGAGGGCCCCAGCGAGCAGAAGACGGAACCACAAGTTCCGGCCTTCACTGAGCCTCACTGGACTCTTTACTTCGACGGCTCCATGCAGAAGCAGGGAGCCGGAGCTGGAATCCTCCTCCTCGCACCAACTGGGGAGAAGGTGAAATACATGGTGCACCTTGACTTCAAGGCAACCAACAACATGGCGGAGTACGAAGCACTCATATATGGATTAAAGGTGGCACTATCATATGGTGTCAAGCAGTTGCTGGTCAAAGGAGATTCACAACTTGTCATCAAACAGGTGAAGAATGAATGCTCCTGCAATAATCTCCAGCTGGCTGCTTATCTCCTTGAAGTCCAGAGGCTTCAGAAGGACTTCGAAGTCCTAGACCTTCACCATGTTCAGCGTGCTCACAACGCTGAAGCTGACGAACTCTCGACCAAGGCGTCAACCGGAGCTCCGGCTCCAGACGGAACCTTTGTCCGGAGGTTGTCAAAACCCACAGTTCAGCCTGCCGAACTGAACGAAGGGGGCAAGATCAGCATCCCGAAGCTGACGGTCCCGATGGCCCTGTTACCATGGCAGCCATCAAGGGTCGTAGGTGCTGCCGGAAGCTCCGAGCAACCCAGCACGCAAGACTCAAATGCTCAAGTTAGTTCCGATGCATGGATCTCGGAGATCCGGAACTACTTGAAAGACAACATCCTTCCTGACGATGATGTATCCGCTGACCGGGTAGTCAGATTGGCTAAAAGATACACGTTGGTAGAAGGGGATCTCTACCAGCGCGGTGCCAACGGCATCCTAATGCGGTGCATCACAAAGGAAGAAGGCTGCGAGCTCCTCGCAGAAATCCATGGAGGTGAGTGTGGGAACCACGCGTCTTCCTGCACGCTGGTCGGAAAAGCCTTTCGGCACGGCTTCTACTGGCCTACAGCGCTCCAGGATGCTACTGAGCTAGTGAAGAAATGCAAAGCATGCCAATTTCATGCAAAGCAAATTCATACACCTGCTCAGCCCTTACAAATGATACCTCCTACGTGGCCTTTCGCTGTGTGCGGGATGGACATCTTGGGACCCTTCCCAAGAGCCGTCGGAGGTTACAAGTTCCTGTACGTCGCCATCGACAAGTTCACCAAGTGGCCGGAAGCTACTCCTGTTGTGAGGATCAACAAACAATCTGCAATCAATTTTCTACAATCTATCGTGAGCAGATTCGGAGTCCCAAATAAGATCATCACTGATAATGGGACTCAGTTCACAAGCTCCGCATTTCAAGGATATTGCGAAGACCTCGGCATACAAGTTTGCTACGCTTCCGTAGCTCATCCTGCCAGCAATGGACAAGCCGAGAGAGCAAACGCAGAGATCCTTAAAGGACTCAAAACTCGCACTTATGAGCGTTTGAAAAAGCACGGAGCTAATTGGATCGAAGAGCTTCCGCCCACTCTATGGGCTAACAGGACTTCTCCAAGTCGGGCAACCGGAGAAACACCCTTCTTCCTGGTGTACGGAGCTGAAGCGATCCTTCCTCCGGAAATCACCTTGGGTTCCCTCCGAGTCCGGACCTTCGACGAAGCCGCGCAAGACCAGCTCCGGTGTGAAGACCTAGACCTCCTCGAGGAGGGAAGGTGCCAAGCAGCTGTTCGGAATGCCCGATACCGCCAAGCTCTACGGCGCTATCATCAGCGGCATGTACACAACCGACAGCTCGAGGAAGGCGATCTGGTGCTACGGAGAATACTATCCAGAGAAGGGCAAAACAAACTCTCCCCCGGCTGGGAAGGACCCTTCCGAGTGATCAAAGTATCCCGTCCCGGAAGCGTTCGCTTGGCTACCGAGGATGGGACACCTCTCCCAAATCCTTGGAACATCGAGCACCTTCGTAAGTTCTACACTTAATTCCACGGAGGTGAGTCTTAAGTAACTTGAAGTGTATATTATAGAGTCATTGTACAGAGTCGGGTAGTTCCTCCGGGAGAGCAGCCGGACCTTTCCCGAAAGGTTTGGAAAGCTCATGCAACACTTGATACAGTCTCCGGACTAGAAGTGTAGCTAACTACCCTAGGTTAAACGAGAAACCGAACACACTTAGCCTGGTTCCGTACCCTAAGAGTGTACTTGTTTCCCCTGTACCCCGGACCTATAATGAAAGACATCTTCATGTGAAATAGACTCCACGTGCATTCATTTTTGCATAAGGCTCGACATTTTTATTTTTCTCTTTCTTGTCTATAACAGAAACGTGCAATTCTTAAGAAATTCTAGTTAGACCGATTTACGTACGATTCGAGTTGAATTGTCGGATTTTTTAGATTTAAATATCATCTGTGGCCAACTCGCCTGAAAGCCGCCAAGCCATTCTAGGGCCGGAGTGCGCTATCGACTTAGCCTGGTCAAGCACCCTAAGTACGCCACTCTACCTACATCCCGGCAGGCCAAAGTAAGGTGGGTCCATGGACAATTGGATCTAAAAGAAAAGACAATTCATCCAATTATACTAAAAATCGTGTTCAACTTGAAATTCTCTTGAGAACCGTAAGCCGCGACGAAGTTATAGATAAGGAACGAATTTTACTGTTTTTCTTGGCTTAAGTGTGCAGGAAAAATAAACCCAATATTGATGGAGAAAAATCGGAGTTAACCAAGCTCCGACTCCCACCGGCGTTAACTTAAAGATGGTGAGAAGACTCTATCACTAGAGTCTGTTGCCAGCAAGCCAGGCGTGGCAAGGGTCATTGCCGGAGCTACTAAGCTCCGACACCTTGAAGTATTAACTATCGACACTCAACGTGTTGGTAGAGGCTATTGCCGGAGCTACTAAGCTCCGACGATGGACAGTGCCGGAGCTTCTAAGCTCCGACGACTTCAAGGGACCTTCACTATCGAAAACTTCGGACCTAAACTATACGAGTTCGAAGCAAATTTGTCTTCAACAAAACTCAACATCCTTTTGGTACATGTCCACAATCAAATTGTGCACATCTACCAGGGGGCCAAGTGAAGACAAAGATGTTGAAGACAAAAAATGAAATTCACGAAAAATTGGGGATTTCATTTCATCAGAAGACCGGAGATTACATCTGGAGACAAGGGATTACAAAATTGAGGAAGAAGAGAAGATACAAATGAAGGCTAAGAAAGATAGTCCTAGACCCTATGGAAGAACTCAGCGACCTTCTGGGCGACCTCCGACACGCTGGCTCGGGTAGCTTCGCCTTCTCCTTCGACGGGGCCTTCAAGCACCGGGTCCAGAGAGAATCGAGGGTTCCGGCTAGTGTAACACGTCAACACATACTCTGTGACGTTCCTAGCCAGGGATTGCCCCTCGACCTCCAGCTGGTCCGCGATGACGTCGCCCACCTTGGAGAGCTTGCTGCCCGCAGCGCTCAACGCTTGCAACGCAAGGTCTGGCTCCGGCTCCGGATCATCCGGGAGCACGGGGCTGAAACCCATCGGCGCTAGCGCATCATCGGCCTTGCTCAGGAACTCCCAAATTTGCAGGGAGTCCGTCTTCCTCAGGCCCTTCATCTCTTCCAGGGACCTCCGGGCCGCCGCCAGCTCCGAATTCTCGCGGGAAAGACGCTCGACTGCTTTGGCGTTTTGCTGAATCTTCGCAGCAACCCGCTTCTCAAGTCTTCCGAGCTCCTCTTCCCGAAGGTGGATCTTGTTCCGGCGGTCGACCAGGTCTTTCTCCCTAGCCTCTATTTTCTTCTCCCGGGCGACAAGGGCACACTCGTACTCGTAGAGTTCCTGCCCCCGCACCCAGGTCTTCTCCTCCTCCTCGAGGCAGCGCTCTTCCAATTTTTTAGTGCGCTCCTCGATACCCTTGTCCGCCAGAGCTGTCTTCTCGGCGAGCTCTTCTTCACGTCGCAAGACGTCATCCCGTAGCTCCAGGAGTTTTTGCTCCTCATCCTCGAGCCGCTTTTCCCTTCCCTCAAGTGCCTCTCGGCGCTTGATGAGTGCGGTGCTGATGGCCTCGAGTTGATCAAACCGAGCGTTGGCCGTGTCGTTAGCAGCCTTAGCTTGGTCATGGTACTCCCGGGATTGGGCGTCGAGGTTGTGAGTCATGCTCTCCCTCTCGTCCAGCATCTCACCCCAGAGCTCCAGGCGGACCTTCTCCCGCCTGATCCATTCCTTGTCCTCGGCAATCCTCGACTGCGCCAGCTTGGTCTCGAATTGGAGTCGATTACGCCACCTCCTAAGGGTTTGGCGCTCCTCTTCAAGAGCCTTGCTGTCGTGGAAGAAGGCTAGTTGGACTTGGCGTAGACTGGAGCAAGCGTTGTCGATGGACATCGACAGCGAGATGGGCTCCGGACCTTCTGGGGTCTCCTCCGCTGGTTCCAGCGGGTCTTCACTAGCAAAAATTGGGTCCCACTCCACAAGAGTGGAACCCCGGGCTTCCAAGGCACTAGGGCACTCCTCCGGGATGGCCTCAGTCGCCACCGAAGAAGGTCCTGCCACCAAGTCTTCATTCGCCCCTTCAGGCTGGGGGTCGGCGACTTCATTCAGGCACTCTGGCTCCGCCACGGGTACCATTGACGTCGTCGCCTCCAAAGGCTCCGGCCGGGACACTTCTTCTGAGGGAGGCTCAAGCTCCCTCGCCTCTTCGACCACCGGCTCTGCGGCCGGTGCTCCAGCCATCACCGGCTCTACAGCCGGCGCTCCAATAATTACCGGCTCTGCGACCGGAGCTTCGGAAGTAACCGGCTCAATTGCCGGAACCACTTCAACTTCCGGCTCGCATGCCGGGGCTTCAGCTACCTCTGGCTTGACCGCCGGGGCTTCAGCACTTTCCGGCTCTGAAGCCGGGACCGCTACTTCCTCCGGCTCGACAGCCGGAGCATCTACTTCTGCAGCACAGGGGCCCGGAGCTTCAACCTCCGGAGCGGGTGCCGCTGGCGCATCTTCAATCCCGTGGTCCGGCGCTACCACGGGAACTTCTGGAGACGAGTCGAGGTCCATGACCACGACAGTCGGCGCCGGAGCTGTCGCAGCCTCCGCCTGGGGCGGCACCGGGGCTGGAGCAGAAGCCTTCGCAGCCTCAGACACTGTGGCTGAGGGCGGAGCTTCACTCCCCTTCTTGGGAGCGCTGCAGATGAAGAATGAAGAAATTGAGCAAACAGATGCTATAATTAAAAGTTAATTGAGGTAAGCAAGAAAAATTACCTGGGGAGGCTCACGCACCAGCTTGCGCGGAACCTCTTTCCCGGACGTTCCGGGCTGGCCACGGTCGGCGTAGGAGCTCCGGGAGGACTCCCAGGAATTGCCGTAGCCGCGGGCGTTTCCCGGGTCGGAGCTCTCCTTGACCGGGAGGAACTCCTAGACCTGGAGGCCCTCACCGCTTCTCGAACCGGAGTCGCCTGTCCGGAGCTGGCACCTCCGGAGGGACCCATCACGGGGACAGCCGCACTCCGGGAGGATCCCACCGCCGGAACAGTAGCGCTACGAAAAGACCCCACCACAGGGACAGACGCTACAGCGGCGGAGGATCTTCCTTCCTGAGGACGGGGAACTGGCGGGGAAGTAGCAAGCCCGACGGACCTTCCGTCAGCATGTCGCAGTTTCCTCTTCTGGTTCTCCGGCTCTTCCGCCAGCTCCTTGCCCTTGCCGGTGACCTCAGCTCTTGGCTGGGAGACAGGGGTGGAGCCGCCTTCCGACAACCCGGGAATCGCCAACCGGGCGGTCGGTCTTCTCTCGACGACGCCAAGGTCGTCAAGCGCGGGCATCTTCCGCCGGAGCTCCCTGCTAAACTCAACTTCCACGTTCAGGGGGAGGAAAGCCGGCGGCGGAGTCAAGTACTCTCCGTCAACATCGATGCCGTGCTGGAATTTCTTGAGGTGAAACTCCAAGGACTTCCCCACCATGCTGGACTTCAACCCGGTCTCGACCCGGTCCTCGTCCATCACGCTGTTGAGGGCCCAGGCGAGCTTCTCCCTCCTCTTCAGCGGTGCCCACCTGTTGGACAGGAAGTTGCAGAACACCGCCTGGGGAGTCAGTCCTCCCTCCACACATTGGCGGATCCTGGACAGGATGGGGTCGAAAGCTGCCGCCAGCACCGGAACTTCGCTCCACACCGACGTGTCAATGCCGGGCAGACCGTCTGGCAGCTCCAACCGCTCGTGCTCCTCCACCCGGACGACTACCCAATATTTCTTCCAGTCATCCCACTTCCCGGAAGGGAACGACCGGAGGTACTTGAACGGGCACTTCTTGCGCTTCACAAAGTAGTAGAAGCCAAGGTACTCGTCACTTCGGCCGGTGGTTTGGACGGTGAAGAAGGTGCGGAAGAGCTCGATGCAGGGAGGGATGCCCACCCACATCTCGCAGAAGTGGACAAAGATGGACACAAGGAGGAGGGAGTGAGGGCCAAGGTGGTATAGCTGCAGACCATAGAAGTCCAGCAGCATCAAGAAGAAGGAAGAAAACGGTGGGATCAGCCCCACCATGGCGTACGATGAAAAGTACACCATTTCGCCGGAGTGCTCCTTTTTAAAGGGAAGCTCCCCGCCGGCGCGGACTGAACGGTTGAAGAAGTCCGATGACCACCCCATGAGGGCTCGGACCTTCTTCAGATCGCTCTCCGTCTTCAAACGACTCTCACGCAGACCCAACTCCATCGCAGCACAGCTAGGCGAGAGAAGAGAAGCAAAGCACGAGTTGGGAGTTTGAGCGCAAGAACAGATGGAAAGCGTAAAGAACTCCCGACGGTGCGCTTTCCTTCTTAAGTAAGCCCTCGCAACGCTTGGATGGAAACTGCAGGGGAGTCAAGCATACTACTCAAGAATTCAACCCAGCCGATGACAAGAGGGCCCGGGACCACCCTGACGATCAAGTCGAGGCTCTTACCCAGGCGAACAGTTGTCATCACGAGGCGGGAAACCCAAAGGCGGCGGACTGACAAGGCGCGCGGAACCGATACGGTTTTCGTATCGGGAACCGGCGACCTTCAATTGCGAGAGATCCGCACGTCAAAGATCTTATCTGCCGCCTGAGGTGCGCCACGCGTCGGGACTTAACCGTAAAGCCCCGCCAAAGGCACCTCCGAAGACCCTTGAAGACCCAGTTCAAGAGTCGCAAGTATGGACCCACCTCCGGCGGAATGACTTCATCCCGTTGGCCTTCCCCGGAGGTAGGTCCAGGGGGCCACTGTCGGTACCCTAAAAACCATACACCCCCTGAGGATACAAAGATCTCAAGGGAAGGACATCTACTCAAATTGAAGACCCTCGGGGGCCCACTTGTCAGACGTAACCGGACCCGCTTCTTCAACATGGTTAGCCCCTAGGTTGCCACGTGTACTGTCAGACCAGAGCTATTACCCGCAAGGGTGAAGCTCCGGGCCAAGTACTGAAACGGCACCTCCGGAGGTAACCCCTGACCGAGAGAAGCTCCGGACCTGACACGTGCCAGGCCGCCCCGGAGCTTCCCGCTTCCCACGAGCAAGCTCCGGAGCTGCCACGTGTCCATACGTCGGAGTTGGCCGCTTCAAACCCCCGGGAGACGTTGTAACGGCTCCGGATCTCCAAAGGACAGCCGCAGACTTCAAGACCCGATTAATTATCATTAATTCCACGTTAATGATATTTAATCGGATGATCTTAACACCTGTAACGGCACTGTCAGAGCCGTTACAGGGTTATTAACAACAATTAATCTCGTGTATCAATACCAATAACCGCCAGGGCCACATGTCGGGCCAGGCTGACTTGTAACGGTTTGTCCTTGTACTATAAAAGGACAAACCGACGATACACGAGGAGAGAACTCTCGAACACTCGAACACTCTGAAGCTCACAAGTTAATACAACACACACACACACCCGTGGAGTAGGGTATTACGCTCAGGCGGCCCGAACCACGTAAACTACTGTGTCACTCGTGTCCAATCGCGTTTCACCTACTTGAGTCTCCGCGCGCCCAAACCGAACCTCAAACTCCTTCCACACTTTCGTAGTGTCAGGGGATCTGCCGACTCCAACAGTCGACAGAAGTCCCAGTGCTAGCTCCAGAGGTGATGCACTGGAGGTGGCCATTCCCGATCCTGCACAAGGAGATCTGACTGCGAGACCTTCAACATCTGCACCGGAGGTGGATGAGCTCCCAGAGCTCAGCGCTGCTGACGTCGAGTTGTTGGAGTCCATGCTTGTGCCATGGGCTCGGATGACCATTCCAGAAGACTCAGGGGAGCCAGAGGAGGAGGAACCTGTGGTAGGTGTTGAACCCATCCCCTTGAGTATGTCTATAGACAAGTTCGGCTCCACCCTCCACCAAGTCCAGCTCGCCTTCGACTACGAGTGCAAGGCCCTAGAATAAGAGCTTGAGACCCTGTAGCACTGGTGAGGACTGCTGCACTCCAAGACAAAGTTGACGCAGTCCCAGCTCGCTGACCAACGGGAGTGGCTGGACTCGGAGAAAGCTCGGTGGTCGCGGCTGAACAAGGCACTGGATGAACGAGAGGCTGCTATATAAGCCCTCAATAAAAATACCCAAGAGATCTATGAGCATGCTCAGAGGGCCAATGAAGTGTCCGAAAGCTGCTCGGAGAGTATCAATGTTGTGAGGGAACAGCTCCTCAAACATCAGAATGAATTGGATAATAAGGATGATGAATTCCAAAAAAGAGAGGATGAGATCCAGAAGAGAGAGGATGAACTCTCTCAGAAGCTGGCACGCGGTGAGCAGGACTTGTCTGACCGCGTGGAAAAATTCAAGTTCTGGTGTGATCAAGAGAAGCAACAAGTGTGGATGGCAGGAGAAGGAGTCAGCAAGAGAGAAAATGTTGTCTCTGCCAAGGAGGATATGGTGAAGGAGAAGGAGGACCTTGCAGAAAGGTGGGACCACATATACCTTCGAGAGAAGAAACTCGTTGACTAGGAGAAGTTGCTGCCTCAACAGATCCAGCAGCACGCCAAAGAGGTCGAGGGATTCTCGAAGGAAGGTTCTGCAGAGCTTTCGTCTGCAAGGTGGTCACTGGAGGAGCTCTGAAGCGCAAGATCAGTTGAGTCCCAGCAAGTCTAGGACTTCCTCGGGCAAGCAAATGAAGCTCTGGTACCCTTTGGATTTAGCCTGGTCTGACCGCTTGATCCGGAGCCAGAGATGGACAAGGCACTAGTGGCGGTTAACTTTGCAGGCACTAAGCTGGAGGCTCTGGGAGATGTGGTCGTCAAACGGACCGATACTGAAGGGAAATTTCTAGCTAGGAACGTCGAAGAATATGTGCTGACGTGCTTCTGAAGCCGAGACTCCTCGATGTCTCTAGATCCTGCGGTCGAAGGACCCATAGCCAAGGAGGAGGAAGCTGCCGAGGCCAGCATCCATGAAGCTGCCGAGAAAGTTGTTTCATTCTTCATGAGGAACCAGTAGCTAGGACCTTTCTTTGTAAATCTTCAATTTTGAATGACTAAAATCCTTTCGAATTCCATTTTTGTGTCTTTGATGCATTGCCTTTATCTTGTTGGCCCCCTGGTAGATGCGCTCAATTGATTGAGGACATCTACCATAAGGAATTTGACAATGTCTTGAAAACTTGATTGCTCCGAACTCGTAGCTAGTTTGTCATCTTCGAGGTCTGAAGCTTATCTCAAAAATCTCCGAGGACCCTTTGTTACGTCGACGGCATCCCCCCTGGGAGTTGTTGGAGCTTGTTCTCTTTGATGGCGCCACAGTCAACGCATGAAACGTCGACGGCGGGCCCCTTGGGGGTTGTCGGAGCTTGTTCGCTTCGACGGTGCCTACTGTCAGCGCATGAAACATTAACGACAGGCTGCTGGGGATTGTCGGAGCTTGTTTGCCTCAACGGCGCCCACTGTCAACGCATGAAACATCGACAGCGGGCCCCCTGGGGGTTGTCGGAGCTTGGTTGCTTCGACTTCGCCCACTGTCAATGCGTAAAACATCAACGGCAGGCCCCCTAGGGGTTTTCAGAGCTTAGTTGCTTCGACGGCGCCCACTGTCAACACGTATAATGTCGACGGTGGCCCCTTGGGGATTGTCAGAGCTTAGTGCTCCGACAGCATCCACCATCATCGTGCATATTGCCGTCAATTATTCATTTTTTCTGCACGTAGGAGACAAGAACAATAGTAAAATTCGTCCTCTTGCCTATAGCTTATTTGCGGCTTATTGTCCTTCTTTGAATTTTACAACCTAACAAACTCACTACGACAACATAAGTATAATGATTAAACTTCCTTATATTCGAATGCTTTCCGGATCCGCCTTAATGAGACCCACTAGAAAAGGTAGAGTGGCGTACTTCGGATGCTGAACCAGGCTAAGTCGATAGCACACTCCAACCTATCATTAGCTTTGGTTTTCAAGCGAGTATGCAATCTAGTAATACTAAGATCCTATAGAAGACTACCAATAGAACTTATATCTCACATGAATCTCTAGGAATAAATTTCAAATGGATTGCACAACATTGCAATTGACAAGAAGGTAAAAGATGTGAGCTTACGCAAAATTAATGCATGTAGAATGTGTATGCACATAAATATATTTCATTATAGGTCCGAGTAATAGGAGAGACAAGGACACACTTAAAGTACAGGACCAAGTTATGTGTGTTATTCATCTTGTACTGACCAAGACAATGTAAACACACACCTAAAAACCAATTCAAACTCAGATTTTTATTTGGAGCATGTTCTGAATATTTGAATTCCCTCCATTGAAGTTTGAATTGGTTTGATTTTCTCAGTTTCCATTTTGATTTCTTTTTCCTATTCAAAATTTAAATTCTCCTATATGAACTTTGTACTTCCAATTTTTTTGGACTTTTAAATTCTACCCCCCTCCCCTAAAAGAATCTCATCCCGAGATTACAAATGAAAGAGACAGAGGTAAAAAGATTACCGGATATGAGATGATAATAAATCCGGATAGTTTGATCGGAGATAGTCCTCGCTTTCCCATGTCGCTTCCTCAGCGGTATGGTTACTCCACAAGACTTTGTAGAGGTACAAAGTCTGGTTCCTGGTGGCGCAAGTCTTTTCATCGATAATCCGGATCGGATACTCAGAATAAGTGAGATCCGGTTGGAGAGCTTCAAAGTCTTCGGTGCAGATTTCAGCTGGGGATTTAAGGCACTTCCATAGCTGAGAAATGTTGAATACATTATGAACACCAGCAAGCGACATCGGTAACTCCAAACTATAGGCCACGAGTCCGCATTTTTCAATGACGGCGAATGGATCGATGAATCGTGGAGCAAGCTTTCCCTTCAATCTGAAATGATGAATCCCTTTCATCGGAGAGAAACAGAGATAAACATGTTGGAGAGGTCGAGATTTTTATCCACATAGCTTTTCTGACGAGATTGAGCAGCCTTGAGATTGGCTTGAATCACTTGCACTCGTTCTTTGGCTTCATTCACAAGATCAATACCATATATCACTCGCTCGCCGGATTCAGACCAGTTGAGTGGTGTATGACATTTCCGGCCATAAAGAGCTTCATACGGCGCCATCTTGATGCTAGCTTGATAGCCATTGTTATATGAGAACTCCGTCAACGGTAAATGATCATCCCAATTTTTACAGTGGTGGATGGCACAAGCGCGTAGCATATCTTCCAAAACTTGATTCACCCGCTCAGTTTGACCATCCATCTGCGGGTGATATATGAAGCTTCGGATCAGTTTCGTCCCCAATGACATGTGCAGCTGCTCTTAGAAACAAGCAACAAACAACGCCCCATGATCTGAAATAATTGTCCAGGAATACTGTGCAAGCATATGAATCTTGCAATATACAACTCCGCACATTTCTTGGCAATGTACTTTGTATGTACAGGTATAAAATGAGCTGACTTGGTTAGTCGGTCGACTATCACCCAAATCGAATCATGCTTGTGAAATGTGAGGGGCAAACCGACGATGAAATCCATACTAATATCTTCCCACTTCCACGCTAGAATTTTCAGGTGTTGCAGTTGTCCGTCTTTTCTCATGTGGTCGGCTTTCACCCGCTGACACGTATCACACTCGGATACATACTTTGCAATTTCTCCTTTCATCTGTGTCCACCAAAATCTTGTTCTTAGATCTTTATACATTCTGTTGTTGCCCGGATGAATAGAATACTTGGACAAGTGAGCTTCATCCAAGATTTTCTTCCAAAGTGTCAAATCACAGGGTACCACTATACGGTCTTTGAACCATAGAGTACCATGCTCATCACTTCGGAAACACTTCATTTCCCCATTCTTCATTCTCCTCTGAATGTGTGACATACACACGTCTTTCTTTTGAGCTTCCGTAATCTCCTCTCTTATGGTAGGAATGAGAGCAAGATTATATAATGCTCCATATGGAACCAAGTATAAACTCAGCTCATCCTCTTCCATCGGGGTAATGGACAAATTATTGATGTGAGACTTGCAGCATAGCGCATCGGCAACCACATTCGCCTTGCTGGGATGGTAGTGAATTTCAATCTCATAATGTTTTATCAGCTCTAACAATCTTCGTTGTCATATATTCAAGTCCTTCTGAGTGAAGATATATTTCAGGCTCTTGTGATCTGTGTAGATGTGCACTAGATTTCCAAGTAAATAATGCCTCCACATTTTCAAAGCGAGTACCATGGCAGCGAGCTCAAGGTCATGAGTTGGATAATGCTGCTCATGATTTTGGAGCTGCCGTGAGCCATATGCAATCACGCGGCCTTCTTGCATTAACACGCAGTCAAAACCAATGCTAGACGCATCACAATAAATGTTGAAAGATTTGGTCGTATTCGACTGAGCTAACACTAAGGCTGTTGTGAGATGCTTCACTAATGCCTGAAATGCATCCTCACATGCCTTGCTCCAAATATATTTGGTCCCCTTTTTCAGCAGCTCTGTCATTGGTTTAGCAATTTTTGAGAAGCTCGGAATGAACCTCCGATAATATCTTGCTAACCCGAGGACGCTGCGTACTTCGTGTATGGATGTTGGAGACTTCCATTTCAGCACTTGTATAAATTTGCTTGGATCAACAGCAATGCCCTCTGCTGAAATAATGTGACCAAGAAATGGTACTTGGCTGATCTAAAACTCACACTTGCTGAATTTTGCATAAAGCTTGTGATCTCGCAATCGTTGGAGCACGATATGCAAGTGTTTGGCATGTTCTTCTTCTGATTTAGAATACACCAAAATGTTGACACTGAAGACCACGACAAACTTATCCAACTTCGCCATGAATACTGAATTCATCAAATGCATGAAGTGATCCGGCGCGTTGGTAAGTCCGAATGACATGACAAGATACTCATAAAGCCCATATCTTGTTGAGAATGCCGTCTTCGGTATATCTTGCTGTCGGAGTTTGATTTGATGATATCCAGACCGAAGATCCATCTTTGACAAAACCTTAGCACCCACTAATTGATCGAATAAAATATGAATGCGCGTAGTGGATACTTATTCTTAATCGTCACGGCATTGAGCGTACGATAGTCCACACATATACGTAACGTCTTGTCCTTCTTTTTCACAAATAATGTGGAGCAGCCCCAAGGTGATTAACTTGGGCGTATGAACCTTTGTCCAGCAGGTCCTTCAAATGCTCCTTTAATTCTGCTAACTCATTGGGTGTGATCTTGTACGACCTTCGAGAAATAGGCGTGGTTCCCAGAATAAGTTCATTCTTGAACGTGATGTCCCTATCCGGTGGCATACCCGGAAGGTCGTCAGGAAACATGTTCGGATATTCATGGACCACTCGAATGTCCTCAAGCTTTGTGGCTTCCGTGTTATATGTGGCTGGAATTTCTTGGATAAGGCGGTCTAGAATGAGAGTGTGTGGTTCATATAGTGGAGAGTTTAAATGGACCACACATGGAACAATATCGAGAACAGCACCATGACGGCGTAGCCACGACATTCCCAAGATGACATGGAGCTTTTGACCCTCTAATATAATTAGAGAAGTCGGATAGATATTCCCACCCATCTTAAGTTGTGCTTGATGGACTTCCATGTCCGTTGCTATTTTCCCACCCGGAGTGCAAATCAAATATGGACTTTCTGTGGGAGTAATGAATAACTGATACTTGACAACATAGGATTGGCTAATAAAATCATGGGTGGCACCTGAGTCAAATAATATGACTACGGGATTTTGGAGTAGAGAAAACGTACCCGCGAGGACGGGTTCACCTTCCGGCACGTCTTCGATGGCTCTGTGGTGGACGTTGCCAGGTGCTGGTCTCTTGGGCTGGTTGCTGGGCTGAGTTGCACCCTGATATGGTGCTTGCGTGCTGCCTTGTCGCTGTTCGGGGCAGTCCCTTCAAAAATGCCCGACACTGCCACATGTGTAGCACGTGTATTGTGTCGGATTCCCGCCAAGCTGCGGACGGAATCCCGGTGCATGTGGTGGAGGTGGATACGCACGCGGGACCATCCTTTGCTGCTCCTGCTGCTGCTGCTGCTGCTGCTGGAAATGGCGGTTGGAAACATGGCGCGTTGAAGGAACAACCGGGGAACTGCTGCAGTCATGCCGATGGCTGCCATCGCTGACCAGATGGTGAGCGATACACCACATGGTACTTCTGTGGACTACCACTGCTGCTGCTCGAAGGCGCACTCCGTTTCCTCTTATAAGAAATGAGCTCGCACTGAGCATCCTCCTGTACAATCGCGGCATTGACGATGTCGTTGAAGGTGCCGCGATTGTATTGTGCAAGTTGGACCTTCACCTTAGGATTCAGGCCCCGGAAGAATGTGTCTCGCTTTTTGTCTTCCGTTCCAACATACTACGGCGCGTACTGCACTAGATGGTTGAATGTGTGGGAGTATTCATGGGCACTCCTCCCGCCTTGCTTTAGCTCCAGAAACTCCTGAAGCTTCCTCTTCATTATACCGGGAGGTATATGGTAGGCGTGGAATGCCTCCCGGAATTCAGTCCAGGTGACTGCATGACCACCCGGCAGTGACGCGATGTAGTTCGCGCACCAAGCACCGGCGGATCCCTGAAGTCGTTGCGCTGCGAACAACGCCTTTTGCTGTTCGGTGCATCGTAGCAGACCGAACTTTGCCTCGAGTGTGTGGATAAAGTTGTCTGCCTCCAGAGGCTCCTCGGCCTCTATGAAGACTAGTGGATGTGTTGCCAAGAAGTCCGAGTACGAACTTTGTTGGGGCTGGTGTTTCCCATTGTCTTGTCGCTCCCCTTGACGGGACGAATTCTGCACTAACATCCGCAGCAACTCAGTTTGCTCATCGCGTGAGCCGAATACTGCGGATAAAATCTCCGTGAGAGTCCTCGGAGGTTCAGGTGGTGGTGGTGGAGGAACTTGTTTCTGCGGTGTCGTGGTTTCCTCCCGGGTCAGAGCTTTATCCTCACGACCCCGGCAAGAGCCTCCCATCTCGGGCGTAGAACGTGTACGCACCATTCTGCATCCACATGATTTAAAAATCAGCAACATATTTGTTTTCTTCATCCATTCTATACCGTAGTAGTGCGAGTATTGACAATGTGATAATTGCATAACATTCACATATATTGATAATGTAGAAACTTTATACGAGCTCATGACCAAGTTTACGATAGTGAACTCCAAAATGATGAACTCCCACTACGGAAGTGCATCTCAACTATACTTGGCCTCCATGAGATGTCATACACACCTTGTCATCTCCTACACACCCACTACTATTTATAATATGATACAAACATGGCTACAAAATAAACACGAGCAACCACAAACTAAATGTTGCCCCGTGATTGCAGTAGTGCTGGCCCATACTAATCCGATGCATCCTCGTCGACGAGCTCGAGTATTTCAAGATCTTCTTTCTCCTCAGAACCTGAGAGCACCTGCTCGCCCAGGTTCACCGACATGTCATGAGCCGGTGGATACATGACTGGGTGCGGCAAGTGCGCTCCAGCCTCCAACAAGTCATTGTGAAGTTGGCCTGCCTCAAATTCCCAACCCTGAGCTTCTTCGACGGCTTCATCTTGTGCATCGGTGATTACCAACAGCTGCTCTTGCTGTTGCTGCACCACCAATTGACTCGCCTGCAGTCTATCACGAGCTTTCTGCAGTTCCTTGCGAGTTTGCCTCAGTTCGGCGCGAGCTTTTCGCACTCCAGTGCGAGTGCGATGCAGTTGGTTCTCGCACTGATTCAGCCTGTGATTTATCGGAGCCAGGAATGAACATATGTTCTCATTGATGTAATCAAGAGTGTCACCCCATTCAATCGCTTGCCTCAAGGCTTCGACCTGCTGCTGAAGGATTGCACTTTGTGTAAGAACCACCATGCTGGATGCAGTGGCATACGTCCCGAGTGTCTTTGATGTCGTGTCCCCATTCGGTTGATAGGCCTCAACCATAAGACGTTGCCACTCAAGACCAGCCACACCATGGACAGCGAGTAGAGCAAATTGTGTCCCAGCCATGGCATATTGATGAAGCTCGCAAAGCTTCATAAGCGCTTCGCCCGCTGCGATGGCCCACGTGTCCTCCAAACGAGCTCCCTGGATCGTGACCAAAAAAGGAGCCCATCCATAAAAACGCGGACTAGAAGGGATGTCGACCAGGACGGTACATGACAGTACGCCTCTGTCGACCGTCTCTTGACCCCAATAGCCTGGCATTTCGATGAATCCAGACTGTTGGAGCACTTCCCGCAGCATAATCAGGAAGCCCGGACGGTTGGCGCACGGGGAGAACACCCATCCGTCCCGCAACAGCATCACATCCGCCATCTATAAAAGAAGTATTTGGATGAGTCAAATACTCAAAGTCAACAAACTTTTTTGATAATCATATCATGGATGTGATAATTGAATTATGAAAGTGAATTCAAATTCAAATGTCAAATGAAACTTAACACTGGAATTCTGTCTCAGTTTCTGTTCATTCTGACCAGTCTGGAGAACTTCGAAAGTTTCGTCCAGTTATAGGCACATTCAGGACTTGAGTTAAACTATAAAGTTGTAGTACACTCAAAAGGATTTCCATAATGTATTTATTTGCCTCCAGATCATTTCTGTATAAGGAGATATGATTTTTGCAAATTGACAATGTTTCTTGAAAAAATTTGACAGCACCTCCTTTGTTTAAGGCTGATTTTGCCTACATTTTTCCAGATACAAAACATCAAAATATGCAAAAGTCATAATTTAAAACATTGTTTCATACATCCTCAGGATTATAGAAATGAAATACATGAAGTTATTCGTGGATTCTATTAAGAGATATGATCAAGACAGTCACAGGATACAGAAACTATCCAGTCTCTGTCCAGATTTAACAGAGTTTGGAAATTTGAATTTTTCATTAGTTTACAAGGGGATTATGATCTCGAGTTGAAGATAAGGTTTTTATAGGACTCTTTAAACTTTCCAACCATGTATGGAAGACTTCCAGGGGTGAATTATACAGGAAGTTATGCTATTCCAAACTTATTCAGTTTTCTGTCCAGTTCACAGTTTGAACCAGGAACTGGGCAATTTAAGTTCAAATGAAGTTTTCAAGTTTTAAATCTTGAAATCTGCCTTGGAGCTGAAAATGGAACTTGTGGAGGACTTCATAAAGTTTCCAAACCATACGTCCTCTTATCGCAGTGACCACACGATTAATTGTAATCTGATCAGCACGCTCTAAAACAAAGATTACAAATTCAAACTTAGTCCTAAGTTGGAAATTTTTGCTTGTTGTCGAGTCACACCTCCAGCACGGATATCGTCCTCGACGTGCCTGATGAAACTCGAATGCAATTCCGGTACTACGCCCTCACCAAAGAAAATCCTAAGCCAGTATTCCGGCATACTCAACGGTGGCACTAATGACGTTCACTCGCAAACGTTTTCAACTCGAGCTACTTAAAGTGTAGTTAGTGTCCTGAAACTACACACAAATGATAGATCAATCACATGGTGCCGTACGGAACAGCCTGCATGGGCGATCATGTCATAATAATATATGAAAGTAAAAACATTTGTCCCGTATCATTCCATGCGGGCCGCCCCGAGCTAAGCCATGTCTCGAGGTACATGACCGGGTTTTCTACCACCCGACGGGGTCCCACGTCTTTGCATAGTGCTACACCAGTAGGGGGCGCATCGGGTTATGTCCCACCCGATGGGGGCTACCACTAACTTTGAAGCACGCTGGAGTACCGCGTGTCATATGTTCTCAGAAACATGAAGAGTTTCAGAGACTCATATTGACATTCCGTGCAAAGCCACGTAAAAATTCACATGCTACCTCTCGCATGGTGAGCTTACCGCAATTGATCCGCTTGTGGTGGCATACCTTACCTCTTACCTCACGTCGGAGTGTTGTAACTGAATATAATAACACATAAGTTAGCTTACCACCTTAAGTAAGTAATACTATAATAGACCTTATATGGGTATAGTAAATAATCCTCACTCGACTACTTCTAAGTTTTAAAAATAGGCTCTTTTCGAGTGTGCTACTCTCGATGCGGCTCTGATACCAGGCTATGAGGACTGGGTCCACACATTCCAGGAATCGCAGAGGGTGGTGCCGTGCGATGCGGCACCCAACAGCATATACAAAAAGAATACGAGAAAATATAAAGTTTTATTTATAGAAACAACATAAGTCATTTACAATACATATATATGGAGGAAGTAATACTCATAGCTAAACTCTCAGCCTAGCTATGCAAAAGTGCAGTCGTCCAGCCCGGGGACGCTACGCACTAGCAGCACACAACAATTCACAGCGGCGTGCAGGGCTCCCACTCGGCGGCATATCCCGACGGAGGCATCGCCTCATATGCAGGCCATTCCTCATACATCTCACCTGCAAACAACTTAATATAGCAATCGTGAGCACGAAGGCTTAGCAACACTTAACCGTCTCACCTAAACACGGAACTCTACATGCAGGAATACTTAACATAGGAATAGATATAGCAGTAAATGACTCGCCTACATGTTGATCCTTAATTTTCAAGTTATTAAAAGCATCTTAAAGGTTCAATAAAAGTAACTTTAGTGAGCATATTCTATAGCAATCATAGTTGCAAAGCAATTATAATTCAATACATCATATTCTCCTGGCTTCTTTAGTATTTACTACGTCACAGCGTAGTGAACAAGCGGTACTCAAATAACCGCGAGAGACGGTGATTGCAATCAGTAGACACCCAAATAACATGTCACGTACACCGGTGAATAAGGAGCGTGCCGTGCTCCTCACTAGGTCATACGCGGCAACCATTCACAAGAAACTCAAACGCCGAACCAGTCCCACCATCGCAGGCATAAGGTCCCCGCATGGAGCATGTTTGTGCCCGCCGGCAGGTTTACACCTTGCTGCCCTCAACCCACCCCTATCGACAGTGGGCTATGCCTTGACACCCAAGTTATCAAGTTACATCAGTTTCCTGGGTTCCATATGCCCATTATGCATCCGGTACAGTTCAAACTTGTCCAGTAGGGCCGCACACGGATCAGTCCTCAATCAACACAAGCAGGGCCATGCACGTGAGACCGCGTGTCGCTGCATCCTATCCGCTGCTCAGTCTCCAATTCATAAGCCTAAACCATTCTTTTATCAAATCTTTCCCGTGTGATAAAATCCTATCTCGTGAGTAGATTCCAACTACTCGAATTCTACGGGATTCCTCAAAAACATTAGCATGGACTTTTCTACTCGTCAGCTGTAGAGCTACCCAATAGTCCATGGGATTTGTGGGTCATGCAAGTGGAGCAACAATCACCTTAGCCCTAATGCACAAAATTCATCCTAGACATAAGTGATACAATAAAAAACTTTAAAGTAGCACTTAAATGCAAACCAGAGCTTGCCTGGCTGCTAGTCAAAGGGGAAGGTAGCTTCTGTTAGTATACTCTCCAAGGGCTCTGGCTCCTCCTCGATCTCGGTCACTATATGATATGCAATATATAAAGTAGATGAGTGATAGTGAAACTATATAAAAGATCTTATAAACACTGATCAAGTATGAAGACGGTTTTAATTGGCTTTGGGATTTTTACAGTGGATACTAGGTTCTATGTGGAAGATCTGGACCAAGAACTGCAGATGTTCAAGCAAGCTTGTTGTCTCTAAAATTCCAAAAATTAAAAGCATTCTACGATATTTGGTATTAATTCTGGAGTTTTTTCATGGATAAAAGTTGATTATTATGGTAGAGAGGGTTCTTCTGGTTCTGGGAAAATTTGTTTCATATTTTTCTGAGCTTTCTACAGGGAGAAATTGATTTTACAAGTTTGCAAGAAATTCTGAAAATGTTTCTGTACATTTTTCATTTTCAATTGACATAGGTGATTTGAACACTGCATGGTCCAGTAAATTAAGTCCAATGAACTTGAAATTTTCACTGGATATCAAGTGTATTTTTAAGAGTGTTTTGACCAAAATTGGTAATTTTCCAATTAACAGGACAGGGGTAATTAATTTCCCAAGTAATTAGCTCAAAGGAATTAATTATGCACATTACGGGACTTTGATGTCGAACAAATTGGACCACTGCAAAATTGGGATCAATATGAGTCTACCAGAATTTATTTGGAATTATTTGAGCAAATCTACTAGGAGTAATGGATTTTAGAAGTTTGCTCAAAATCTGGACTTATTTGTAAAAGGAAAAGTGTAAATAATCCAGCCGGACCCACCTATTTGAAATGGGCCAACAACAACAGGGCCACACGAAGGGCCATGGGGTTATACTGTGCAGCCGCACAAAATCATGTGGCCACAGCAGATCCAAGGAGAGGGAAATAGAGGCTGACACGCGGGACCCGCGGTGTCATCGTCAACCACCGGACGCGCGGCTCGGCCGTGGCGGCGCAGCGCCGGCGAGCTTGCCGGATCCCATCCCCTGGCCATCTCCCTCTCTGAAATTCTCTTCCTAACCATTTTGAGGGTCGAGGAACACGATGGTGGGGTTGGATCGACGCGACGGCTGCCGGAAATGGCGGCAAGACGACGGCGGCGGCGGCTAGGGTTCCGGCGATGTCGGAACTGCTGTTCCGTAGCTTAAACACCTCGGAAAATGATTTTAAAGATTCTGGGGGTCATGGAGAAGATGATTAGAAGGTGTAAACGCCGTGGAACGGCCGACAATCATGAGTTTGACAGTGCACCGACGGTCTTTCATTGGGCGGCTGCGAAAACATGAAGTCCGACTTCATCTCTCGATAACTTCCTTTCATTTTTGGTGAGCTGATGCGCCTGGAGGTATATAATATATTCATTAATTGGATTGAAGAACGGTTGCACGTAGAAACCGAATTAAGTTGATGACCTATTGACCTTGGTATGAATTAGCTTCGGTAAAACTCAAAATCCAGGAGCTAAGAGGCACGATAGGGGATGAAACTTCACCAGCAGAATCTATGTGCCTTTGCGCACATTTTTGTAGTTTACGGGGAAAAGTGAAACGGCCTAGAACCTCGGCTTCACGGTGGAACAGAGGAGGTCCAACGCGGCTGTGTGACGACGTCCGCAAAAACTTCAAATTAACATCCCACGTGAGGAAGCTGTCCACAGAATGGTTTAGGAAGGTGCGCAAGACAGTGACCAAGCACCAAATGCGAAGAGAAAGGATCAACAACCTCTGGGTAGCTTGGATTTTCAGCTTGAACGAGAGACTCATCTCCGGCGGCCAAGAACAGAGGAAGGACGGTGGTTTGCTTGCACTGGACGCTAGGGAAGGTGATAAGGACGCTTGCTAGATATATATATGGGTGCTGGATTCGACGGCAATCGACAAGCAATCACACAGGTGTGTGGCTTGCATGTTGGGAGGTGTCGTCACAGTGAAGAAATAGAGCACTCACGTAATAGCTTCACTGACCAGTGGGTCCCACAGCCCCTCCAAGTCTATCTTCTCAGGTCCTTCAATTCTCCCACCTAGATTTGTCCAAAATTCCAGATTTTTGTGAAGAGGCCAATTCAAATATGGAGATTATGATTCTGAAATCAATTCACTGAATTGACCAAGTTAATTTGGGATTCTCAATTTGAATTTGAATTCGAATGGTATTCAATGGAACCACTGAATTGAATAGCAAATGTGCTTCAAAAATTTTGAAACTTTGCAGAGAGGCTACTTGGAATTTTTGGAATATAATGGTGAACACAAAATTTTATTTTTGCAAAGTTAGAACAGGAGCATCTTTTGAATATTTCCATCCATTCAAGTTTGAATTGGTTTGATTTTTTTTCATTTTCCATTTTGATTCTTTTTCCTATTCAAATTTTGAATTCTCCTATATGAACTTTGTACTTTGAATTTTTTTGGGCCTTTAAAAGGAACATCGCAGAGTATGTGCTGAAGTGCTTCCGAAGTCGAGACTCCTCGATGTCTCTAGCTCTGGTGGTCGAAGGACCCATCGCCGATTAGGAGGAAGCTGCCAAGGCCAGCATCCAAGAAGCCGCTAAGAAAGTTGCTTCATTCTTCGTGAGCAACTCCAGTAGCTAGGACCTTTCTTTTTGTACCTCCACCTTGTAAATCTTCAATTTTGAATCAATGAAATCCTTTTCGAATTCCATTTTTGCGTCTTCGACGCATGGCCTTTATCTTGTTGGGCTCCTGGTAGATGTGCTCGATTGATTGAAGACTTCTACCATAAGGAATTCGACAATGTCTTGAAAACTTGATTGCTCCGAACTTGTAGCTAGTTTGATATCTTTGAGGTCCGAAGCTTATCTCAAAAATCTCCGAGGACCCTTTGTTACGTCGATGGCGGCCCTCCTGGGAGTTGTCGGAGCTTGTTCGCTTTGACAGCGCCCACCGTCAACGCATGAAACATCGACGGTGGGCCCCCTGGGGGTTGTCGGAGCTTGTTCACTTCGATGGTGCCCACTGTAAATGCAAGAAACATCGACAGCGGGCCCCCTGGGGGTTGTCGTAGCTTGTTTGCATCAACGACACCCGACGGCGGGCCCCCTGGGGGTTGTCAGAGCTTGTTAGCTTTGACAGCGCCCACTGTCAATGCATGAGACGTCGATGGCAGGCCCCTTGGGGGTTGTCGGAGATTGGTCACTTTGATGGCGCCCACTGTCAACACATAAAACATCGACGGCGGACCCCTGGGGGTTGTTGGAGCTTAGCCGCTTCGACAGCACCCACTGTCAACGCGTAGAACGTCGATAGCAGACCCCCTAGGGGTTGTCAGAGCTTGGTCTCTTCGACAGTGCCCACGGTCAACACGTAGAACATCGACGGCGGGCCCTCTAGGGTTGTTGGAGCTTAGTGCTTCGGCAGCATCCACCATCGTCATGCAGACTGCCATCAATTATTCATTTTTCCTACGCGTAAAAGACAAGAAAAACAGTAAATTTTGTCCTGTTGCCAATAGGTTATTTGCGGCTTGTTATCCTTCTTTGAATTTTAGATCCTAACAAACTCACTGCGATAACATAAGTATATTGATTAAACTTCCTTAGATTCGAATGCTTTCCGGACTCGCCTTACTGAGATCACAAAATAGGTCGAGTGGCGTACATAGGGTGCTAGACCAGGCTAAGTCGATAGCACACTCCAGACCTGTCGTTGGCTTTGGTTTTCAGGCGAGTAGGCTACTTAGCAATACTAAGATCTCATAGAAGATTACCAATAGAACTTATACATCACATGAATGTCTAGGAATAAATTTCAAATGGATTGCACAACATTGCTTTTGACAAGAAGGTAAAAGATGATAAAAATAATGAGCTTGCGCAAAATTAATGCATGTAGAGTCTGTTTGCACATAAATGTATTTCATTATAGGTCCGAATAACAGGAGAGACAAGGACACACTTAAAGTACAGGACTAAGTTAAGTGTTCTATTCATCTTGTACTGACCTAGGGAAGGTAAAGACACATTTAAAGTACAGAATGTGCATTTGATATAGGACCAACCCGACTCTGTTCATAGAATCTATGAAATACATTTTATACAAATTCAGACTCACCTCCGTGTAACTAAGTGTAGAACTTACTAAGGTGCTCTATTTTCCAAGAGTTGGGAAGTGGTATCCCATCTTCTGTTGCCAAGCAGACGCATCCGGGACGGGAAACATTGAAAACTCAGAAGGGACCCTCCCAGCTGGGGGAAAGTTTGTTCATCCCTTCATGAGTAAGTATTAGCCGTAGCATTATATCACCTTCTTTTAGCTACCGATTGCGCACATGCCTTTGGTGATAGCATTGAAGCGCCTGGCGGTATTGCACATTTCGAACAGCTGCTTTGCACTTTGCCTCATCTAAGAGGTCTAGGTCTACACGCCGAAGTTGGTGCTGCATGGCTTCGTCGAATGTTCGGACCTGGGGAGAAACCATGGTGACCTCCGGAGGAAGGAGTGCTTCAGCTTCGTACACCAAGAAGAAAGGTGTCTCCCCTGTTGCCCGGCTGGGTATTGTCAGGCTCGCCCAAAGTGCGGATGGAAGCTCTTCTATCTAGTTGGTGCCATGTTTCTTCAAGCACTCATAAGTACATGTCTTGAGTCCCTTAAGTATTTTTACGTTTGCTCTCTCAGCTTGGCCATTGCTTGTCGAATGAGCTACTGATGCGTAGCTAACTTGTACATCGAGTTCTTTGCAGTACCCTTGGAATGTTGCGCTTGTGAATTGGGTTCCGTTGTCAGTAATGACTCTGTTCGAAACTCCAAATCTATAGAAAATGGACTTCAAGAACTTGATGGCTGATTGCTTGTTGATAGTCACAATTGGAGTAGCTTTCGGCCACTTTGTGAACTTGTCAATGGTGACATATAAAAATAGGGTACCCTCTAGCGGCTTTTGGGAATGGTCCCAAAATATCCATCCCCTACACAGCGAACGGCCACATGGGGGGAATCATCTGCAGTGACTACGCTGGTGTGTGAATCTGCTTCGCATGGAACTGGCATGCTTCACACTTTTTGACCAGTTCAACTGCATCCTGGAGTGTTGTAGGCCAATAAAAACCATGCCGGAAAGACTTACCAACCAGCGAGCGGGATGACGCGTGGTTCCCGCACTCGCCTCCATGGATTTCTATGAGGAGTTTGCAACCTTCTTCCCACGAAATGCACCGCATTAGAATGTCGTTGGCACCACGTCGGTAGAGGTCCCCTTCTACCAGCGTGTATCTTTTAGCCAATCTAATAATTCGCTCAGTGCATACACCGTCTTCAGGAAGGATGTTGTCTTTCAAGTAGTCCCGGACCTCTGAGATCCATGCATCGGGACTGACTTGAGCTTCTAGATCTTGCGTGCTTGGTTGCTCGGAGCTTCTAGTAGCGCCTACGATCCTTGGTGGATGCCATGGTAACAGGGCCATTGGGACCGCCAGCTTCGGGGTGCTAGTCTCGCCCCCATCACTCCGTTCGGCAGGCTCAGCGGCAGGTGCTAATAATCTCCTGACAAAAACCCCATCGGGTGCCTAAACCCCGGTTGAAGCCTTCGACGAGTGGTCGTTAGCTTCAGTGTTGTTGAGACTCTGGACATGGCAGAGGTCCAGGATGTGGAAGTCTTTCTACAACTTCTGGACTTCAAGTAGATAAGCAACAAGCTGAGGGTTATTGCAACTGCATTCACCTTTGACTTGTTTCATGATGAGTTGCGAGTCATCCTTTACCAGGAGATGTTGGATGCCATATAATAGCACCACCTTGAGTCCAAAGATGAGAGCTTCATATTCTGCCATGTTGTTGGTTGCCTTGAAGTTGAGGCGTACGATGTATTTGACCTTCTCCCCAGTTGGAGCAAGGAGAAGGATTCCAGCTTCAGACCCCTGCTTTCACACGGATTCATTGTTGACGGTTCATGCGCACTACTAACAGTTCATCTCTAGCAGTGGTGCCAGATATGTTTGTTAATAGATTTTAGATTATACATGTAAATCTTCAAGCACGGAAACTATTGATGTAGCACTTACCCTCTAAGAGTATTATTAAAGGGTGTCATTTATATTCTCCGAAATGAAGGCTAGATGGAAGTAAAACAATCATCAAGTGGAGATGCTAGGTTGATCTAGGCAAGGTTCTAGCAAAGATGGATAAAGGGTAATTGAGGTAATGTGACACACACTAGAGCATTATATCCTAAGGGGATAAATGGGGTAAAGAGGGACTAGACTAGGTTTAGGTAGAGACTCCTATGATGCTTCTAATGTACATATACATAGCCTAGGTTAGTTACTAATGATCATGTCAATTATGAATTCTCATGCTAAGTGGATTAACACATCGGGCACGGGTTTACCCCTAGCAATACAAGGACGGCTCCTGCCAAGAGCCTGTGGCACAGCCAAACATGGAGGATTACAAAGGACAGATAGGGTTGTCACCACCTACTGCCTACCTCTTCAATCTGTGGGTCTACGAGACATTCAATGTTACTCTCTATCCTAGCACCATGCTAGCATATTAAGTAATACCTTAAGAACCTAGGCACAAGCCATCCTAAGGCAATGAACTAAATCATCATTGAACCAATGATAATTCATAGCACAAGTGATTCATGTTAACATAATCATATCATAGCTAATGAGGTTATAGTGGAGGTTTATAGTGTTTATGATGATATATTGAGAATGGTATAGCATAATCATAAATACTACTTCTACCACATACATGGAATCCAAAATCAAACAAGAAACGCTTCATCCAAGTATATGAATAATGGAAGACTAAAGATAACATATCTATTAAGAACAAAGTCACGAATACAAATAGGAATATAAGAGCCATACCTTTCCCAATTGGTAATTGGGAAGAGAGTCCTTCTACTCCTCTCCTACTTGGACTACGGACTAGAGACTCTCCTCTCTACAGCCTATACTCCTCTAAACCAATGGAGAGTAGTGGATACAATGGATGAATGCTCAAGTGGTGTGTTTTCAAGTGAGGGGTGAGGGGTCCTATTTATAGCTTGGAGAAGCGTTGGTTCCTGCCACCAAAAGCTCGTGAATCATTCTTCCTCATCACCAGGGCACCACAGAGAGTCTACACGTGGAAGTTGACTGAGTTTGGCACCAAGAAGGGTTCGGCCGAACTGAAACGTTCACCATTTATAGTGTGCTTCCTCGGGGTGACTTCCAGGTGGGTCCCATTGACTGATATGTGTGCTACACCGCTGGATGGCCTCGGATACTTCTGTTTGTGGGCCATTTGATCCATGTGGTTTTGCATGATTGGCTGGAATAATATTTTATAGGATCCATCCCCGTGTTTCACTTCAATTCTACATAGAATGCCTGTATGCACTACTTTATCCAAAGACAAGTGGAAATAGGTCAAATAGAAAGGTGATGTGTGCAAGAAATGATATTTCCTTCACATAATTGAGTTATTGACAGGTGAAATTGGAATATAACAGCCGTCAACAAACTCACCGAAGCTTATCCTTTGCTCGTCCTAAGCAAATTCAAGACTTTAGGTTGATGATGAGGAGTTGCTACAATGTTTTACTTTTCAAAAGTACCATGTGCACGATGAAATACTGTACCTAGTATTGCAAAAATTGGCACGGTACTTCACCCATCTTAAGTCATTATGGGTCTTATGCCATCTCCTATTCATGGGTGATTGAAAGATAGAACAGCAAATGGAGCACACATACCCTAGAAATCAAGTTCCACTCAAATGGAGAGTTCAATTTAGACTTTAAGTATCTCAATTTGATTCTCTCTAACTCTCATTTATGTGTAGTGGAAATATATCCTCATCAAGGCATTTTACCTAAATTCTTCCTACCACTAAATAAGGCTTGTATGTGGAGCTTTGTTGGGAATATAGTAGGCATATTTGCAACACATAATATTGCTAAGTCAAAAGAGCAAGCCTTAGGAGAAATCAATTCAAAACATTTTGATTCAATACTTGTGCATGTGTGACGGAATGGAGTGGGTGTGGATATTTGATATGACTACTTTTTGAGTAGACTCTCTTTTTTTTACGGGATGAAACATGTCTACTTTTCTCTTCCTCTTTTTTTCTCTTTTGTTTCTCATGCTTTTGATGTAATCATGCATTTTCTTTTTTTTTTTCTTTTTCTTGTAGCCATGTCCTCTACTCCCTTTTGTTGCAATAATTTTTGAAGAGAGTACTAAACATGAATGATATGAAGTTTCTCCTTTATTGTGGAATGGTGGTATGATGGAATTTTGTTTACCTCTAGTGTAGAAGTATAGCATGTGCAAGTGAAGTCTTGAATTTAAAAAGTAATGAACGAAACCTCACATAGGTCTAAATTAGTTTGAAAAAGCTCAATGTGAAGACAAATAGCATATGCATAAGGTCTATCAAAGTAATATATCATATGGCTTTAGTAGGTATTTCCAATCAAATGAGAGTAACTTAAATCTTTTTAGAATTTCTCTGGAAATCTAAGTTTCACTTTCAAACAAAGAATGGCAGCCCTATCACTATATCATATCTCACAACAAATTAGAAAGGATTAAGCTTTTGCTACCCACAATTTCCAAATCAAGGCAAAAGCAATTTTAGCCAATGAGAGCAATATGTTGGAGAGTAGCAAATTGTAAACTAGGGACTTAGGAAAATTAAAACAGAGCAACTATTCATCATTTCATTTACGTGAATTCCAAGTCATTCTTAACGCACATCATTTATTTTATTTGAAAATAAATATATTCTACTTTTTTATGCAAATTGGATGATGGAAAATAAATATGCAAGGGGTGTGATACAAGTTACCTCAAGTGGGGGTCCTCCCCCAAGCTTGTTCATGGTCAAGGTCCGCGATAGGGGCTGAAAACCTAACGACGGATGTAAGCCATGAGGTTGGCCTAACCTTGTTGCAGCATGGCTTTGACATTGGAGGAGTTAAGGGTCAATGTTGGGTTGCCTTCCATAGGTTTCATGAGCGTGGTCAAGGGGAGTGCTGTCGATATCACTCCACAACTCAAGGTTTCCATAGGTTGGATGTGGAGCTTGATAGAGAATATAGTAGGAATATTTGCAACGCATAATATTGCTAAGTCAAAAGAGTAAGCCTTAGGAGAAATTAATTCAAAACAATTTGATTCAAGACTTGTGCATGTGTGATGGAATGAAGTGGATGTGGATCTTGAGATGACTCCTTTTTGAGTGGACTCTCTTATTTTGCGGGGATGAAACATGGCTACTCCTTTTTTTCTCATGCTTATGATGTAAGCATGCATTTTTCTTTTTCTTTTTCTTGTATCCATGTCTTCTACTCTCTTTTTATGCAATAAATTTTTGAGAGAGTTTTAAGCATGAATGATATGGAGTTTCTCTTTTTATTTTGGAATGCCGGTATGGTGGAATTTTTCTTACTTCTAGTGTAGAAGTAGAGCATGTGCAGGTGAAGTCTTGAATGCAAAAAGTAATGAATGAAATCTCACATAGGTCTATACTAGTTTGACAAAGCTCAATGTGAAGACAAATAGTATATGCATAAGGTATATCAATGTGATATATCATATGGCTTTGGTATGTATTTCCAATCAAATAAGAATAACTTAAATCTTGTTAGAATTTCTCCAGAAATCTATGTTTCACTTTCAGACTAGGAATAGCAGCCTTATCACTATATCATATCTCACAACAACTTAGAATGGATTAAGCTTTTGCTACCCACAATTTCCAAATCAAGGCAAAAGAAATTCTAGCCAATGAGAGCAATTTGTTGGAGAGTAGTAAGTTGTAAACTAGGGACTTAGGAAAATTAGAACAAAGCAAATATTCATCATTTCATCTATGTGAATTCCAAGTCATTCTTACCGCACATCATTTATTTTATTTTAAAGCAAATCTATACTTTTTTATATGCAAGGTGGATGATGGAAAATAAATATGCAAGGGTGTGATACAATTTACCTCAAGTGGGGGCCCTTCCGCAAGCTTGTTCTTCACTCACCTCCGTGTTGAGGGTTGAACCCTTGATGACGGAAGTACACCGCGAGATCGGTTTGTTGTTGTTGTAGCATGGAGTTGAAGTTGGTGAATTGAGCGTCCATGTGTTGTTGCCAGTCATGGGTACCTTGGACATGCCCTTGGAGAGTGTTGTAGATGTCACCCGTTCTCACTTCAAGCTCATCCATACGTCTAGTGAGATCCGTCATTCCTTAACTATAGTCATGATGACTTCTAGCCGAAGAAGAATTACATCTTCTCATGGAAGATGGAGGCAAGCTACTAGAGCTTGAAGTGGATAGGGGCGGCTCCCATATGGCACCTGGCCATCCATGCCAAGACGGTCCTTCGGTCTCATACGATGGAGGTTTTGTCCATCCGGGTGCATCACCCTCTGGGTCCTCTTCCTCTTCATACTCATGGATCGTGGAGGTTGTCAGAGGCATAGCCGCTCTCCTTGTATGGCTTCTAGTTACCATGCTAGAGACATTACTTCTTTCGGCTTCCTCGATGGGAAGGAGGTCAATGGTTAGCTTCTGGCATTTGTACAAATGATAATCCAGGTTAGGTAACTGAATTTCATTGACAAAGCCAGGATAATAAAATATCAAAGAGCCATTTTAATCACGCTTAAGGGTATGTCCTTGCACTAAATAATCTTCATTGATTAAGTCTCTTCCAATATACTCAAATGAAGAATATTCTAGTGCTCCTACCCTAGTAGCAATACGGGTAATCAATGAAGTGCATTGAATTGGCCCTACTCTTGGAATGTAATCTAACCATTGTGTCACCATGGCAATAACTGGAGCAACTTTTATCTTTTTAGTCATGGCGAACAAAATTTTCAGCTCATCACCATGCACTACCGTTACATCTCCTCTAGGGAACATAGTCATAGCCACCCATCTATGCATGAAGCGTAAAGTAGGGTTGTGCAAGTGGCTATTCCTAGGTGCACTACATCTGACCTCACCAGTTAAATCTTGCCAAAAACTTTGTTTGTTAAATTTGGTCAAAGTGTTCAAATCTAGCAAACAATGATTATGGAAGCCTAGGATTTCGCTTAATTCTTTCCATAGGATGTTGTATTCTTTTTGAAATAATCTAAAAGTAATACCATCAAATCCTATTTTGAGTGTGCAAAGGAATTGTATGGAGAGAAGGCGTGAACCTTTATCCTCTATGTGAGCAATGTCTTCCCATCCTAATGCACGCCAAATGGAAAAATATTCGGAAGCCATACCTTACTTGGAGATCAAATCTGGATCATAAGCTTTCGTATGAGAAAACTCACGATCTTGGAGGAGCTTGCGTGCTTGATCTCGTCGTCGTGAAGAAGTTGGTGTGGGTTGCTTCTCTCACCGATGGGAATGTCCTCACCTACACTCCTCCTCCGTGAACTTTGTGTAGCAACGGAAGAGGGGCGTGCACTTGAGTCTCCATCATGGCTTGATCTTGCAGCCTCCTTCCTCTTTCCAAACAACCTCTTCATTCCTTTCAAGGTCACAACAAACAAGAACACAACAAGGCAAAAACTCGAAGAGGTGATGTTAGTGAAAGAAAAACCCCAACGAATTTTCCCTTGAAGAAATTGAGAGCAAATTGCAAATGCAAACAAAAGCAAATCTCTTTTAGTTGGATTTTGATCAAGAGTACTTCGATGAAGAACAAGAAAACAATGTGAGCAAGAGTGACTTTGGGGAGGTATGAAATAACGCGAAGTGCAAAGAGAAGAGCTCCACACGGCCACCATTTATAGTGTACAATCGCCAACGGTCACTAGGGAACCAAATGTAGCCGTTGGAGGAGAGAGAGCCAAAATGGCTCTTTCCCCTAGTCGGCCGAACAGGGGGGTCGGCCGAACAGGGGGGTCGGCCGACCTGACAGGTGAGCCCCCATGTTCCTCCTTTTGGCAGGTGGCTCCACAACAGCTATGAAATTAGCACGTTGGTGAAATACCACTTTTGTAGCTCAAAAAAATTGTTTTCCAAATAAAAATTCCTTTTTCAAAACGCAACAATTTTCTTTTTATGAAAAATAAAGAAATAAAAATGATAGTTGAGAATATAAAATTCTCAACTTACTAAGAAAATCAAATGTGCAGTGGGGAAAATCAAACTAATGGGGAAAATCGAATAAAGAGAAAAGAAAAACAAAGGAAAGGATAACTACCAATTTAACCTATTGGCTAGGTCTCACCACCGTACAATGAGATGGATATTCCTCCTTCTTCATTGCTTGACATCCGGTCCTGGAGGGATGGGCTCGGACTTGCTTCTTCCGCCATACCTTCTTTGGCTACTTGGTGGACTTGGGCCTTTAGGGAGGCCCGGACTTCCCCGTCTTCTTGGGGTGTCGGCATGGACGATAAGACAGGTTTTCCTCATAGATTGAATTCCTCAGGAATGCAATGAGTGGGTCCACCTTTGGAGGTGTGATTTCGACCACTTGAATGTTTTTAACATTCGGCCCATACTTGATACGGATCATGGAGCATTGCTCCAACTTTGGGCGAAAGTTAAACTTCTCCTCCTTGCCATTAATATGGAAGTGGATTTCTCCAACTCCCACATCTATGCGAGCCTTCTCGGTGCTTAGGAATGGGCGCCCAAGAATGAGTGGTGTATCCTTCTCGACCTCTGTGTTGAGCTCCACGAAATCCACGGGTATGAAGCAGTTTTGGATTTTCACCAGAACATATTTAGCGATACCCGCCGGATAACAAACTGAGGAAACAGCCAGTTGGAGTTGCATTGGTGTTGGAGTAAGTTCTGTGAAGGTCATCTGGTCGAAAAACACCTTGGGAATCACACTCAGACTTGCTCCAAGGTCACAAAGGGCCTTGTCAAAGTGGTGTGCCCCAATTGAGCATGATATTGTAGGACATCCAGGGTCCTTCAGCCAGTTGCCTTCTTGTAGAGAAATCATGTTGATATTTTCCACAGGAGGTTCGGGCTGTCCTGGCATTTTCCCATTCTTCACAGTATGAACAACAGCAACCAGTTGAGCCAACTGACTCTCCAACATCTTGTTGAAACTCAATTGATTCTTGAAGGCTGAGGATAGTCCTTAAATCTTAGCATTAATGCTCTCTAGGGTCTTGTCATTGGCCGACAGCTTCTTGGATATAGCATCATTGATATTTAGCTAGCCAATGGCAAGTTATCTCATGTTAGGTTGATTTCCATTGTTGCCATTGTTGTTGTACCCTCCTTGAAAGAATGGGTGTGGTTTGCCCCACCCTTGACCTCCTGGATGATAGCCATTGTTGTTTCCATTGTTGGCTACATATAAGGCATCCTCACGGGTTTTTGGGCAGTCATTGTACGAATGGCCCATGTTGCCACAAACTTCACAAGTGATGTGAGAATCTAAGGCATAGGCATTGCCACATACCTCACCTTTACCTTGTCCATCAATCTTATTCATAAGGATGTCCAATTTGGCAGCGATCATGTCCACCTCCTTCAAGGTGTGCATGCCTCGCTGGTGGGTATGGAGACGTTGATCGCTCCAACCCATGTTTGACACCATCTTCCCAACAAATCTTTAGCTTTGGGCACCATCAATGAGAAGAAGGCGCCTCCAGTAGCAGCATCAACATGGTAACGGGCGGAAGGGATCAACCCATTGTAATAGTTTTGGATAATGAGCCAGTCATCCATCCCATGTTGGAAACGGACTAGGATGTACTCCTAAAGCCTTTCCCAAGCCTCAGGAATATATTCCTTCGCATCTTGCTGGAAGCTGGAAATTGTTCCACGTAGGGCATTGGTCTATTGGTCTTGCCCAATGGGAAGAACTTGGCGATGAATGTCGTAGAACATTTCTCCGAAATATCTACAGCACTTCGTTCGCATAGAACCACTGTTTCGCTCTCCCAAGAAGAGAGAACAGAAATAGCCTAAGACAAACAGCATCGGGAGTTACATCCTTGATCTTAAAAGTGCTGCAGATCTCAAGGAACTATTGCAGGTGAGCACTAGCATCCTCGTTAGCCTTCCCACAAAATGGGTTGGCTTGCACCATAGTGATAAGGCTAGTCTTGATTTCAAAGTCTATGTCTCCCGTGTTAACAGTGGGCCCAACAGGCACATTGTTAGTAGAGGGAGCCGAAAACTCACCAAGGGTCTTCTGGGCCATTAGTGTTTCGGTTATTGGTGCAGTTTTGCTGGCTTGCTTTGACACTAAAAGCTTCTGGGGAGTAAGGACACGAGGTCAATCTCTCAGAAGGGATCCAAGATCTTCAACAAAGTTTTCCATCAAGCGGAAACCATACATACACTACCCTGTTTTCACATAAAATGCAAAAACAAAGAAGGGTCATCCTACTAAAACCTACCAGGGTCCTATCCTATTCATTCAATCATATAATACTTTGGCTTCCTTCCTCGACAATGGTGCCAGAAATGCTTGTTGACGGTTATACGCACCACTAAAAATTCATCTCTAGCAGTGGTGCCAGAAATGTTTGTTAATAGATTTTGTATTATACATGTAAATTCGCAAGTGCAAGGAAACTATCGATGTAGCATTTCCCCTCTAATAGTATTCCCAAAGAGTGTCATTTATATTCTCCCAAAGGAAGGCTAGATGGAAGTAAAACAATCATCAAGTGGAGAGGCTAGGTTGATCTAGGCAAGGTTATAGCAAAGATGGATAAAGGGTAATTGAGGTAGTGTGACACACACAAGAGCATTCTATCCTAAGGGGTTAAACGGGGTAAAGAGGGACTAGACCAAGGGTTAGGTAGTGATTCCTACAGTGCTTCTAATGTACATATACATAGCCTAGGTTAGTTACTAATGATCATGTCAATTATGAATTCTCATGCCAAGTGGATTAACACATAGGGCACGGGTTTACCCCTAGCAATACTAGGATGACTCCCGCTAAGAGCCTGTGGTATAGCCGAACGTGGAGGATTACAAAGGACATATAGGGTTGTCACCACCTACTACCTACCTCTTCAATCTGTGGGTCTACGAGACATTCAACTCTACTCTCTATCCTAGCACCATGCTAGCATATTAAGTAATTACCTTAAGAGCCTAGGCACAAGCCATCCTAAGGCAATGAACTAAATCGTCGTTGAACCAATGTTAATTCATAGCACAAGTGGTTCATGTTAACATAATCATATCATAGCTAATTAGATTATAGTGGAGGTTTATAGTGTTTATGATGATATATTGAGAATGGTATAGCATAATCAGAAATACTACTCCTACCACATACATGGAATCCACAATCAAACAAGAAACACTTCATCCAAGTATATGAATAATGGAAGACTAAATATAACATCTTTATTAAGAACAAAGTCACAAATACAAATAGGAATATAACAGCCATACCTTTCCCAATTGGAAATTTGAAAGAGACTCCTTGTACTACTCTCCTACTTGGACTATGGACTAGAGACTCTCCTCTCTACAGCCTATACTCCTCTAAACCTATAGAGAGTAGTGGATATAATGGATGAATACTTAAGTGGTGTGTGTTGAAGTGAGGGGTGAGGGGTCCTATTTATAGCTTGGAGAAGGGTCAGTTCCCACCACCAAAAGCGTGCGAATCAGTCTTCATCCTGACCAGGGCATCACATGGAGTCGACACGTGGAATTTGACCGAGTTTGGCACCAGGAAAGGCTCGGCCGAACCCCCTAGTTGGCCGAACAGAAATGTAGACCATTTCTGGTGTGCTTCCTCGGGGTGACTTCCAGGTGGGTCTCATTGACTTATATGTTTGCTACACCATTGGATGGCTTCAGATACTTCTGTTTGTGGGACATTTAATCCATGTGGTGGCACGGGGCGTCGCTTGATTGGTTGGAATGATATTTTATAGGATCCATCCCCGTGGTCACTTCAATTCTACATAGAATGCCTGCATGCACTACTTTCTTCAAAGACAAGTGGAAATAGGTTAAATAGAAAGGTGATGTGTGCAAGAAATGATATTTCCTTCACATAATTAAGTTATATTGATGGGGGAAATTGGTATATAACAGCCGTCGAAGTAGAGAATCCAGTGAGGCTCAGTAAAGATTGGAACCTTAGGTTCCGACTTCTGCTCATTGAGGCCCCCTGGAGTTGATGAAGAAGGTGTCCACTCCGCCACAAAGTCAGCCAGCGCCTAACTCTTCATTGCATGTCGAGGAAGGAATTCGAGATTCAATTTTGCCAGCTCTGCAACCCACTTGGCGATATTTTCCGTTGAATTAGGATTATATAAAATAGCTCGCAGCGGAAAAGAGGTTACCACTAATATCTCGTGGGCTCAAAAGTAGTGATGAAGCTTCTTTGAGGCGATAAGAATTGCGTACAGCAGTTTGTGCACCTCAGTGTACCGAGTCTTGGCGTCATGAAGTACTTCGCTGATGCAGTACACTGGACACTGGACAGTTCGAACCCTCCCGTAGGGGTCCGAAGCTCCTTCTTCATTAACCCGGACCCTCAAGGAGGTGTTCGGATCTCCTTCTTGAGCATTAGAGACTCCCTCAGATGAGAGAGGTTGATCCACAGGCATCTTGCCTTTAGGATCCGTGCTTGGGGACTGGGACCCAGACTCGTCTTTAGGTAGCTCTTGAGTTGAATATGCTTCTGGCCTCGTCGCAACCAGAACCGTACTGATAGCTTCCGTAGTTGCAGCAATGTAAAGCAGAAGTGGCTCACCAGGCTCTAAAGCTATCATGATTGGTAGTGTGGTGACGAGCTGTTTGAGCTCTTGGAATGGATTCTCTACTTCTTCGGGCCATTGGAATGGTCTGGACTTCCTCGGCAGCTTGAAGAAGAGAAGTGCCCGCTCTGGTAGCCTTGAGATGAACCGACTGAGTGAAGCTAGATACCCAGTAAGCTTCTGGATGTCCTTGATACGATATGGATACCGCATCACTTTGATGGCTTTGATCTTGTCAGATTTACCTCAGTTCCTCGGTGAGTCACCAAGAAACCAAGAAGCTTTCCAGAGCTAACCCCGAAGACACAATTGTCCAGGTTGAGCTTCGTGCGCATCAGTCACAGCTTGTTAAAGAAAGATTGAAGATTGTCGAGGAGTGAGTCTTTGTTCTTCACCTTGACAACAATGTCATCGACGTAGACTTCCACCAGGTCCCTAATTAGCTCCCCAAAAGTTTTGTGCATGGCTCGCACAAAAGTTGAGGCAGCATTTTTAAGACGAAAAGGCATGGTAGTATAACAATACAACCCATCATCTTCTTGAGATATTGTTGATGATATCCAGAATAAGCGTCTAGGAAGCATAGTAGTTCACACCCAGAGGTAGAATCCACTATTTGATCTATTCTTGGTAGTGGTAAAGGGTCTCTTGGACATGCCTTATTCAAAGTGGTGTAGTCGATGCACATTTGAAGCTTCCTGGTGGCCTTTGGTACAACAACTGGGTTTGCCAGCTACGATGGATGGTGAACCTCCCAGATAAATCCCTCGTCAAACAGCTTTTTGACTTCTTCTCCGATGAAGTTTTGCTGCTCAACAGATTGCTTCTGGGGATTCTGTTGTATAGGCCGTACATTGAGGTATATCCTCAGACGATGCTCGATCACCTCCCTAGAGATCACAGGCATTTGTGAAGGTTGCCATGCAAACACGTCCTTCAATTTCATGAGATCCGCACGTCATGCGTCTCACCTACCAAGTCAATAAACACCGCGTGTCTAGAGAGGAAAGACGAAGCAGCAGCATGGGAGATATAATGGCCCCACCTCTGGCATCAAAACCTCACAATCTCACCAGAGGTGGCCCAAGGGCCACTATCGATACCCTGAATACAAGGTATCCCTTCGTACCAGAAGAAGATGTGTCGAGTTCCACCTTCCAGAATCGTGGACATCCGGAGGCAACACTTGTCCCGTAGTGCCGGACCTGCTTCCCTCCTAAGGGTGGCTCCGGTGCTGCCACATGTACCGTAGATCCGGACCTGCCTCCCCTGTGACACCCAGTTACGAAAATGAACCAAGTGTGATGCATATGTGTGCCTAGGATGTTCAACACACATACACGAGTGCACCACAAACGATAGACGGAAAATTACCACAACACAAATTATTATATAAGTACTTTTTTATTCAAATAATCCTCATGTTACAACTCCAATGATTATTAATAAATTTGAAACTAATGCTGCGAAAATAATCTAATCATGAAGCTAAGCAACTAAGCAATTAAGCAAGGGATATAGCGCAGCTCCAAGCAACACCACAGGCAAATGAACGGGATCACACAATCTATTACTCCGCATTATCCTAAGGGTACTCCCAAACATCACCTGAAACTGTTGATGGAGAAATTGCAAGGGTGAGCACATATCATACTCCGCAAGGGTGGGAAAATAGTGACATGCAGCTTAAAAAAGGAATGATAATAAATAATGGCTATTTGCTGAAAAGTACATTTAAAACATATGAAAAAGCATTTACAATGTTTATGTGAAATTTATCCCATCATATCCCCAAATAAACATAATAACTCGTGTTCATTCATTATCCATTTATATGCCATATTCCTACCATCATCATTAACCATGTACATTAATCACCATCTCATCCATAACCAATACCAAACCATCCCAATTCCCAGATTTCCCTCTAATAATATAGGTCATCCAGGTGCTCTTAACCTGGAGCACGACTATCATGATTGTTTTTAACACTCTGCAAAGGTTGTACCGCTTTACCCCCAAGTTCGTGATTTCGTCACCCGTCAGCGACTAAAGAAACCTCCGTTATGCCAACTACACTTCCTTAAGTGTATGGCCAAGAGATCACAAAATAGCCTTTACAAACGGATTACCAGCATATGATGAGGACATCACTTCTATGGATACAAATAACACTCCATTGAACATACAAGATGCAATCAATAGAGTTCATACACAACAATTAATTTCAGAGGTGAACTCGTTCTTATATATTTCCTTATATGTTTTTGAGCATAGATTGCTACTTAATGATTTATTTGTGATTAGGATCCATGGAGAGGTTCAAGGAGTACTTGGAGGGAATATTAGGGACGTGGAAGACCAGAGAATTCGTTCAAAGAAGATGGAAACCGAACCAAACTCTAAATCGTATCCAACTCGGAGTCCAGGAGCAGTACGCACTAAAACGGACGCCCAGGACGCATACAAACTCCGTTTTGGACGTTCCACATATGCACGGAAAGGGGAGAGGATAAACTTTCTAATGGCGCTAGTCCCATATCAAAATTCCTTCGGAGTCGACGGGAATCGTCGAAACAAAATCGAGTTCAGAATCTGTCAGGGTGTTGCGCCATCGTATTGGGCCATTGGGCCTTGTATCAAGTCTAAGTCCATTATTTTCGTGTGTTAGGGTTAGGTCACGACCCCAACACCCCCTTGGACGTCCTCCCACCTATATATACTCCATAGTAGACGCCATGAATAATTGGATTTTGCTTAGATCAATAATATCGCCGTTTATCGGTTTGTGAAACCCCAATTCAACAATTTCAGATTGCTTCTTCTACGTTCTTGCTTGTGTTCTCGGTTGCACTTGCAGGGATTAGCCTTCTTGGCGAGGTCAATCGTGTGCAGCACGTTGATAACCAACGGAGCGGTGGTGTAGTTATTGCAGGGGCTATTCATGTTCTACTCGAGAGCCTCGGATCATCAACGTTGAGATCTCCACATCAATCGACCTATCCATTACCTTTCGGAAGATCGGGACTCACCTTTTCCTATCAATTGGTAACAGATTTCCAGGTTGCCCATTAGGTAATTCATCTATCCATTACATTAGTTTTGTTTTTCATACCTAGAGTCCACAAAAAAGCCACAAAAAACTTGCAGTTTAGTAGATCTGTTCATTACTTTGTCCAAACCACCATTGAGCCTTTGCAACTTTCGTTTTCAGTTTAGTTTTGTTGAGTTTGTGTCCGTTGTTGAGTCATATTGCTGGTTTAGAAAGTGTTTTTAGTCTTAGTTTGAGTTTTACATTGTGTTGATTCATCCTTTTGAATCACGTCATCACGTCCAGATTAGATTCATCTCTGTCCAGTTCAGTATTTTCATCATATCTAGCTCATACGAACTCCGATTTTTGTGTTCTTATACTTTATGGAAAGATTAAAAAGTTATCTATAACTTTCTTATTCATAATTGTCCCAGAAAATATAGTTATAGATGTCGAAATTGCATTAGATCCGAATCTGTTATTGACCTAAAAATTCTGAACAGTCTGTATTTCGGGGGCAGTATCTCCTATTGTTCTTTTCCAAAATAGGTCTTCCATATATTGAAATTAAATAGGAGAGATATATCTACAATCTTGCTGTTCTAAGTTTTCCAATTTAGAGCCTATAAGTGTGCCTATTTATCCTTGGAAGATTGAGCAGAAAATCTGCGACAGACACACGAGATATCTTGGATTGTTTTTCATTGTGTTCTTCCCTTGCAGCACATTCTGAAAAAAAATGAATAAAAAAGAAAAAGGCAAGTGCAAAACAAGAAACAAAAGCCGCACAAAAAAATAGAAAAAAAACAACAAAAAAAATAGAAGTGCTTGCATTCTTTGTGTCATCTAGTTTTGTCTCATGTCTTGCTAGCTTGAACTACTAGGAACACATTTAGGCCAGCAACTTTGACAAATACTTTGGACACTTATTCAACTTTACTATCTGATTTCATTGTTGCTAATCCTTGCTACATAGAAAGTGTCATCCAAGCTACACCTTACTCTTGAGCAGAATCGATACACCTTTGCAATCATCCCACGCTTCATTGGTTTCTTCATACCGTCCACCGTTTGCCACCTGCAGTGTCAGTACAAACACTTGTAAGAGCGTGGTAAGACACTTGAGAGTGTGTGATTCCACTTCCACTTTGCCATTATCCTTTCTAGTTGATAGGGATAACATATTTTTTGTGTTGTCTTCTGTTTGCTACTAACAATGTCAGGTAAAAGCAAGAATCATGCATTATATGCTGAGATGATGGACATGATGAAGATGACGATGGAGTTGCTCACTAAAAATTAAACATCAACCAAGGATTCACATGACATTCAGACCACCTTTACAACACCTTCCACAAGAAGTAATTACATTCTCCCATCTCTTCCTTCTTATGATGGTTTTGGTTACGATGAATATATTTCTTGGGAAATAGAGTTGGATAAAATTTTTGGAAAATTGCATATGTGTGAGAGGAGAAAGATTAGAAATATTTCTAGTGCGTTAGTTGATCGTGCATTAACTTGGTGGGATAACTTAAGCGATATAGAAAAACCTTGAACATGGAAAGATATGAAAATTCTTATGCAAGAAACGTTTGCTAATGTATCTAATTGCAAAGATGAAATACATGAACTTGAGAAGAATTTTCTTGTTGTATCTCCTCCTTTGCCTAACCTTTTGCAGGAACATGAACAAATAAATGTAGATGCAAATGAAGCGGGGTGTTGAACAACTCTTCTGAATTTTTTGATGAATCAACTCATAATGCATTTGAATTTCTTGCTGAAAATGAGAGTAGTGTTAATGGACAATGCTATACAATTCACCAAGGTATGACATTTTCAGATGTGCTGAATTTTGCTACCAATCATACCATCGATGAGCAGCAACAGGATGAACCTTTTCATAATACACCTTTACCATTAGTTGATTTTCCTACTGATTCTTACAACAAAAATGAGTTGTGTGCTGATAATTATATTGTACCAATGCTAGAACAACTAAATGAATTTGATACTTTATCACTCACTTGTGCTGAAATTAAGCATTTGATCCCAACTACATGTGAAAGGGATGAGCTGAAATTGTTATCTTCTCTAAATACTTTGGGCTATATTGAATTTGACACTCTTTGTGATCTAGATATCGTAGAGAAGATAATATTTTCTCAATCTGAATTGCTTTTGTTAAGTAGAAATATTTTTCATGCTATAGGCAACTATGAAGATAATGGTGAATTTATAGTGCATAAAGTTTACATATGTTCAAATGTGCAAGCTCCTTTTGTGCTACAACAACATGGTCAAGTAAATGAATGTACTAACGCTAATAATGTCTTGTCAAGTTTTTCTAGTATGTTTTCCTTGCAGCAGGGACAACAAAAGCATTATTCACAGTGGTTGTGTATTATGGACAGCACTTACTCTACCTCCAATGCAAGCCTCTTTGTTGGACATACAAGCAAGCCGAGGACGGCTTGTCATAAAGAAGAGGAGAATGATGAGATCATGCACATTATTATTGCAACTATAAACATGACATAATGTTTATTTGTTTGGGATCCTGGCTCAAGTGAATGTGCACTCTTATTTGATGGACAAGATCAAGATGGCGCACTATGTAGTCCACCACCTTGGCCTCCTCCATTCTTGCATACAAGAAGATTTGATGGTGTTAAACATTTCGACCAACACATGAGAGGAGATGAACTTGAGTCGAGGACGACTCCAGTTCAAGAAGGGGAGAATGATGAGGACATCACTTCTATGGATACAAACAACACTCCATTGACCATACAAGATACAATCAATAGAGTTCATACACAACAATTAATTTCAGAGGTGAACTCGTTCTTATATATATTTCCTTATATGTTTTTGAGCATAGATTGCTACTTAATGATTTATTTGTGATTAGGATCCATGGAGAGGTTCAAGGAGTACTTGGAGGGAGTATTAGGGACGTGGAAGACCAGAGAATTCGTTCAAAGAAGATGGAAACCGAACCAAACTCCAAATCGTATCCAACTCGGAGTCCAGGAGCAGTACGCACTAAAACGGACGCCCAGGACGCATACGAACTCCGTTTTGGACGTTCCACATATGCACGGAAAGGGGAGAGGATAAACTTTCTAATGGCGCTCGTCCCATATCAAAATTACATCGGAGTCGACGGGAATCGTCGAAACAAAATCGAGTTCAGAATCTGTCAGGGTGTTGCGCCATCGTATTGGGCCATTGGGCCTTGTATCAAGTCTAAGTCCATTATTTTCGTGTGTTAGGGTTAGGTCACGACCCCAACACCCCCTTGGACGTCCTCCCACCTATATATACTCCATAGTAGCTGCCATGAACAATTGGGTTTTGCTTAGATCAATAATATCGCCGTTTATCGGTTTGTGAAACCCCAATTCAGCAATTTCAGATTGCTTCTTCTACGTTCTTGCTTGTGTTCTCGGTTGCACTTGCAGGGATTAGCCTTCTTGGCGAGGTCAATCGTGTGCAGCACGTTGATTACCAACGGAGCGGTGGTGTAGTGATTGCAGGGGCTATTCGTGTTCTACTCGAGAGCCTCGGATCATCAACGTCGAGATCTCCACATCAATCGACCTATCCATTACCTTTCGGAAGATCGGGACTCACCTTTTCCTATCAGCATATTCAGACCCACTGAGGTTTCACTGATGGTGATGCCTCCAACTGAGCACATCCATCCAAGGGCACCCTCTTGTGCCGTTCGGATCCAAGGGCAGACCCGCCACTATTGCAAACAAAACCGTATCCCATTACCCGCTCCCCCAAATTATCCGAACAATGCTGGCAATACACATAATTAATTGGCTAAGCCGCACCCATACCTGGCCTTGTGGTGGCACTGCGATCCTGGCTTATTCTCGCGTGAACCGATCCATAGATCCAAGGCAAGCAAAACCACCATATCATCCAACCCAATCTACAAATCATGCTTGCTTAGATCTCCCAAGTCCCATGTTACCAATTATCCATGTTCATCAATTCACATCATCCATAATTTCATTAATTCAAGTTAAGCCATTTTATTGTTTTCCCATCCCAATTAATTAGAGTGAAGCAAAAAGGTAAAATGCCCTTCTCAACTCTCTACAATGTATTCCAAGCGACAAGGATGGTCAAACAAGACTAGTAAACACCTATCTTGGGTTTTCCATCAATTTGACACAAGCATGCAGTTTTCAAACAAAACATTTAAAAATAGGATCAAAATGTTCAAGGACACTTTTCTTGCTCTTGAGATTGATTAGGATCAAAAGCTTCAAAGTTCTAGTGTTGGAGGTCCTCGACGGCACTATTGACATTTCTTACATCGCAGATCATCTCTTGAAAGCGATGAGGTCTGAAAGCACACGGAAACTATCGTGTAGCATTTCACCCAAGAGTATTCTCAAGGGTATCATATTTATCCCAAAGGAAGGCAATGGAGTAAAGTAAACACTACTATTATGATCAAGCTATGTGATACTAATCAATTATCAAGACAGGGTAAGTTGTTGATATGGGTAGTGTGACACACAGCAATCTATTCTATAGGGTAAATGGGTCCTAATGGAGATTAAGACCAAGAGTTGGAGAGTTGCTCCTACAATGCTTCTAGTATACATATACATATCCTAAGTTAGATACTAATGAGCATATCAATGGTGAATCCTTATTCTAAGTTGTTCAACACATCGAGCACGGGTTTACCCCTAGCAGTACTAGGACGACTCCCGCCAAGATCTTGTGGCATAGCCGAACTTGGAGGATTACAAAGGACAAATAGGGCTGTCACTACCTACTGCCTACCTCTTCAATCTGTGTGTCTACGATACATCTAATGCTACTTACTATCCTAGCACCATGCTAGCATGCTAAGTAAATACCTTAGAGGCTCGAGTACAAGTACCTCTCTAAGGCAATGACTAATATAAACATCGTTGAACCAATGTTGACACATAGCATAAGTTATTCATATTAACATGATCATATTATAACTAATTAGACTATAGTGGGGGTTTGTAGTGTTTATGATGATAGATTAGGAGTGATATGGCATAATCATAAAGACTACTCCTACCACATACATGGAATCAACAATCAAACAAGAAACCCTTCTTCCAAGTATTGAATAAGAAGACTAAAGATAATATCCTTATTATGCATAAAGTCACAAATATAAGAAAAGATACATGAGCCATACCTTTCCCAACATGGACTGGGAACTAGAGACTCTCCTCTCTATAGCCTAACTCCACTAATGACTAAAAGAACTAGCGTATACAATAGAATGATGCTCAAGTTGTGTGTGTTAAAGTGAGGGGTGAGGGGTCCTATTTATAGGTGGAGAAGGATCAGTTCCCGCTACCAAAAGCACGCGAATCAGTCACCACTGACTTCTTCAAGCCGGGAGGAGCCAACATGTGGAAGCTAATCGAGTTTGGTGCCAGGATCAGGTCGGCTGACTAGGGGGGTCGGCTGACCTGGTCTTTGCATTGTTTCCTGTGTGCTTTCTCCAGGTCACTGCCAGGTGGGTCCCATCCCTTGATATGTGTGCTACACTATTGGATGGCCTCAGATACTTCTGTTTGTGGGCCATTTGATCCATGTGGTGCCACATGTCAGTGCTTGATTGGCTGGGATGATATTTTATAGGATTCATCCCCTTGTTTCACTCCAATATTTATAAAATACCTGAATGCACCAATTTATCCAAGTACATGTGGAAATAGGTTAAATAGAAAGGTGATGTGTGCAAGAAATGATATTTCCTTCACATAATTGAGTTATATTACTGGGTGAAATTGGTATATAACAGCCATCAACAAGCACCCTCTAGAGCAAGACCTTCTATTCCGCGCAAAAACATATGAAACAAACATTACAATCAATAAATGCTCATATATTACTCAATATTCCATGACATGCATGATTAATGCAATTATGTGGTAATGCATGTTTTTAAGTTGATATCATTGCTTACTAACTAGTCACAATTAAGTTTTACATGTTAGAACAAGTTTCAAGTCGTTTTGAAGGTTATTCAAGAAGTTCCAGAAATTTCCAGAACGGGGAGACTGGACTAGTCTGCAGTGAGGTCGTACATGTTCATCCTAGACCAACGAGTTGATCGGACTAGTCCGCACTGGATTGAACAAGTCTGCTATGGCTAGGGTTTTGGCAAATTTTCAATTAGGGCATAGTAAAAATTTATACAGAATCCTAATTTTACGTAGAAAAGATGAATCTAAGATAACTACTGTTAATCTTAGATTCAAAAGTCGAAGACTTGATAATTTGATGTCAAGATCGAAGGCAACAAAGAATTGACGAAGAGGGATGTTGACGTTGAGAGATTGATGATGAGGATCGCAACAACGACGACGATCTTGGTTGGTCCTCCTCCTTCCTCCCTTCTCCTTCTTCTCCCTGTGGTGGAGGCTCCTTGATGGCAGGTCACATGAACTAGGGCTACGGCTTCTTCAACTGTGGTAAAGAGATGAAAGGGTGGGTGTTGGGGTGTTTATAGAGGGTGGAGATAGTAGGGTTGGGGTGGAAATCGAGTTTAAGGTGGTGGAGGTCGAGTAGGGGTCCCACATGGACTCCACAAGGGTTGGACACGACGTTCTTTGGCCCAAAAAGGTAAATTACCCAATAACACGTCGTTGAGGAAAAATAGAATCCGAGTCGAAACTCATCGTAGCGCACTAGTCCATATGAGGTCGGACAAGTCTGTTGAAAGCTAGAAAGTTGAAAAGACAAGTCCGGTGTCAAGCCGGAGAAGTCTGTTTGCAGCTATATCGAAGTTCCAGAGAGTTGAATGGACAAGTTCGATGCTAGCCCGAACAAGTCTAGAGCGGTGATTAGAAAAACATTATAAACATTTTCGGACTAGTTCGTAGCTATAACGGAAGAGTCCAGTAAAACATTAGAGAGTAGAATGGACTAGTTCGGGGCACAATCTGCACAAGTCCGCCCTACCCTGGGAGAACAACATAGAGTTAGATGGACTAGTCCAGGGTACTAATCCGGACATCTCTGTACTAAGCCAGGTTTTTATATGATTTTTTGATTATAATTCATTTTAAACTTATTCCTTTTTGTGTTGTTTAATATTAAACACGTATAAGAATGTATGCAATGCATGATGGATGAAAATGAGGGTGTTACAAACCTACCCCCCCCCCCTTAAAATGAATCTCGCCTTCAAGATTCGACGCAGAAGGAAAGAGATAGGAAAATTCTTTCTTAAGCTCTTCTTCCAGCTCCCAAGTCACTTCCGATATTGCATGATGCTTCCATTGTACTTTGCACCATCGAATCACCTTGTTCCTTGTGCCCCTCTCCTTCATTTCCAAGATTTTGATCGGTTGCTCCGCATAAGTCAAATCTGCCTCTAATTCCAGTTCCTCCATTGGCACTTGTTCTTTCGGTCCCCTTAAGCACTTATTGAGCTGCAAAACATGGAACACATCATGAATATATGAAAAATGTGCTGGCATCTCAAACTTATATGCCACTTCTCCACGTTTGCCCAAAATCTTGAATGGTCCAATATAGAAAGGTGCCAACTTTCCTCTGACGTTAAACCTATTATGACCTCACATAGGTGACACTTTTAGATATAAAAATTCTCCCACTTCAAAGAATAAGTTTCTTCGCCTATTATCTGCATAGATTTTTGTCTTGATTGAGCAGCCCTAAAATTCCCACGAGTTATCTGAACTTACTTTTCAGCCTCTTGCAACACATCGGGTCCAAATACTTAGTTCTCTCTTGTCTCATTCCAAAACAAGGGTGTCCTAGACTGCCTTCCATATAGTGCTTCATATGACGACATCTTCAAACTTGCTTGGTAACTGTTATCGCAGGAAAATTCAGCATATGGCAAGCTTTTGTCCCAGCTGCGTCCATGCTTCAAAGCACAATCTCTCAACATATCTTCCAAAATTTGATTTGTCCTCTCGGTTTGTCCATCGGTTTGTGGGTGATATGCCGAGCTGAAATGTAACATTGTACCCATAGCTTTGTGTAGTTTCTCAGTGCACCTAGAGGTGAATTGAGAACCTCGGTCCGAGACTATTTTCTTCGAAACTCCATGTCAGCACACAATATTCTCTATATACAATTATGCTAGTTTCGCGGTGGTATAGGTTGTCCTAACGGGGATGAAATGAGCTGATTTCGTCAAGCGATCCACAATAACCCATATCGAGTCGTAACCGGATTGGGTTCGAGGTAAACAAACTATGAAATCCATACCGATTTCTTCCCACTTCCATTCCGGAATTTTCAATGCCTGCAATAATCCAAGTGGCCTTTGATGTTCAACCTTGACTCGTTGGCATACATCACACAAAGCAACATATTCAGCTATGTCCTTTTTCATCCTATCCCACCAATAACAAATCTTCAAGTCCATGTACATCTTCGTGAAGCCGGGATGAATTGAGTAAGGTGAGTCATGTGCCTCCTTTAACATCGCCTCCCGGAGACGTTTCACATTAGACACAACAATCCTCTTTCCAAGCCATAGAGTGTCATGGTCATACTCATCAAATCTGAATTCTCTCCCTTCTCAGGTCCTTTCCTTGATTTCTTGGATTTCCTCATCCTTTGTTTGACCTTATTGAATTTCTTGTTCCAAGGTCGGATTTAACTCCATTATTCCCATCTCATTCACAAATCCAAGATCCAGCCATTCAAACTCCTTGCATAACTTGGATGGCAATTTCCAAACCGGGAGTTTGTGGCTTACCCCTTTCCGAGTCAAAGCTTCGGCCATTACATTGGCCTTCCCTTGATTATAATTGATTCCAACATCATAATCCTTGATGAGCTCCGACCATCTTTTTGCCTCAAATTCAAGTCTGTTTGTGTGAAAATGTACTTGAGACTCTTGTGATCCGTGTAAATTTCACACCTATGACCAAGAATGTAATGTCTCCAAATTTTCAAGGCATGCACTACGGCTGCAAGTTCAAGATCATGAGTAGGATAATTTTTCTCATGTTTCTTCAATTGCCTCGGTGCATAGGCTACCACTTGACCTTCTTGCATGATCACACATCCAAGCCCTTCTCATTATACATCATAATAAATATCAAAACTTTTACTCACATCGGGCAAAACTAGGACTGGTGCAGTGATTAACCTCTTCTTTAACTTTTGAAAGCTGTTTTGACACACTTGAGTTCATTAGAAAGCTTTTCCCTTCATTAATAACTCAGTCACGGGCTTGGCTATTTTTGAGAAATCCTTGATAAATCGACGGTAATATCCAGCCATTCCAAGAAAACTCCGAATTTCCTTCACATTCTGTGGTGGCTCCCATTTTAGCACATGTCTCACCTTTCCTGGGTCAACCAATACTTCTCCTCCGGAGATGATATGTCCCAAAAATGACACTTCCCTTAACCAAAATTGGCACTTGCTGAATTTGACATATAATTGGTGTTCCCTCAATTTCTGCAATGTGAGCCTCAAATGCTCCTCATGCTCTTCCTTGCTTATCGAGTAGATCATAATGTCATCAATTAACACCACAACAAATTTATCCAAGTACTCCATGAAAACCTTATTCATGAGGTACATAAAGTATGTCGGTGCATTCGTCAATCCAAAAGACATAGCGGTGTACTCATAGGATCCTTATCGTGTCCGAAAAATTATTTTGGGTATATCCGACGGTCTAATCTTCATTTGAAAATAACCTGACCTCAAGTCAATCATGAAGAAAACACAAACACCCTTCGTTTCATCAAATAAATTCTCTATACGGGGAAATGTGTACGTTTTCTTGATCGTCACCTCGTTGAGAGCCCAATAATCCACACACATCCTTTCATATCCATCCTTCTTATCCACCGAAAGCACTGGGCTCCCCAAGGTGAAGAGCTTGGGTGCATAAAACCCTTCTCTAGATGCTCTTGAATTTGCTTCTTGAGCTCCGCTAACTCCATAGGAGGCATCCAATATGGCCTCTTAGCTATAAGTTCAGTTCTAGGTATTAAACTAATAACAAACTCTATGTCATGATCAGGTGGCATACCTGGCAACTCATCGGAAAACACATCCAAAAATTCACACACCACTGGAATCTCCTCAATTGCGACATCGTCCATTTGATTCAGCTCCACCTATTTTGGTGTGTGTTGAGATGCTTCAAATTTTATGCTGACCCCTTATTCATTTGTCAACTTCACCGTCTTTGTGGTGCATTGAATTATCCCATTGTGCTTCCTTGACCAGTCCATACCAAGTATTATGTCTTGTCCTTGTGAATCCAAAACAATAAGGTTGGCAAAGAAGCCTACCCCCTTATTCTAAGGCTTACTTTTGGACATACTATATTTGTCCTCATCTCCCCCCTAGGAGATTTAACAAGGTATACTTCATATGAAATATGGGAAAACTATACTTGGCACCATACTTTGATGCAATGAATGAATGCAATGCTCCAGAATCAAATAACATAGTCACTGGGTTGGAGTTTGCGAGAAACATACCAATCACCACGTCATCTTCTTGTTGGGCTTCCTCCGTAGAGACATGGTTCACCTTGTCACGAAAGAAATTTTGCAGTCCATAGTTACCTTGTGGCGCTCCTCCATTTGGTCTTGGGTTTTGTCTTGGAGCATTGTTCCCTTGACCAAGGCCTGATTTAGGGCATTGAGATGTGAAGTGTCCCACCTCACCACAAGTATAGCACGACCTTGCTGCACCAGAGTTGGTAGGGCGAGCTTGATGTTGAGCATTGGAAAAAAAATTAGCATGGCGTGCATGAGGCATTGGAGGGTTAGGTGCTTGCATAGCGGGCGTTGCTGCATGGGCTGAGCTGGGCGTGGTGGAATAGCAGTGCGATATGTAGGAGCAGAGGGGTTGTAATATGGTACATTTGGCTGTCCAAAGCGGCAGCGAACATTGCTTCCTTGTGGCTGTCCTTGATAGGGCGCCTTCCTCTTATTATCTTGCTCCATCTCACGAACCTTGTTTTCAACCACAATGGCCTTGTCCACAAGCTTTTGGAAATTTGCATAGTCACAATTAATCAATTCGACTTGAATTTCATTGTTTAGGCCCCTCATAAATAAGTATTGCTTGCGGTTGTCCCGGTTGATATCCTCTGGAGCATACCTTGAGAGTTGAGTGAATTTATTGACATACTCACTCACACTCGACCTTCCTTGCCTTAGGTTCTCAAATTTATGCCTCTTCAAGATCATAACACCTTCAGGTACAAAATGAGAATCGAAGCTCTCCTTGAATTCAGCCCAAGTGATCCTCTCCTGATTTACATGGGCATTGCATAGTGAGTCCCACCAGTTCGCAGCTGCTCCAACTAGTTGATGGGAGGCAAAAAGAACCTTCTCCCTGTCACTACACTGAACAATAGTGAGCTTCTTCTCCACAGACTTCAGCCAATCATCATCTTCCATAGGATCATTAGCTTGATCAAAGGTAGATGGCCTAGTCCTCATAAACTTTATGAATCTATTATGAGGTGGTGGGGGTTGCAGTGGTGGAGGCATATGCGGTTGGTTCTGGTTATTGGCCTGCAGCTGTCCCATAGTTTCCATCACCGTCTGCATAAGATGATTCTGCATAGCCAACAACTGCTCAAGGTTGCTAGCCCTAGGTCCAAGTCCATTGTTGTTCTGAGGTGCTCTATTGCTCTCTTCCTCCTCACCATTGACATTCCTTTGGTTGCGAGTCCTCGACATCTGAAGAAAGAGCAAGAGATATGAAAACATCCCCAACTATATGCATCAAGGGATATGAAACTAAACAACTACCTATACTAGCCTATATGGGTGTGGCAAACACTAAAGCATCACACAATCCTCTACTAAGCACACAAGCACATAAACAACTATTACATAGCATTGAGCACACCAAACAAAAAAAACCATCCCTGAGTGTTCCTATATGCTCTAAAGTGTCCATTCTGTCTAGGTTGTGTCATACAGTCAACCTGTGGCTCTGATAACAATTTGTGACACCCAGTTCCAAAAATGAACCAAGTACGATACATATGTGTGCCCAGGACGTTCAACACACATAGACGAAAGCACCACAAATGATATACAAAAAATTACAATAGCACAAATTATTAAATAAGTACTTTTATTACAATATTCAAATAATCCTCAAATTACAACTCTAATGATTATTAATAAATCTGAAACTAATGCAGCAGAAATAATATAAACATAAAGCTAAGCAATTAAGCAAGGGATATAGCGCGGCTCCAAGCAACACCACAGGCAAGTCGACGGCAGCACACAACCTAGTATTCCGCATTATCCTCAGGGTAAACCCAAACATCACCTGAAACTGTTGATGGGGGAATTGCAAGGGTGAGCACATGTCGTACTCAACAACTGTGGGAAAATAGTGACATGTAGCTTAAACAAGGAATAATAATAAATAATGGCTATTTGCTAAAAAGTACATTTAAAACATATAAAAAACATCTTACAATGTCTATGTGAAATTTATCCCATCATATACCCAAATAAACATAATAACTCATACCAATCATTCATTATCCATCCATATGCCATATTCTTACCATCATCATCAACCATGTCCATTTATCACCATCCCATCCATAACCATAACAAATACCAAACCATCCCAATTCCCAAATTTCCCTCTAATCGTGTAGGTCATCCAGGTGCTCATAACCGGGAGCACAACTATCATGAGAGTTTTTAACACTCTGCGAAGGTTATACCGATTTAACCACAAGTTTGTGGTTTCGTCACCCATCAGCGACTAAAGAAACCTCCCTTATGCCAAGTACACTTCCTTAGGTGTATGGCCAAGAGATCACAAAATAGCCTTTACAAAGGGATTACCAGCATATTCAGACCCATTGAGGTTTCACCAGTGGTGATGCCTCCAACTGAGCACATCCAACCAAGGGCCCCCTCTTGTGCCATTCGGATTCCAGGGCAGTCCCACCACTATTGCAAACCCAACTGACTCCCATTCCCCTCTCCCCCAAATGATCCGAACAATGCTGACAATACACCTAATTCATTGGCTAAGTCGCACCATACTTGGCCTTGTGGTGGCACTGTTATCCTTGCTTATTCTCGCGTGAATCGGTCCTTAGATCCAAGACAAGAGAAACCATCATATCATCCAACCCAATCCACAAACCATGCTTGCTTAGATCTCCCAAGTCCCATGTTACCAATTATCCATGTTCATCAATTCACATCATCCATAATTTCATTAATTCATAGTTAAGTAATTTGATTGTTTTCCCATCCCAATTAATTAGAGCGAAGCAAAAAGGTAAAATGCCCTTCCCGACTCTCTACAATGTATTCCAAGCGATAAGGATAGTCAAACAAGACTAGTAAACATCTATCTTGGGTTTCCCATCAATTGTACACAAGCATGCAGTTTTTCAAACAAAACATTTAAAAATAAGATCAAATTGTTCAAGGACACTTGCCTTGCTCATGAGATTGATTAGGATCAAAAGCTTCATACTTTTGGTGCTGGAGGTCCTCGACAGCACCCTCTAGAGCAACACCTTCTATTCTGCGCAAAAACACACAAAACAAACATTACAATCAATAAATCCTCATATATTACTCAATATGCTATGACATGCATGATTAATGCAATTGTGTAGTAATTCATGTTTTTAAGTTGATATCATTACTTACTAACTAGTCACAATTAAGTTTTACATGTTAGAACAAGTTTCAAGTTATTTCGAAGGTTATTAAAGAAGTTCCAGAAATTTTGAGAATAGGTAGATCGGACTACTCCGCAATGAGGCCGGACATGTCCGTTCTGTACCAGAGAGTTGATCGGACTAGTCCGCACTAGACCGAAAAAGACCGCTATGGCTAGGGCTTTGGCAAATTTTCAATTAGGGCATAGTTAAAATTTATATAGAATCATAATTTTACATAAAAAAGATGGAGCTAAGATAATTACCATGAATCCTAGGGTTCAAAAGTCGAAGACTTGAGAATTTGACATCAATGTCGAAGGAGACGAAGAATTGACAAAGACGGATGTTGATGTTGAGAGATTGACGATGAGGATCGCAACAGCAATGACGATCTTTGTTAATCCTCCTCCTTCCTCCCTTCTCCTTCTTCTCCCTGCGGTGGAGGCTCCTTGATGGCGGCTCACCTGAACTAGGGCTAGGGATTCATCAATTGTTGCAAAGGGATGAAAGGGTGGGTGTTGGGGTGTTTATATAGGGTGGAGATGGTATGGTTAGGGTGGAATTCAAGTTTAAGGCAGTGGAGGCAGAGTAGGGGTCCTACATGGGCTCCACAGAGGTTGGACATGATGTTCTTGGGCCCAAAAAGGTAAATTACCCAATAACATGTCGTGGAGGAAAAATAAAATCCGAGTCAAAACTCACCAGACCGGACTAGTCCGTATGAGGCCGGACAAGTCCATTGGAAGTCAGAAAGCTGAATGGATAAGTTTGGTTTCAAGCCGGACAATTCTGTTCGCAGCTATATCAAAGTTCCAGAGAGTTGAACGGACAAGTCCGATGCTAGACCGGACAAGTCCGGAGCAGGGCTTAGGAAAACAGCAAAAACATTTTTGGACTAGTCCGTATCATTAACGGAAGAGTCCAAAAAAACATCAGAGAGTTGAACGGACTAGTCCGGACAAGTCCGCCCTACCCAAGGAGAACAACAGAGAGTTAGACGGACTAGTCCGGGGTACAAATCCAGACAAGTCCGTACTGAGCCAGGTTTTTATTTGTTTGTTTGATTATAATTCATTTTAAACTTATTCCTTTTTGTGTTGCTTAATGTTAAACATGTATAAGAATGTATGCAATGCATGATGGATGAAAATGAGGTGTTAGATCCCCGAAGAGGGAAGCTCCAGTCCTGCCACATGTCCAGTAGCTCCAGAGCTGCCTTCCCGTAGAAGGAAGATCCAGCGTTGCCACGTGTCCAGTAGATCCGGACTTGCCTTCCCGTAGAGGAAAGCTCCAGAGCTGCCACGTGTCCAGTAGCTCTGGACCTGCCTCCCCACAGAGGGAAGCTCCGGAGGTGCCATGTGTTACACCCCCGGACCTAAGTCTACAACGGAAGACAACGGGATCTCCAACAACATGGACATTCAAGGGCTTTCAATTGGCCATTACAAGACCTGGTTAATGCGTCAGTAATGCTATATTAATGACACACGATCAAAGGACTATCAAGACTGGTAACGATACTATTAAGACACTCTATCACGCTATTAACCACCCTTTACACCTTAGATCGTGTATAGGGCAGTTTATTACAGCCACGGCACATGTCGAGCCAAGGCACATTATAACAGCCAGTCCTTGGCATATAAAAGGGTTGCACAGCACGGTAGTAAGGGGAGGCCAAGGTGATCTAAGCTCATACACACTCAATCTATACTCATACAATCAACACACACCCTATGGAGTAGGGTATTACGCTCAAGCGGCCCGAACGACGTAAAACTCTCTGTGTTCACCCTTGTTCTTAATCTTGATTAGCACCCCATCCGAAAGAAAACCTCCGCGGACTACAACTTAGTAGTACTGAGGGAAGTGTCCTAGTCCACACTTTGACACCTATATACATTGATCTTCCTTAGGTTCTTTTCTTGTCGCTTCCCTTGCCATTGAAGGCATCATCGGAGGGTCGATGACTCCTATCATGCATCAGAGGAGCCATCTGCAATGGTCCAATTGGCGTCGAGGGTCTAGCAGGACCCTTACCTTTATCTTGCCTTTTTCTTGCCTTTGAACTTTGACCAACAACTTCCTTGCACTTGCAACTTGGCCTCGTGGCTACAACCTTGTGTTTTGAGTATGTTGGCACTTCATTAGCATCTTTGTCATGCCTCTTCTTTGTCCTCCTTTGATTTGTTGTCTCCAACTATCTAGAGGCAAGATGCGCCGCCTCAAGCTCCAGCTCACTAAAAACAATTTCCTCTGATTCCTGACATGATAGGAGTATATGAGAACAGACAAACAAGGTATGATTCAAAGAATTCAATGAAATTGGCATTTAAGGTTAATTGTTGTTAACAACCAGACTTGTTCGTGTCTTATGTGGACTTGTCTGGTGTTCAACAGTTTTTAGCTCTAACTATTTGAAAATCATGGAATCTTTGGCAAGATTGTGTGATACTCAAGGGAATGATAACGTAGACATTGCTAGACAGTTTAGAATCAAATGGCACAAGGAACATTGACCAAATTCTAAGAAAAGTGAGAAACGAGGGTTAGGTCAAGGGATCACCAAAGAGTTGATCGATTTGATGGGGAACGGAGTTTACAAGTTTGGAGAAGTCCGTGGTGTACTTCCCTTAAATGATTCAAGCTTGGAACTCCAAGGAAATGAAGTTTGGATGGTGGAATCGAAGAATCACCTTGAGAGCTCGGGTTGGAGAGAGAAACTTTGTGTTGAAGTGAGGAGGAAGAAGGAGGGCTCGGGGGGTGATTGGATGGTTAAGTCACGGGGAGACCGTACTAGCCTGGTGCTACCCTGGACTTTTCCGTGGAGCGAACAGGGGTCGGATTAGCCGGGATACTGGTTTTTGTTTTGTTCGGTCCAACAGAGAATTAAGGTAAGAAATTTGATGTAAAATGGTGATTAAACCTATTGATGATGATAAGGACATTTTTTTAGAAGTTATTCTTTGTGGACATGATTATAAGGCAAACAACAATGGAACTACGGTCATAATTGACCAGGGACACCGTACTCATCAGTGGTGGTTACAGACTAGTCCGTTTAAACAGAGAATTTAGTAAGATTTTTCAATAGAAACGATGATCAAACCAATTCTGGACCTTAAGGACATAGTGTTTTATAGGATATCATTGATGTAAAAGATTAATGAACATATAACCATCAACTTATGATCATAATTCACCAAGAACGACAGAGACACTGGACTAGTCCGATATAGGTGCGGACATGTCCGGTGAAACTAAGAGAATAGGTAAGAATTTTTATTTGAAATGGAGATTAAACTCATTTATGATGACAAGGACATGATTTTAGAGGATGTTCTTGAAGGGCATGATCAATGGGCAAATAACTATCAACCTATGACCATAATTTCCAAAAACTAACAGAGACACCGAACTAGTCTGGTTCAACATAGAGTTAAGGTAAAAAAATTTAGGTGAATTGGGGATTAGACATATTTTTGGTCATAGGGACATAGTTTCCGAAAATATTCTCGATGAACATGGTCAGTAAGCAAATAACAATCATACTATGACCATAATTCACCAAGAACTATTATTTTGAAATAGTTTTAGAGTGAAAAGAGATAGGTGATATTTTTTGCAAAATGCTAGTATTTTTGAAGTTATACACTACTAGAAATCGGATATCCAATGTTTCAAGTCATGTTTTAAGAGTCAAGGTGACTTGAAATCGGGTGCACACATACATACACTCAACATGATATTGGGCCTAGATGCACATAGGTGTAATAAAGAATCAATTATGGAACAGTATACCTTTTGTTCTACATTTGGACCATCTTCGTTGAGGTCAAGGTGTCCGTTGGGTCTCATTGGAGTTTTGATAGACTTGACTTTATACATGTTAAACTTTTAATGATATCTATCTGTCGTGATCTTGTTGATTTCTCTTGAAGTTGTCGAGTTCCTCTTGTATCATCATCATCCAATCTGGATCTCGTAATGCATCTTCAAACCTTGGGTGAGGAACTTGAGGACTTCTCTCAACTTATTCATCTTCCCATTGATCATTGCCTCCTTTTTGAAAATGATCATCTTGATCTTGTTGAGGTTGATCTTGCAAGTCTTGTGCTTGATCTTGCATACATGGCTCCTATTGTGATGAAGTTGATTCACTTGGACTTCCATTATCTCCATGCTCCATGAATATTTTTTTCTCTATGATCATGTGGTTGGTGCCTACCAAACACCCATTTGGATTCACCAGAGGAGTACTCCTGCAAAACATAATTATGTCTTGGTTCTAGGTACCCAAGCTTGCTTGGGTCCTTTGATGTTAGTTACAAGATATTTGGGCACCCTCACAAAAGATTTTGGACTTTTGTGGAGTGGCCCAACATATTTAGCATAAATATGACCAAATTTGTTTTTCATAAGAACATATGAGGCATTAAAGTCATGATATGATGTTTCATCCATTTCTAGCTTTTACATGTAAGGAAGGAACATGTTTGTTGTTTTCAACTTAATTTGAGCCTTCCTTGACAAAAAGCAATCAATTTTCTTGTTATTTTTGGGGTTTCTAGCATTTTGCTTTTTACCCCTAGAATATCCAAGACCATCCTTGGCATTTGGAGCTCTAGTAACCAAGTATGCACTATGTGCATACATATTTTCTCCTTGTCAAAAATGCCACCTTTAAGTGAATGTTTACTTTGTGCCACCTTAAGCTCATTTTTCAAGTCGAGGGCCAACTTAGCACAATTACATGTCTTAAGCGGAATGGACTCGTTATTTGAGGAAGGTGAGCTCTTAGAGGAGGAGGGAGCACTTTGCTTGAGTGATTCAACTTGTACTTGAAAGGTCTTGTTATTTTTTTCAATTTAACAAGTTCATCCTTAAGTACAGCATTTAAATCATTAAGATTTGAGCAAGCTTCCTTTCTCAAAGCTAGCTCACACTCAAGTGCTTCTTTCTTTTTCTTTTCGAGCTCGAGAGCCTTTTAACTCAAAATATCTCTCCTTTTGAAGGATGAGCATATCTTCTTGTTGGTTGATAAGATTTTCCTTCTCAAACATCTCATCCGACAACATTTTCATTTTAGCTAATGCACTTTTGCTTAAGTCCTTAAGCATGTATTCATTTTCATCACTGCTATTGTAAGACCATTGTTTTTTACTCGGTAGAACAGATTGACCTTTGTTCGATCTTTCGGTCGTAACTTGAGTTTTTCTCGACGGATTTCAGTGATTCTTGTTTTCATGACTTTGTGACTTGATTATCTACAATATATACTACTTTTTCACGGTTTAACATGTTTAGATTAGTCGCACACACGATTTCTTTAACAAATCGTTTTTCTACCGAGGGGTTTTTGTTGCTTCTGCTGAAAAAGTTTAAATCTACCATTCACCACCCCCCCCCTCTGGTAGCTTTTCACGTGCTCTTTGATCCTACAATTGGTATCAGAGCCACGGTGCTCTAATCTCTTTGATTTGCATGCGTTTTGACTAATCATCATGGAGAAATACTCCGCCAAACCTTATGTGTTTAGTGGTACTGATTTTCAGGTTTGGAAGGCACGCATGGAGGCTTTCATCTAGGCGCAAGGCTTCGTGATATGGGAAAAGGTATACAAACCTTATGAAGTGCCACCAAATGATTAATTTACGGCTACGAATCTACGGGACGTTGACAACAACAATAAAGCCCGCAACTTGATCATTCAAGACTCACTCAAAGCGACTTTGATCGTATCGTGCACCTCTGGTCAGCATACGATGTTTGGAGAGCTCTTTGTGGTTATCACGAAGGCTCCAACACAATCAAAGAGGTAAAACTAGATATGTTCAAAAAGGAATACATGTGCTTTGAGATGCAACCTAGTGAGTCCATCGATCAACTTTTTGCCCGATTTAATAAAATTCTCAATAATCTACACAGTGTCAACGTAAACTTTTTTGATGCTGAGAATGCTAGGCAACTCCTTAGTGCATTAGACATGGCAATATGGGCGATGAAAGTAACATTCATTCGCGAACCAACTATCATGAGTACTCATACTTTAGATGTTCTTTACTCTAAACTAAAAACTCATGAAAATGACATTTTATCACGAAAGAATCCAAATAAGTCTATTGCATTTGTTTCACAACGTGATATGCCTAGCTCCGGCCAATCATCATCTTGCAATACTCTTGCTTTTTTGTTTTCACTAACCCTATAACAGATTGAAGAATTTCTAGAGAGGAGCTAGCACTCATCTCTAATCGATTCTCAAAAGCATTTCAAAATGTGAGAACTAGAAGGAGAGAAAGCTCCAGACCTCAACGATGCTTTGAATGTGGTAAGACAGGACACTTTCGTACAGAATGCCCTAACCTTTGAGGTCCTACTACCCGTGAAGAGAAGCAGAACAAGGTCAAGACTACCTCTGGAAACTCCAACAAGAAAAAGAAGGGTTCCATAGGACGCAAGATGATAAACAGCTTCATCACCGCACTTCAAGAGCTCAGTTCAAGTGATGTATACATTGGAAGTGATGAATATGATGATGATCTGGCCGACTTATGCTTCATGGCGGGCAAAACAAGATCAAGTCATGAGGATGCAGAACACAACAGTGACGACAATGAGGTATGTTCTACCTGTAATGAAATGTGTGATGCAATTTCTCGTGCAACTATTATTGTCAAGAAAAAGGATAAAAAGCTTAGGGATAATGCTGCTAAAATTGAATCACTAGAATCTGAAATCAATCGTTTAAAAACTTTGATTCCTAGTGATGATTCATGTCTCTCATGTGACTTAATCTATTAACAATTGTCCACATTAAGAAGTGCACACTCCTCCACTCTAGATAGACTTGATGAAGAAATTGAAAAGAACAAAAAGTTGTCTAATTTTAATGTTAAAAACTCAAAAGATGCTTCTTGTTCTACAGATGATATGCATTGTTCTGCATGTGACAATCTTGACAAGAAACTATAAGATGCAATGAATGAAATTTCCATTCTGAATAATGCTTTAGGTCTCATGAAGTTAAATATTGTTCCTGCCTAGTTTTATCTAAAGAACTTGACATAAAAATTAAGATACTAGAGCGGTTTTACAATGGGAATAAGAATCTAAACTTGCTGTTAAATTCTTCTAAACCTTGCAATGATAAAACTGGTTTAGGTTTTGATTCCCATGCTTATTGTAAAACACATCCACCTCATGTTGTACAATCATTTGGAAGAGGTTTAATCAAAACTGTCCCGAAACAAAAGGATGTGATTTTTAAATCTACAAGAGTGCTTTCTAATTCTGTATCTAATATTGGATGCTCATCTAGACATGATTACAAAATGAAATTTCATTGTACTTATTGTGATAAAGATGGTCATGTCGTAGATTTCTGTTATAGACTAGCTAAAAAATTAAAAAGGATAAAGTGTCTGCTCGATCTCATAACTTTCATGCTAAATCTCATATGCATGCTAAACCTAAAATTAGAAACATGCAACCTGCTTTCATGAGTCAGAAATTTGAAAAAGTAGCTTTTGAACCTTCTGGTAAGAAATCTGCAAAGGCAGCTCTGGTAGTTCTGGTAGCTTTGAGAGCTCCCGAACCTTTTGTTGTTCCCTTTGGAACTTCAGTCTTTGCATCCGGAGCTTCAGCTTTTTCCTTTGGAACTACTGCTCTTAACTCCGGAGCTATAGGTTTTCGTGCTAATGAGTAACAACTTTTAAATCAGTAGATAAGAATATAAAACCTCAACCCTTGACTCATAAATATGTTGTTATGTCACAACCTTCGTGTGTTGTTCCTACTGGACGTCGTTGGCTCAGTACTGGATTCCCAAATGCTTATTGACTAACTGCAGTATTGAGTCAATGACGTATTGTACTTCTGTGTAGGTTTCACGCTTGAGGAAGGAGAACATATGGATTGTGGATTCAGGATGCTCACGCCACATGACCAGTAATAGAGAATGGTTCTCCTCCCTCTCTTTTGTGTCATGTGTAGAAAATGTTACCTTCGCTGATAATTCTTCGACTCCTATTATTGCTAAAGGATTGGTTAGAGTAAATGACCACTACACTTTAAAGATGTGGCACTTGTTAAAAATTTGAAATACAACTTCTTCTTTGTTTCTCAATTGCTTGAGAAAAATTCGGAAATAATTTTCTCTAAAAATTGCTGCAAAGTTGTAGATTCAAATAGTGAGCTTTTGTTTAACATGTCTCATTTTGGAAGAGTTTTTAAAGCTGATTTATATGTCAACTTCTGAGCATAGGTGTCTAGTTGCCAATGATTCGAAAGATTTATTTTTCTGGCATTGTAGACTTGGTCGCACAGGCTTTGATCACCTCACTCGTGTTAGTGCTCTTGATCGCATATGTGATTTGCCTAAACTCAAAGGAGACAAAGATATTGTATGCTCTTCGTGTAGAGATGCTAAGATGGTTGCCGGTTCACATGCTCCTCTCTCGATGACTACGACAACCGAACCTGGTCAACTTTTGCACCTCGACACCGTTGGTCCGGCATGTGTACAATCCTTTGGAGCTAAATGGTTCGTGCTTGTAATTGTTGATGACTATTCCAGATACTCTTGGGTTCATTTTATGGCATCTAAGAACGAAGCTTTTACTCATTTTAGGACTTTATATCTTAGACTATTAATTGATCACCCAGGATTGTTAAAAGCAATCAGCAGTGATAATGGAACTGAATTTAAAAATCAATGATTCGATCATTTTTGTACTGAATATGGAATAGAACATCAATTTTCTTCACCATATGTTCCTCAATTAAAACGGTGTTGTAAAAAGGAAAAACGGAACCTTAGTTGAGATGGCTAGAACCATGCTTGATGAATATCAAACTCCTAGAAAATTTTGGGAAGATGCAATTGCAACAACTTGTTATATTTCAAACTGTATTTTCTTGCGTACTAAACTAGGTTGAAAGCATCTAGGCCCCCATGAGGTATGGTTTCGGTGATTAGTGACAACCATTGGATTTTACTAATGAATTTGTGGATGCAAGGTCTCCCATATCACTCATCACACTCAAATGAAATCTATATGAGTATCATCTACTGCTCGTTGGATATAATTGGAGACCCCTAAACAATCGTTCTATGAGGTCAATCAATGTTTATGAAGATTAGAAGTACAAGCTCACATGTCAAAATTATTCAACCAAAATTGACAGCACTCAATGCTTGATAATCATCAGAAGAATATTTCCAACCAATGCCTAAGAGGTCAATCGAGCAAATTCTAAAAGAATCACTTAGAACAACTCGAAGCAAACAAAGTCAATTCACCGGATCAACCGATGATTCCAAAAAATAACACATCGGTCGAGTTGGTTCAGCAGAAGAAGAAGACCTCAGAACTAAGTACTCACCGGATCATCCGATGATGAAGGGCATGTCACATCGGTCCATTAATACAGTAAGCAATCTCCCTGGACTAAGTGTAACATCGGACCATCCGATGTACAACAATGAACACATCGGTCGAGCACTCCAGTAAGCATCAATTCTGAACTAATTCTGGATGAAGTGCCATCGGATCATCCGATGAGAGGGCAAGGGTAACATCGGTCTAACAACAGTCATATATGATACAGTGACATCAACTAATTTGGATTTGACCGATGATAACTGAAGGGGGAGCATCGGATCATCCAGTGTTCGCAGAACAGTGATGTCAGCCTACTTTTCCAACGGCTATTTCGTGGAGGTTGGCTATTTATACCCCTTCAACTAGTCTATTCGACATGTCTTGACAACAGAGCTACTCTACACATTCTCAAGCATTCAAGACATTGAGCTAACACTTCTAGATCATCTACACTACTTACACACCAAGAGATAGGCTAGAACTTGCTAGAGATAGTGCTTGTGTGCTTCCATTCTTGGTGATTGGAATCTCTAGTGTAGTGAGAGCTGTAAGGGAGTGTCCATTGGTGATTGTATTGGAGAGAGCCTTCCAGAGCTTGCCAAGACAGTTGTGGAAGCCCGGAGGATCCAACTTGTACAAGGCTTGAGCTCCACCTTGCCGAGGTTGGCGAACGGAGAAGTATAGTGAAGATCCCTGGTCTAGGTGACTTGGGAGTGGCTATACCCTTTGGTGGGTGCCACAACGTGGATGTAGGAAGATCTTGACGATCTTGCCGAACCACGGGATAAATCTCCGTGTCTTCGTGTCTCCTCGGGAGTTTGCGCTTTCCTCCTCTCCCCTTACACTTATGCATTTCATATACCGCAAAGTTACTATTCATTTGAATACATAGATTGTTTGCATAGGGAATTGGGCTTTTAGTAATTAAGTTTTATTGCTTTAATTTTTGAAAAAAAGCCCAATTCACCCCCCCCACTTGGGCATTCGATCCTTAAAATTGGTATCAGAGCAACGTTGCTCATTGGAACATTCTAGCTTCACTGCTAGAGAGCTAATGTAAAAGGCCGCATTTGAGTAAAGCCAGAACACAAAAAGGCGAACTTAAAAAATTTTGAAAGTGGACTTGGAAATCCAAACTCACATGAACCATATGAGTTAACCAATGTTCACTAAAAATAGGAATTATTCCAACCCTAAAATGGGACATTCAAAAATATTCAAATCTAAGGCTGTAAATTTTTCCATGACCTTCTAATATTCCAAATAGACTCTCGGTAAAGTTTCACAATTTTTGAAGCACGTTTTCCATTTATTGGAAACGTACTGAGAGTTTAATCAACGTCGACCTCAAATTTAAACTTTGTGCTCAACCTTGTCCAAATCAACTCCAAATTTTTCCTTAGGTCCCTTATGGTTCAAAAAGGTTAACTTCAAAGTTTCAGGATTTTTGAACCTAATATACTAATTATTTCCTTGAGTCAAGTATCACCAACCTGAGTTCAAATTCAACTTGCTCAGTTTTTAAATCTGATTGCACCATAAAATTTCTCACATTTTATTTAGTCATTGGGCCAAAGTTGAGTATTTTTGAAGCATGTTTGCTAGCCCTGATTGAAATTTGAAAGGGGAATGAGGGAGGTGGGTCCCACAAGTGGTCCCCACCTGTCAGGTCGGCAAGGCTTCCTCTTTCCTCCCGTGCCTCCACGTAGGCGCGTGCATGTGCCACTGCGATAGCCACCGTGAAGAAAACGTCGGTACTTATCCCTCCCTGTCGTGCCGCTCGTCGCTCGCCTCTTCGCCTTGCCGCTGGCCGCATCGCCCTGCGCCCACTCCCGCTCGCCCTCCTCTCCTCCCATGCGCCCTTGCTTGCGTCGGCAGTCGTGCCCTCTTGCCCCCCTGCTTGCGCGCGCCGCTCGCCTGACCACGCCGGCGTTCCACCTCCCGACAGCCGCGACGTCGCTGCCCACGCCGGCCGTCCATGCTCCGCCTCCTCACCGGCGCCGCCCCATGCCTCCTCGTCGGAGCCGCACCACCCCTCACCATCGCGCGCGCCTTCCCTCTGCTCCTGCGCTGCCGCTGGCCGCGTCCCAGCTCGCCCCCACACCGGTGCCGACTCGCCCCGGTCGTGCCTCTCCCCGCCCGGACGAGCTGCTCCGTCGCCGTGCCTCCCTGTCACCCAGCCGCATCGCCAGCCTGCTACTCGCCAGTCGCGCTCCCACGGCCGAACTCGTCGCCGACCTACTCCTGCCGCTGCTGCCATGCCCGCATCCCGAGCGCTGCATGCCATGCCACGCCACGCCGGCCGTCCACTCGCCGCCCAGTCCCGCTGTCCGCGCCTTGGCCGCGCTTCGCATGTGCTGTTTCGGATGCCATTGTCGACTTGATGTCGTCACGGCGTTCTTCTCACATGTTGCGTCCAAACAATGCGAGGATTGATGGAGGTGATGTATGAGATGCAGGAACACGCCTTTGACACAATGGTATCGACCATTAATCCAAGGTTAGCTCTTATTTTGCAAGAGTGATTGGATCCGTGACTGCAGCCTAGGTGTTCGATGAAATGGTTACATGGCGAAACTAAGTGTGTTGCTGTTCAATGTTGGTCTATGGATGTAGGTCTGTTGTGGTGTGGCAAATCGACCAAGATAAGTGCCAAGATGCCCTTTGAATGGTGATGAAGTGACAGAAATCAAGTGCACACCCTAGTTGTTCGGCAAAATGCCTACAAGGTGAGCCTTGCCCTGAAATACCTTGCTTGACATCACCGAAGTACGTTCGTCGTGATCGCTAAAGGTACTCATGTGTCGTCAAGTCGTACGTCCAGTTTTTGCATTGATATCATTCCTATAGGAGTCCCTAAGTTGACCTCTTTTGTCGTTTGTTTCACGTCGGCCTGTCCGTGCATGCTCGTGATGCTCCACCATGAGCCGTGTCGACGTCATTGACCATCTGACATCGTCGTGACGCTCTGAGTCGTCATCGTGTCCTGGCATCGAGATGAAGGATGCTTGTGATGTGTGTGGTGCTGAAACACCAGCACGACTCATCGTACAATGGTCGTTTAGCCAAGTTAGGGTTTAGTCGAGGCAAGACTCGTCGAGCCCTGGGTGTAACCAAGGTGCTCGATGAAATGCCTTCTAGGTCAAACCAGGTGTGTCGGTGATCACAGATGACCTAGAGTAGAGGATGCAAGAATGTTGCGACCAACAAGGAGAACTAGACCAAGGGGAACCTTGGATAAGAGTTCCTTGGTTGTATCGAGAATGTTCCATAGCCCATCACAGGATTTGTTACCTAGGTGTACCTCTTCATCGACGGTAGGTTCGTCGAGTCTTTTGTCAACAACTAAGTCGAGTCCCTAACTCTCCGACTGATGAGGTGGTGTTCGAGATTCTGCTCACCACTGTTGACGAGTCCGGGTCGATGTGAACGTAGAGGAGAAAATATTCCTGATATGGCAAAACACATCGTCACGGCAGAGCCTCGCATCATGTTGAAGTCTTGGGAGCTTACTGAGCTCACCTAGACAAGCTTGCTGAAGACACTACATTAGTGTCGTTGTGAGGCACTTGAACGATGCTCGAGGAGCTTGCCGTAGAAACTACTTTACCTAAAGGTCATTTGAACGTTGTCTCGGTACTCACGTTAGGTTAATAAGGCTCGTTATGACGTCTTAAGTCCAAAGAATGTTGACCTCACTTCACTCCCAAGTGTCGCTAGGGTTTCATCGTGGTTCATCCTTATCAGAACCCTGCAACCACACTTGTCACGTAATTAGGTTTACTCCTTAATGAGTTTGTGTAACTTCATTGGTTGACTTCTAAGTCACAACCTCTTTTTGCACAGTTCACTCATGCCTTAAGATTTCAATGATCCATCTTGATCGCTTGGTCTTCCTTACATCACACAGTCCAATAATGCTTCTTCACCATTCTACCTTATCACTCTTTGAGCGGCATAGCTCCAAGTGTCGAGTGCTAAATTGCGATGTGTCATTACATTGCACCTTTCAGTGCTTATCTCGACACTACTATGCCACCTTGAGTCATCCTTTGTTTATCCACACAACAGAGGCATATATGTCTTTCCTAGTCAAACTCCTCGGTCTTAAAGTTTACACAACCCCGTGGAGTCTATTACTTAATTACTTAATTACTTATATGTATATCATGTCGATAGGAACGTGCTGATAGGTGATCGACAAGAAGTTTCGCTTGGAGGAGAAGGCCAGGGTGTCCACTTGAAGTCCTTGGCGGAGTCTGCACAGAAGGACCACTAACAATTGACATTTATTCAAGTCGCAAACTAAGGCAAGCCCCGGTTTGCATTTAAAAGCTTTACAGAGTTTTGCAGTATTTCTCACTTACGTCTTTAGTTGATATTGTGCATTACGTATAAGGTGTTTGATACTCCACTTGCATATCCATAAAATCCTATGGGAAGGTTGGGAAGGTTTACAGTTTGACCTGTAGTAACTGCTTTGCTAATGTATAGGAAATCCGGTAGAAGTCGAGTAGTTGGAATCTACTCGCGAGAGGATCACATTTTATTGATCACAAGTCAAGTAGTTGAATTCTACTTGCGAGAGAAGTCGAGTAAGGGAAACCTACTCGCGAGATGTTACCAAAATGTTCACTCTTAATAATTGGATATGTGGACGGGGATGTTCCTGTAGGACGGGACGCGCAAGGTTGTCTGATCCCGGATGAGGGGGACAATGCTTGCGACCACATTTGGGCCTGGGCCGATAAGGGTATGGCAAATGTGGAGGTTGGTTGTAGCCCCGTCTGTGTCGGTTAAGGACCATCTCGTGTGCGGCCCTGTTGAGCAAGTTTGAATAGTACCGGTTACATAATGGATTAATGGGGTCCATTAAACTGATGTAGCTCGGGCACCCTCGTGTCGAAACTTATACCGCCGTCGTTCGGGGGAAGATGATTGTAAGGTGGGAACCTCTAAGGAGCAACTTCGACGTGCTCAGTTAGGGACCTTACCTTTGGGACGGTAGAACTGGTTCGACATCGGGATGACGGGTGAAAGGTGGCCACATACGACGTGGAAGTGGAGTACAGTGAAAGGTACTTCCGAGCGGGCATATGTGTCGTGTATTCGGGGTGTGTCCTGATTGCAATCACCGTCCCTCGCGGTAATAGAGTACCACTTGTTTATTGAGTTGTGACGTAGTAAATAAGAGTGAAGGAATGATGATAAATATTGCCGATCTGCTTAATCATTGTATTGCAACCTTGTTTGGCTTAGAGATAGTACAATTAAAAGTTTACAATTTCCCCATACTTTACCTGTAATAGCATTATGTGCTTTGGGCATGTCATATCATCGGCAAAGCGTTTCTTGTTTGATTGTGGAACCCATGATGTGGCGTGCCTGGAGAATGTCATTTGCTACATAAAACCTGATTATAAGGATCCACTTGTAGGCGAGTCTATTTATGCTATTCCTTACCTATGTTAGTATTCACCCTGCATATGTCTAGTGAGACGATTAAATCTCGTTGAGCCTTATGCTCACGTTTGCGCTTTAATGATTTTTGCAGGTATTAGTTTTATTTCTGCTGTTCAGGATGTACATGAGACTCGAGGTGTCGAGATAAACCTCATGTGAACCACGCCGCTGCTGCATGTTCTTCTTGTTGCTAGTGAGAAGCGTCCTAGGGCATGGACGTCTTCTCTCCTGCTTAGCTAGGTGAGATTATGAGTATGTATTTTCTGCTGTGTGTGTACTTCTGTGGTACACTCTTTTGTAAACTCTCCTTATTATGAAATGAAAACTTTATATGTTTTGGTATCCTTTTGTGTGTGCTGTTAGGTGCCGCATCGCACGGCACCACCCAATGAGATCCTCGGGTGTGTGGACTCCGGTCCCCACAGACATGGTATCAGAGCTTCATGGGAATAGCACGCTCGAAAAGATCCTATTTTCGAAAACTCCGAAGTAGTCGAGTGAGGATTAGCTATATGCCCATTAAGGACTATTTCTAGTGTAAGTTATAAAGGTGGTGAACTAACTTGTTATATTATTCTGTAACGACGCTCTGTCTTCAAGGTAAGAGGTAAGGTACGCCGCCGAGAGCGGATCAATCTCGGTAAACTCTGCATACGAGATATGGTATGTGAAATTTCCGTGGCTTGGCACGGAAAGTTAATATGAGTCTCTAAAACTTTCCATGTTTCTGATAACATATGACACGCAGTACCCCAGCGTGACACAAAATTAGTGGGAGCCCCCGTCGGGTGGTGTATAACCCGATAGTGTGCATCTGTAGAACTATTCATGTTCTATGGGATCATGCGAAACACGTATGCCCGAGCGTGTATAAGCCGGTTCGTACGAGAGTCTTTGGTGTACAGACGTATTTACAGCCATGTACCTCGAGACATGACTTCGCTTGAGGGCGACTCACACCAGAGTCGTATGCATTTACTTTTGATTATATATTATTGTGACTGCCTGTCATGATTCCCCGTGCCGCCCTTGAGGTGTGAAGGTGTAAAAGGGGATTGTTTGTCTTCTGCAGGTACACTAACTCCGGTAGCGACCCGTGTAGAATACGTTTGTGAGTGATCGATATTAGGACCACCTCTAGACGTATCCGGATATACCGGGTTAGACTTTTCTTTTAGTAAGGCACGTAGTACCGTCAGTATCCCACTTGATATTTTGACCATCCCCCACGGAAGAAATGGCTTCATATTCATATTTAGGTCCAAGTATCTGTTGCTGATATCTTATGGACAAGGTAAAATATTTCTCTTCAAGGGTAGGTGAACCAAAGTCCTTTGATCCTGGCGAGAGTTTAGCTCGACTTCGCCGGGGTAAGACTTTGGTTAAGCATGAAGATCCATAGTGATATGCTATGGATAAGAAGGTCGTCAAGTCTCTTTTAAGATTCCATTTGGTTCCAAAGAAAATGATTAGTTGTGAATCAAGTTCTATCCATCGGACTTGAGTTTTGAGCTAAGTTTCAAAATTTGAGTTTGTTCCCAAATTCTTGTGTTTTGAAGCCGGTGAGTTCTGTTTTCGAACAGAATTGACCTGACTTTGAAATTTCATATCTCTTCAACCTGGAGGGATTTGGAGGCAAGTGAATCCTTTTTGGAAGGCTTTGAAGTATTCTATAAGTTTTCTATTGGCCTCCCAGTCAAAAGACGCTTTTATGGTGATGAAAATGCACAGTTATCACAGCAGCTGCTGTTCTGAAACTACATGGACCAGCCTATGAATTTTTGCCATAATTCCTTGTAGAAAGCTCTTCTATTCCATTATAATAAATTTCTGGAAAGGGGAAGAGCTACTCTACAACTTTGTTATTAAGTGATACCTCAAATTCGGTTTATAACTAATTAGAAAACAGAGTTGAAGTTAGTACATGTATATAGGTGCTATCTGAAACAGTCAGAAAAATTCTGAACTTTGAACGGCCATAACTCGTAAACTAGAAATGCAACCTATGCATGTTTATACATGTATGCAAGGATTAAAGAGTCCTCTATCAACTTCCTATTCAACACAAAGGCTAAAACTCACATTAACAAGGTCTAAGTTGAAGTGTCGTTTAAGAGATTCTGGCAGCCCGGAAGAGGGGACAGAATCTGAACTCTTCACCAATTGAACCATAACTTTCTGCAGACATCACTGCTGCAGGCCTACTTTATGTGGTTGGAAAGTGTATAGAGTCCTCTACAACGTTTCTATAGAACTCCAGAGCATAATCCATCTCTAACATACTCAAAATTTCAAATTTCTAAACTTGATCAAATCTGGACAGCGAGTGGACAGTCCTGTATACAGTTACTGTTTCTCGCATAACTCGCTGTAGAATTGTCGAAAGACTTCATAAGTTTCATTTATGGAATATTGAGAATGTATGCAACAAGTTTTCTATGTATTATTTTTGCAAATGTTGATGTTTGTATATTTGAAAATTCTGGACAAAATCAGCCTTAAACAAAGGAGGTGCTGTCCAAATTTTCAGAAAAACTGTCAACTTGCAAATGCCATATTTTCTCAACCAGAAGTGCTATGATGGCAAGTAAATACTCCTTAGAAATTTTTGGAAGTACTTTACAAGTTCTCTATTCAGCTCAAGACCAAAATCCTTTTCTAAGTGGGTGAAATTTGGATAATCGCAGAAACTGTCCAGGCATACCCGAACTGGACAGCAATCTGCACACCTCGGAATTTAATCCATAACTCGCAGACCCTTGATCCAATGGTGTCGCACGATTAACCGTTGGAAAGGTTAGAGAGTCAGCTACAATTTTTGCAATTGTCTCCAGACCTGAATCGGTCATCTACCTATTCCAAATCGAGTTTGAATGCAGAGTGGTCAATCTGAACTAAATTCAAATTCTGAATGCTGAAATTTTACCCAACTTCAAAAATTCATATCTTTTGAACCAGGACTGATATGAAGACAAGTAAGTACATTATGGAAAGCTTATTACCTTGGATACAACTTTGTTCATAAGAATATTTCCAGATTTCTAACGGAACAGTCTGAAAACTGAAGATCAAAACTGGTACTTTTTAAGCAGGTTCTGCTGAAAGTGCAGAAAATTCTGTTAACTTTACAATTGCATAACTTGCAAACCAGAGATGATCTAGAGGAAAACCAATAATTTTTGGAAAGGTCTTAAAGTTTACTTTAACTTTGTTGTTCACCTCAAGATCTGATTTTGCCATTTACTTGGTCAAAATCGATGTTGCATCCAAGCTGTTCATCCTCCACCAGGATTTAATTGGGTGATGACCCTTTAGGGTGATTATGGATTTGGTTCTCGAGTTCAACTCGAGAAGTTTCATAACATCCCAGGTGTTGTGATTAAACAATAATTACTATTAGAGTTGAGTATTGAACTCAATTAAATCTCTTTGGCTCGGTTGCTCATGATTAGTGTTCTAATTAGGCAATCGTGCACCTCACACTTGAAGGGTGTATTGAGCATGTGTTGCACTTCCATTAGTCAACGACCATCCCCGTAAGGATCGTTTGGGGTAAGTTTCTTGCTTACCTAGCTTGAACCTTAAGGGGGAAGGAGTGCACCTAGTAATCAAAGTGATATGTTCACCTAGGTGTCATACCAAGGTACATCGACACCGAATCAACGTGCTGGAAGCAATGCTCAAGTAAGTAGGACCGAGTACATTATTGACTCATTAGGTCAATGAAAAGCTTAATTAACAGATCTTCTCGAACCCTGTTTCTTGGGGAACTCGATCATCGAGTTAAAGACGTTAGTTGATTCTTCACGCTAAACCACTCCCTTGCTTCAGTCTCTGAGACGAGAAGCCATAGGTGAGTAGTATGAGCTGAAGTTCTTTAGCAATAACGTGGATCACGAACCAAGGTCGTGCTTAGCACAGTACCTTGTCAACCACTTAGTGTAACCTACGAAAGTGATGAGAACCTTACTCTTCAAAGGTTACTCTCTTTGCAACTTCTGAAGGTAACCCTGTCGCACCTTTTAAGGGGTAGACATAGTACTTTAAGAAAACTACGAGATGAAAAACCTGACCCTTTGTTAAGGAATCACAATTACCTGTAATCTGTGATTAGCAAGCTTCAGGGAACTTCACATCAACAAGAAGTTCAATCGTTTTGTTCCATTATGTACACTCCGTTGCTTTGAGATGAACCTCATCATTCCTTGCTAATGTTCTTACCTTGAAATATTTGAATTTGGTCAAGACGTGAAAGTGACATTCGTTGTTCGACACTTTTAATGACCAAGTCACTTAATCCTTCTGTATCTAGGGTACTTCTGACTGTGTTTGGATTGTCTTACCTACTTTTGCTCAAAGCATAATAATGAATGCATCATACCGTCTACATTTCTAGCTGGCCAGCATTGCGTCATTAATGCATAACATTATTCCACTTGTGATGCATCATGAAACATAATTACCAATGAGTTTTGAGCAAGAATATATGACCCCATTCGAATACCTACGTTGTGTCTCACAATTTGGAGTTGTGATCAACTTTATCATTCGCAACACCTTCAACTTGTTTCATTATCTTGAGTGGCACAAGGGAAACCACTTAACACCTTGTGACCAAAACACAGTTGAGCATTTGTCCTTGACTTGTTGAAACTCAAATCAACTTGAGTCCTGGAAACTGATTGTTTCTAGTTGCGAGGAGTTTCCTATGGACTTCTCGACCTCGCTAAAACCCTGCATCTTTCCTTTCGCGAGGTTATCATTTAATTATCAAGTCTTGGAACTCCTTGACTCGTAATGGATGGTGACATTGCTTTGGCCACAAGACCAGGGCAGAAAAGTCTTCGTAAGAGAAACACCCAGAGTTAAGGACACCTAACTATCTTAGAGTTCTAAGGTCCTCCAATGCAGAAGCTTACTTCTTTTTGATGAAAAGAAGAAGACCCCAATATATCAACATAGCTTTCTAAGTTACAAACTTTACGGTGTGATCCCAGTCACGCCGAGCATCCAAACCATAGATGCAATAAGAAGACGAAGAGTCTCTTTCTCCAATCACATGACAGGAGATGGTTGTCTTATCAACAACTCGGCCTAACTTTCGCTCTTCCTTAGAATCTCGGGATGAGATTCCTTTAAGGGGGAAGGATTGTAAAAGCCCGTATTTGAGTAAAGCCAGAACACGAAAATGCGAACTTAAAAATTTTTGAAAGTGGACTTGGAAATCCAAACTCACATGAACCATATGAGTTAACCAATGTTCACTAAAAATAGGAATTATTACAACCCTAAAATGGGACATTCAAAAATATTCAAATCTAAGGCTGTAAATTTTTCCATGACCTTCTAACATTCCAAATAGACTCTCGGTAAAGTTTCACAATTTTTGAAGCAAGTTTTCCATTTATTGGACACGTACTGAGAGTTTAATCAACGTCGATCTCAAATTTAAACTTCGTGCTCAACCTTGTCCAAATCAACTCCAAATTTTTCCTGACGTCCCTTATGGTTCAAAAAGGTTAACTTCAAAGTTTCAGGATTTTTGAACGTAATCTACTAATTATTTCCTTGAGTCAAGTATCACCACTTGAATTCAAATTCAAACCTGAGTTCAAATTCAACTTGCTCAGTTTTGAAATCTGATTGCACCATAAAATTTCTCACATTTTATTTAGTCATTGGGCCAAAGTTGAGTATTTTTGAAGCATGTTTGCTAGCCCTGATTGAAATTTGAAAGGGGAATGAGGGAGGTGGGTCCCACAAGTGGTCCCCACCTGTCAGGTCGGCAAGGCTTCCTCTTTCCTCCCCTGCCTCCATGCAGGCGCGTGCATGTGCCACCGCGATGGCCACCACGACGAAAATGTCGGTACTTATCCCTCCCTGCCGTGCATCTCGCCGCTCGCCTCTTCGCCTTGCCGCTGGCCGCATCGCCCCGCACCCACTCCCGCTCGCCCTCCTCTCCTCCCCCACGCCCTTGCTTGCGTCGGCAGCCATGCCCTCTTGCCCCCCTGCTCGCGCGCGCCGCTCGCCTGACCACGCCGGCGTTCCACCTCCCGACAGCCGCGACGTCGCTGCCCACGTCGGCCATCCATGCTCCGCCTCCTCACCGGCACCGCCTCGTGCCTCCTCGCCGGAGCCGCACCACCCCTCACCGTCGCGCGCGCCTTCCCTTTGCTCCTGCACTGCCGCTGGCCGTGTCCCAGCTCGCCCCCACACCGGCGCCGACTCGCCCCGGTCGTACCTCTCCCCGCTAGGACGAGCTGCTCCGTCGCCGTGCCTCCCTGTCACCCAGCCGCATCGCCCGCCTGCTGCTCACCAGTCGCGCTCCCACGGCCGAACTCGTCGCCGACCTACTCCTGCTGCTGGTGCCATGCCCGCATCCCGAGCGCTGCATGCCATGCCACGCCGCGCCGGCCGTCCACTCGCCGCCCAGGCCCGCTATCCGCGCCGGCCATTGTCGACTTGATGTCGTCACGGCGTTCTTCTCACATGCCACGTCCAAACAGTGCGAGGATTGATGGAGGTGATGTATGAGATGCAGGAACACGCCTTTGACACAATGGTATCGACCATTAATCCAAGGTTATCTATTATTTTGTAGGAGTGATTGGATCGGTGACTGCAGCCTAGGTGTTCGATGAAATGGTTACATGGCGAAACTAAGTGTGTTGCTGTTCAATGTTGTTCTATGGATGTAGGTCTGTTGTGGTGTGGAAAATCGACCAAGATAAGTGCCAAGATGCCCTTTGAATGGTGATGAAGCAACGGAAATCAAGTGCACACCCTAGTTGTTCGGCAAAATGCCTACAAGGTGAGCCTTGCCCTGAAATACCTTGCTTGACATCACCGAAGTACGTTCGTCGTGATCGCTAATGGTACTCATGTGTTGTCAAGTCGTACATCCAGTTTTCGCATTGATATCATTCCTATAGGAGTCCCTAAGTTGACCTCTTTTGTCGTTTGTATCACGTCGGCCTGTCCGTGTGTGCTCGTGATGCTCCACCATGAGCCACGTCGATGTCGTTGACCATATGATGTCGTCGTGATGCTCCGAGCCGTCATCGTATCCTGGCATCGAGATTAAGGATGCTTGTGATGTGTGTGGTGCTGAAACACCAGCACGACTCGTCGTACAATGGTCGTTTAGCCAAATTAGGGTTTAGTCGAGGCGAGACTCGTCGAGCCCTGGGTGTAACCAAGGTGCTCGATGAAATGCCTTCTTTGTCAAACCAGGTGTGTCGGTGATCACAGATGACCTAGAGTAGAGGATGCTAGAACGTTGCGACCAACAAGGAGAACTAGACCAAGGGGAACCATGGATAAGAGTTCCTTGGTTGTGTCGAGAATGTTCCGTAGCCCATCACAGGATTTATTACCTAGGTGTACCTCTTCATAGACGGTAGGTTCGTCGAGTCTTTTGTCAACAACTAAGTCGAGTCCCTAACTCTCCAACTCATGAGGTGGTGTTCGAGATTCTGCTCACCACTGTTGATGAGTCCGGGTCGATGTGAACATCGAGGAGACGATCTTCCCGATATGTCAAAACACATCGTCACGACAGAGCCTCGCATCATGTTGAAGTCATGGGAGCTTACTGAGCTCACCTAGACAAGCTTGCTGAAGACACTACATTAGTGTCGTCGTGAGGCACTTGAACGATGCTCGAGGAGCTTGCCGTAGAAACTACTTTACCAAAAGGTCATTTGAACGTTGTCTCGGTACTCACGTCAGGTTAACAAGGCTCGTTATGACGTCTTAAGTCCAAAGAATGTTGACCTCACTTCACTCCCAAGTGTCGCTAGGGTTTCATCCTGGTTCATCCTTATTAGAACCCTGCGACCACACTTGTCACGTAATTAGGTTTACTCCTTAATGAGTTTGTGTAACTTCATTGGTCGACTTCTAAGTCACAACCTCTTGTTGCACAGTTCACTCATGCCTTAAGATTTCAATGCTCCATCTTGATCGCTTGGTCTTCCTTACATCACACAGTCCAGTAATGCTTCTTCACCATTCTACCTTATCACTCTTTGAGCGGAATAGCTCCAAGTGTCATGTGCTAAATTGCGATGTGTCATTACATTGCACCTTTCAGTGCTTATCTCGACACTACTATGCCACCTTGAGTCATCCTTTGTTTATCCTCACAACAGAGGCATATCTGTCTTTCCTAGTCAAACTCCTCGGTCTTAAAGTTTACACAACCCCGTGGAGTCTATTACTTAATTACTTAATTACTTATATGTATATCATGTTGATAGGAACGTGCTGATAGGTGATCGACAAGAAGTTTCGCTTGGAGGAGAAGGCCAGGGTGTCCACTTGAAGTCCTTGGTGGAGTCTGCACAGAAGGACCACTAACAATTGACATTTATTCAAGTCGCAAACTAAGGAAAGCCCCGGTTTGCATTTAAAAGCTTTACAGAGTTTTGCAGTATTTCTCACTTACGTCTTTAGTTGATATTGTGCATTATGTATAAGGTGTTTGATACCCCACTTGCATATCCATAAAATCCTATGGGAAGGTTGGGAAGGTTTACAGTTTGACCTGTAGTAACTGCTTTGCTAATGTATAGGAAATCCGGTAGAAGTCGAGTAGTTGGAATCTACTCGCGAGAGGATCACATTTTATTGATCACAAGTCAAGTAGTTGAATTCTACTTGCGAGAGAAGTCGAGTAAGGGAAACCTACTCGCGAGATGTTACCAAAATGTTCACTCTTAATAATTGGATATGTGGACGGGGATGTTCCTGTAGGATGGGACGCGCAAGGTTGTCTGATCCCGGATGAGGGGGACAATGCTTGAGACCACATTTGGGCCTGGGCCGATAAGGGTATGGCAAATGTGGAGGTTGGTTGTAGCCCCGTCTGTGTCGGTTAAGGACCATCTCGTGTGCGGCCCTGTTGAGCAAGTTTGAATAGTACCGGTTACATAATGGATTAATGGGGTCCATTAAACTGATGTAGCTCGGGCACCCTCGTGTTGAAACTTATAGCGCCGTCCTTTGGGGGAAGATGATCGTAAGGTGGGAACCTCTAAGGAGCAACTTCGACGTGCTCAGTTAGGGACCTTACTTTTGGGACGGTATAACTGGTTCGACATCGGGATGACGGGTGAAAGGTGGCCATATACGACGTGGAAGTGGAGTACAGTGAAAGGTACTTCCGAGCGGGCGTATGTGTCGTGTATTCCGGGTGTGTCCTGATTGCAATCACCGTCCCTCGCGGTAATAGAGTACCACTTGTTCACTGAGTTGTGATGTAGTGAATAAGAGTGATGGAATGATGATAAATATTGCTGATCTGCTTAATCATTGTATTGCAACCTTGTTTGGCTTAGAGATAGTACAATTAAAAGTTTACAGTTTCCCCATACTTTACCTGTAATGGCATTATGTGCTTTGGGCATGTCATATCATCGGCAAAGCGTTTCTTGTTTGATTGTGGAACCCATGATGTGTCGTGCCTAGAGAATGTCATTTGCTACATAAAACCTTATTATAAGGATCCACTTGTAGGCGAGTCTATTTATGCTATTCCTTACCTATGTTAGTGTTCATCCTGCATATGTCTAGTGAGACGGTTAAGTCTTGCTAAGCCTTATGCTCACGTTTGCGCTTTAACGATTTTTGCAGGTATTAGTTTTATTTCTGCTGTTCAGGTTGTACATGAGACTAGGTGTCGAGACATGTGAACCACGCCGCTGCTGCATGTTCTTCTTGTTGCTAGTGAGAAGCATCCTAGGGCATGGACGTCTTCTCTCCTGCTTAGTTAGGTGAGATTATGAGTATGTATTTTCTGCTGCGTGTGTACTTTTGTGGTACACTCTTTTGTAAACTCTCCTTATTCTGAAATGAAAACTTTATATGTTTTGGTATCCTTTTTGTTTGTGCTGTTAGGTGCCGCATCGCACGGCACCACCCAATGAGATCCTCGGGTGTGTGGACTCCGGTCCCCACAGCTAAAATAGCCAAGATTGGGGGTTCGATTCCTATCTTCGAGGGCAAGAACTTTGTCTATTGGAAAGCACGCATGCGCGCTTATCTAGAGGTTATTGCTCCCGAGGTATGGGAAGCGACCCATGCGGGGTTTGGTGAGCACAATTATGTTGGTGATCAAATCAAGTGGGATGCAAAAGCTAAGAATGCAATCTATGAATGTATTAGTCAAGATGTATTTGCTAGGATTGCTAGCAAAGAGAAAGCTTGTGAAATTTGGGCGTGCTTTATAGAAATTCATGAGGGTTCTTCTCATGTCAAAGAACTAAAATATCATATGCTTAAAGCCAAATATGATGAGTTCAAAATGCTACCTCATGAAAATGTCAATGAAATGTTTTCTCGCTTAAATATGCTTATTAAAGAAATTAATGCTCTTGATATTGCTTCTCTTGGCAAGGGACTCATCAACCGCAAGATTCTTATGCTCCTCCCTAAGCCAAAGTACAACATCATCAACTCCATGCTTCAAAAGGAATCCCTTGATCACATTGAAGTTTAAGAACTTATTGGAGAAATTCACGCTCATGAGATGAGTGTACTTGGGATGATGGAGCAATCATCTTCAAAGAAAATTGCTCTAAAGGCCTCCACCAAGAAAACAAGTCTCAATAAAAAGAAAGTGGTTCAGCCTAGCTCAAGTGAAGAAGAGCAAGCATCAAGTGAAGATGACGATGATGAGCTTGCATTGATGATGAGAAAGTTCTCTCGCTTGAACTCCAGGATTGCCAAGAAGGGATACACCTTTGATCCCAAGAAGAAAGCTTTTCTACCAAGGAGAGATGACCACAAGACTTGCTACAATTGTGGTGATCAAGGCCACATCTCCTATGATTGTCCAAAGCTGGACAAAAGAAGAGAGAACCACAAGAGCAAGCATCGCAAGCTTGAAGATAGTGAAGATGATGAAGAAGAGGTCAAACCCAAACCAAGATCATTTGGGAAGAAGAAACATGACAAGGGCAAGAAAGCAAAACTCTTCCCAAAGAAAAGAAAAGGACCACAAAAGGTGTTCATGTGTGAGGCAAATGAATGGATCACTGACGAAGAATCAAGTGATGAAGAGAGTGAAGAGGAAGAAGAAAGTTTGGCCGGCCTCGCCATTGCCAACAATGATGACTCATCTCTTCATCCACCTCCCATGTGCCTCATGGCTAAAGGTAACACCAAGGTATGTGATGATTCTAGCGATGATGAGCTTTCCCCCGATGACTTAACTTCATTAACAAATGAATATCACACTATCATTAAGAGGGAAAAGAGTAAGGTTAAGGCTCTTGAAGAAACTCGTGCTAAGCTTGAGAGTGCTAACCTCGATTTGCTTGACAAGTATAAAAGCATACTTAAGGAGCATGACACGCTCAAATCCCATGTCAAGCAAATTGAGAAGGATAAGGCTCAAATCAAGCTAGATCATCATGAGCTTGACTTAGCCCACCAAGCACTCTTGGGTAAGCACAATGCGTTAATCCAAGAGCATCAAATACTTAACCTTGCTTATGAAGTGCTTGATCAAAAATTGAAAAATATAAAGAAACAAACTCTTAATGATAAGGTATCCATTACTTCTCATGCCACCAATGTCTTGCACAAGTCTTTGCCTTTGAAAGAGAATGCTAGGGAGAAGGACTTGTTGGAAGAAATTGAAAGTCTCCGCACTAGTGTGGCAAGACTATCAAAAGGAGAAGTCAAGCACAAGGAAATCCTCTTCCAACAAGCAAAGGCCTTCAACAAGAGAGGACTTGGATCCTTCCCGGTGCCTAACAAAGGAAAGGTGCCCTCACCGGAGCTTAGAACAACCTTCATCAAGGAAGTTGGTTCCTATTGCCAACATTGTGAGGTCACCGGTCACCATACAAGGGAGTGTCCTCTTCCCAACCGACCTTCTACAAAATTGCCTACTAACTACAAGTCTACTTTCAATGATCATTATTATCTCTCGAGTAAAGTTGACGGCAAAGTGAAGGCAAGGTTCATTGGCAAGGACATAAAGGGCATGAAGGGGAAGCTCTCCAAGCAACTTTGGGTTCCAAAAACACTTGTATCACACATACAAGGACCTAAGTTGGCTTGGGTGCCTAAAGTCAAAAATTGAATTCATGTATGTAGGTGAACTACAAAGCCGGAGGAAAGCATTGGGTACTCGATAGCGGGTGCACTCAACATATGATCGGCAATGATGGTATGTTCACCTCCATAGAAAACCCCGACAATCATGAACAAGTCACCTTTGGTGATAACTCTAAGGGGAAGGTAATTGGGTTAGGTAAGATTGCTATTTCAAATGATTTATCTATTTCCAATGTATTGTACGTTAAGTCACTTAGTTTTAGTTTACTCTCTATTGCACAACTATGTGATCTTGGACTAACGTGCACCTTTAGCAAAAATGATGTTGTTGTGACTAGTGAAACAAGCCAAGAACTAATCTTCAAAGGATTTCGGCATGGACATCTCTACCTAGTAGACTTCACCAACAAGGATGCTAGCTTGACCACTTGTCTTTTCACTAAGACGAGTTTGGGTTGGCTATGGCATCGACGCATAGCGCACATTGGAATGAGCAAGCTCAAGAAGTCATTCAAGCTTGGGATGGTGACCGGCGTGAAGGATGTCACATTTGAGAAGAACAGGCTTTGTAGCGCTTGTCAAGCCAGGAAGCAAGTTGCTTCACACCACCCGATGAAGACAATGGTGTCAACCTCCAAGCCACTTGAGCTACTCCACATGGATCTCTTCGGATCGTCCACATATCAAAGTCTTGGCGGTAATCTCTATTGTCTTGTTATAGTTGATGACTACTCTTGCTATGCTTGGACTTTGTTTCTATGTGACAAGAGTGAAACTCCAGAAGTGTTCAAGACCTTCGCTAACCGTGCACAAATGGAATTTCAACTTCCCATTATCAAGGTCCAGAGTGACAACGACACCGAATTCAAGAACTACAACATTGGGGAGTGGTGTGATCGTGAAGGTGTGAAGCATGAGTTTTTGGCCACGTACACTCCTCAACAAAATGGTGTCGTTGAAAGGAAGAACAAGACTCTCATCACTCTTGCACAAGCAATGCTTGATGACTATGGCACGTCCGAGAAGTTTTGGGCCGAAGCAATCAACACGGCGTGCCATGCCGCAAATAGGGTCTACCTTCATCGACTACTTCAAAAGACCCCATACGAACTTCTCATTGGGAGAAAGCCCAACATCTCCTATTTCTGAGTCTTCGGGTGCAAGTGCTACATCTACCAGAAGAAAAGGCTCGGTAAGTTTGAAAGAAGATGTGATGTTGGTATATTTCTTGGTTATGCATCAAACTCAAAAGCATATCGAGTATTCAACCAAACCTCCAGTTTAGTTGAGGAAAGTTGTGATGTTGAGTTTGATGAAACTAATGGCTTCCAAGAGGAGAGTTTTGGTCATGATGAAATAGATGATGAGCCTCTACGAGAAGCTATGAAGAACATGACCATTGGAGACATCAATCCTAAAGTTGAGGAGAGCCATGATCATGGGGGAGCTTCAAGTTCCAACATCAACACATCTATGGCGCCTCAAGTTGACGAAGAAGAGAAGGATGATCCATTGCCGACTCAAGATTCACAAGCCACACAACATCAAGAAGAAGAAGAAGTCCATGATCAAGTCCAACCACAAGAAGAGCAACACGCATCACCACCGCCAAGTGCTTCACAACCACTTATGAGGCATGGACGCATCTTCAAGGTGCATCCGATGGACCAAATTATTGGAAGTCCGTCAAGGGGAGTGAGTTCATGTTCTCTCCATTTCGCTTCATTTTGTGAGCACTACTCGTTTGTTTCATGTGTAGAACCCACTCACATTGAGGAAGCACTCCAAGATCCAAACTGGGTGATGGCCATGCAAGAAGAACTCAACAACTTCATCCGCAATGAAGTTTGGGTGTTGGAGGAGCGACCAAAGGACAAGAACGTCATCGGAACAAAGTGTGTGTACCGCAACAAACAACATGAGAACGGCGTTGTGGTCCGCAACAAGGCAAGACTTGTGGCAAAGGGGTTCTCGCAAGTTGAAGGGCTAGATTTTGGGGAGACATTTGCTCCGGTCGCCCGGCTAGAAGCCATCCGTATACTCCTTGCCTTTGCATCACATCATAACATAAAGCTTTATCAAATGGATGTGAAAAGTGCCTTTCTTCATGGTTATATTAACGAGCTAGTCTATGTTGAACAACCTCCTGGGTTTGAAGATCCGAGGAATCCTAATCATGTGTTTAGGTTGCACAAGGCGCTCTACGGGCTCAAGCAAGCACCTAGGGCGTGGTATGAACGACTACGGGATTTCTTAATCATGCAAGGATTCAAGATCAGGAGGGTGGACACTACACTCTTCACCAAAGACATCGACGAAGAATTATTTATTTGCCAAATTTACGTTGATGATATTATTTTTGGTTCAGCTAACGAAGCTCTTAGCCATGAGTTTGGCAAAATGATGTCTAGGGAATTTGAGATGTCGATGATTGGAGAGCTCAACTTCTTCCTTGGATTCCAAATAAAGCAACTTCAAGAGGGGACCTTCGTCTATCAAGAGAAGTATACCAAGGACCTCTTGAAGAAGTTTGAGATGGGAGATTGTAGCTCAAGAAGCACTCCAATGGCAACAAATTGTCATCTCGATGCCGATAAGGATGGTAAACCTATTGATCAATCTAACTACCATTCTATGATTGGTTCATTGCTTTATCTTACCGCATCTAGGCCCGATATCATGTTTAGTGTATGCTTGTGTGCTCGTTTTCAAGTGGCACCTAAAGAATCGCATCGGAAGGCGGTCTTTAGGATACTTCGGTATCTTAAGCATACCCCTAGTGTGGGCTTGTGGTACCCTAAAGGTGCAAAATTCCATCTCTTGGGTTACTTGGATTCGGACTTTGCCGGATGCCGTGTGGATCGCAAGAGTACCTCCGGTGGGTGCCACTTGCTTGGGCATTCCCTAGTATCTTGGTCTAGCAAGAAGCAAAATTCCGTCGCTTTGTCCACGGCGGAAGTGGAATATATTGCGGCCGGTGCATGTTGTGCCCAAATTCTTTATATGAAGCAAACCCTTTTGGACTTTGGTATTAAACTTGGTTGTGTGCCTCTCCTTTGTGACAATGAAAGTGCGGTTAAGATAGCTAAAAACTCCGTTCAACACTCGCGCACTAAGCACATGGATATTCGCCATCATTTCTTGAGGGACCATGAAGCTAAGGGAGACATCTCATTGCGAGGTGTTAGGTCCGAAGAACAATTGGTGGATATCTTCACTAAACCACTTGATGAGAAAACCTTTTCTAGACTAAGAAGTGAATTAAATGTGCTAGATGCATCGAACGTCATGTAAATTGCCATGATCATGTAAGAATGCATCTCATATAGGTATTGTCTAACTTTCAAAAGATAGGGGTGAGCAAGGGATTAGCTTGGGATGGAGGTTCTTTTGGGTTTCCCCAAGGCTTGGAGAGTGGCTCTCCCTGAAGAAGCCTTTGAAAGGTTCAAATTTGGCAAGATAGGTTTATTTTATGTCTTGCATGATGGCTGCCATATAGACTTGCACTCATATTTAAATTTCTTGCATTATAAATTGTTTGGCATTGCATACGGTAGATTGTCACAAAGGGGAACCCACTTCATGAGAAAGAGACTTGTTTGAAATACAATATCTCAACTCATATGATGTGGAAAGAACAAAATGTTAGGTGCGTTAAAGCCTAAAGGAACATGCTTTAAGAGATAGAAGTCTTCATCCTCTAGCTCACAAAGCATGGGCCTTACATTTTATTTGGATTATTTCCTTATTTTCTTCGGTGTTCTATTTGCTTTAGGGCTTAGCCAAGTTATTGGCAATTAGTATTTTTGAGGGGTATGGGGTTGCCCAAAAAGTCCTAAGACATGTGTTTCTTCATGTTTGTTTGTTTGAGTCAAAGGACATATATGGGATGTTGCTGTTTTGTAGTCATCGGATTATCCGATGCATAGGCCAGGATCTCATCGGATCAGTTTGTGTTCTAATGCCAAGGGTCAGTTCAGTCAGTAAGACAAATCAACCGACGAGTTCAATCTGAGAAACATCAGTTTCATCCGATGTTCACATTTCTGGAATTGTGCTAAATTCCACCGATGCAAATCCTTTCCACGTCGGACCATCCGGTGTCAATGGTGCCTCTGGAATACCCTTACTGTACCATTCGACCGATGCTCCTATCATCTAACGTTGGTTTATCCGGCGTTAAAATTTGAGCTAGGGTTCGGGCCCCACCTATTTAGCGCCTCTTCACCTTCGTCTTTCTCTCTCCCTGACTCTCTCACTGCCACCGACGCCCTCACCTCCGCCGCCGCCGCTCCCTCGCCCTGCCACCGCCCTCCGGTCGCCGCCGTCCTCCGGCCGCCACCACCCTCCGAGCCGCCGCCGCCGCCTCCGGCCGCCGCCGCCGCTCACCCTATGCCCCACACAGCACCACTCCATGCCGCGCCGCCGCCTCACGCCCGGCCGTCGCCCTCTCCATAGCGCCACCGCCGCCTCCCACGCACCACCGCCGCCGCCCCAAGCACAGCCACCGTCGCCCTCTGCGCCGCCGTGGTGCTTCCCCCTTTTGGTCACTCTTGCTTCACCGCTAGGGTTCCCGGCCTCGATGACCTTTGTGTCGCTGTCCCCGAGCTCGCTTGTCCCGCGTGCTCATCCTCGTCGTCATCATGGGCCATGACAAGAAGGGAAAGGGCAAGTCTATCGAGGAGCTGGCCGCCAAAAAGCAGAAGCTGTCGAAGGAGGCAAAGAAAGCCCTAATGGTCGCTCGCGTCGCCGAGGAGCGAGAGCATGGCCGAGGAGGATTGTTGAGGATCCGCGAGGCCCGTTAGAGGCAGCCTCCCGTGCCAGAGGAGTTCGAGGAAGAGGAGGATCCCGAAGTGCCGCTTGTTCGCCGACACTCAGCCAGGACCCGCAGGGGTCACCCAGCTGCAGCCCCGAGACCGAGACCGTCAGCTGCTGGCCTTCGAGAGGATAGGGTGGCCCAGAGAGCCGTCTATGAGATGGACACCAACGTCCGCGTCGCTGAGGGTGTCCACCTGACCGATTACCGGAAGATGAAGGCCAAGTAGCTCAGAAAGCTCAGGTGGAGCATTTTACTTGAGGGGTGGTTCCCACATGCCAGAGAGTCACTCGTGGACAACCGTTTTTGGACCTTGACACAGGTGTCACTGTACGAGACTTATATACGTCGGGGCCATAAGCTCTTCCAGCATAATTTCCTGGATTGGGATCAGCTTGCTCTAGCAGCCAAGACGGAGATACGCCCTTACTTTGAGAGGTATAGAGGGCTTGTGGAGCTGATGTCCTACGAGAGGAGTGCCTACGTGGAGGATTGGGTCCGAGTATTCTATGCCACACTCTACGTCTCTGAGGGCCGCAGATCCAAAGATTTCATGTTTATGGGCCAGCATCATCACTTGACCAGGCAGACTTTAGGACAGCTGCTAGGAGTGGATCTCCATGACACTTGCCTGCACGAGAGAGTGTATGGACAGGCTGACCCACAGAGGAGGCCGCTCACTGGAGGAGTGGCACCACCACTTGAGGAGATACGTTCACTGTTTGCTCAGCCTTTCTCTCCAAACCAACCGAGAGTACCAGCACTACTCACTCCTGCTGCGTGCACTGTGCACCTTGCCTTGCGCCGCACACTTCATACCTTGAGGGGTTCACCAGCCTGCAGCAGACTCTCCTGTTCTACATCATGAACGGGATGGAGTTCGACTTTGTGGACATCCTCATATGTGAGATGGAGGACGTAATCACTGATGGAGTTGGGATGATGAGGCAGCTCGTATTTGGTCATTGGATCAGTTACTTGCTCTACATGGTAGCTCCAGAGGGGTCCGCCGTGCGTGACAGTCTCACCGACGAGAGCATCACACGATTCAGTCACTACCGTGCTCCAGCTCCTGGAGACCGCCGCCTTGGCCGTCCTGTTGAGCGTCAGGTCCGTGCTCGTCTATCCGAGGAAGACTGGTCAGACCTGGAGAAGGAAGACAAGAGACTAGCACAGGCAGAGGCTCAGGGTGAGAACCTTCAGCATATTTGGTCCGAGAGTGACACAAGCGACAGTGTCGAGGAGTACTTCCCGCCTCCTCCCTCACCCAGGCAGCACGACGCGGAGGCTGGAGGCTCGACTGTGCCACCCCCTACTCCACCTCCCGTGTCAGAGGCACAGGTCTCTCAACCATCTGAGCTTACCTCCCTACTTCAGCAGATGGTTGAGCAGCAGCACCTGGACCGGCTTGCAGCTGAGCAGGCCCGAGCTGAGCAGGCTGCGCGTCTCTTAGAGCTCCAGCAGCAGCAGCAGGAGATGCAGTGTCAGATCGCCCGTGAGAGGTGAGAGGACACCGACAGGTTGACTGGGCTGATTGATCAGATGCACCAGTGCTCTCTTGACCAGCAGCAGCGGACGCAGCAGGCGATGATGAGCATCCTGGGGTTGATCACCAACCTCTACACGCAGACCGGGATTGCCCTGCCGTTGCAGATTCCTGGCCTTGCTCCAGGCCCACCTGTTCTGGCTCCAGCTTCAGCACCAGTGCCGGCCACGCCGATCCCTACGATCAGCATGTCCCCACTGCTTGCTCCAGGTGCTCCTATCCACTCTCCTCTGCCAGCTACGAAGCTTTTCCAGTAGACGCCAGCATCTGTTGTCAGTGCCCCTCTTCCTGCAGTCCAGTCTCAGCAGGCACCGACAGCGGCTCCTACAGCTCCCGTCACCTCTACTCCAGCTTCGGCAGCAGCAGGCAGCAGCTCCGACTATAGCACCCCCGACGGTGACCAGTTTGTCATTGCTCCGAGCGCTCAGGATCCTTAGGCACTCGACTTCCTTTTTGGTGTCTTGATGCCAAAGGGGGAGAAGAGTCAGGGCGATTCTAGCTTAGCCTCAGGGGGAGTCCTAGCTGTAGGGGGAGAGCTTAGCCTCAGGGGGAGTCCTAGCTGTAGGGGGAGTCTATCTTTTTTGAGTTTTTTGGAGTCCTTTTGTAATTTGATGATTTTCTACTTCTTTGCTTTTCATTGAGTAGTCTTGTGACTCTTAGTTCTCTCATATGTTATTGATCGTGAAGCTTTCAAGTTATTAATCTCTTATGAATCTTCAAGTTTAATGTGCCATATCTTGTACTCATTGCATATCTTCTTGAGTATCGTATTGTCAAATTCATTACTATTATGCTTCATTTGTTGTGTTGTCATCAATCACCAAAAAGGGGGAGATTGAAAGCATCTAGGCCCCCATGAGGTATGGTTTCGGTGATTAATGACAACCATTGGATTTTACTAATGAATTTGTGGATGCAAGGTCTCCCATATCACTCATCACACTCAAATGAAATCTATAAAAATATCATCTACTGCTCATTGGATATAATTGGAGACCCCTAAACAATCGTTCTATGAGATCAATCAATGTTTATGAAGATTAGAAGTAAAAGCTCACATGTCAAAATTATTCAACCAAAATTGACAGCACTCAATGCTTGATAATCATCAGAAGAATATTTCCAACCAATGCCTAAGAGGTCAATTGAGCAAATTCCAAAAGAATCACTTAGAACAACTCGAAGCAAACAAAGTCAATTCACCGGATCAACCGATGATTCTAGAAAACAACACATCGGTCGAGTTGTTTTAGCAGAAGAAGAAGACCTCAGAACTAAGTACTCACTGGATCATCCGATGATGAAGGGCATGTCACATCGGTCCATCAATACAGTAAGCAATCTCCCTGGACCAAGTGTAACACCAGACCATCCGATGTACAACAATGAACCCATTGGTCGATCACTCCAGTAAGCATCAATTCTGAACTAATTCTAGATGAAGTGCCACCGGATCATCCGATGAGAAGGCAAGGGTAACATTGGTCTAACAACGGTCATATCTGACACAGTGACATCATCTAATTTGGATTTGACTGATGATAACTGAAGGGGGAGCATCGGATCATCAGGTATTCGCAGAACAGTGATGTCAGCCTACTTTTCCAATGGCTATTTCGTGGAGGTTGGCTATTTATAACCCTTCAACCAGTCTATTCGACAAGTCTTGACAACCAGATCTACTCTACACATTCTCAAGCATTCAAGACGTTGAGCTAACACTTCTAGATCATCTACACCACTTACACACCAAGAGATAGGCTAGAACTTGCTAGAGATCGTGCTTGTGTGCTTCCATTCTTGGTGATTGGAATCTCTAGTGTAGTGAGAGCTGTAAGGGAGTGTCCCTTGGTGATTGTATTGGAGAGAGCCTTCCGGAGCTTGCCAAGACGGTTGTGGAAGCCCGGAGGATCCAACTTGTACAAGGCTTGAGCTCCACCTTGCCGAGGTCGGCGAACGGAGAAGTATAGTGAAGATCCCTGGTCTAGGTGACTTTGGAGTGGCTATACCCTTTGGTGGGTGCCACAACGTGGATGTAGGAAGATCGTGACGATCTTGCCGAACCATGAGATAAATCTCCGTATCTTCGTGTCTCCTCGAGAGTTTGCGCTTTCTTCCTCTCCCCTTACACTTATGCATTTCATATACCGCAAAGTTACTATTCACTTGAATACATAGGTTGTTTGCATAGGGAATTGGGCTTTTAGTAATTAAGTTTTATTGCTTTAATTTTTGAAAAAAAAAAGCCCAATTCACCCTCCCTCTTGGGCATTCGATCCTTACATAGGTAAAACACCTTATGAACTTCAGTTTGGACATAGGCCCTGTGTTTCACACTGAAGTGTTTTTGGTTGCAAATGCTTTGTTAAGGAATATGGAAATCTCGATAATTTGAATCTAGATCCGAGATGGCATGTTTCTTGGTTATCCATCTCACACTAGAGGTTACCGTGTGCTTTTATTGGAATCTAACAAAATTATAGAGACGTGTTAAGTTTCTTTTGATGAAGCTACCCCAGGTACTAGCACCGGTACTACACGATCAGATACATATCCTCAGGGGGAGGGTATTTTCGAAGAAGAAGAAGAGTCGGTGATACTGCCTGATAGTTCCGAAGCTGACACGTGTCCAGCTCCGAACTTTGAACAAGCTCAAACTACCACCTCTGCGGGTCCTGATCATCCACAAGCCACAAGCTCATCAATCTGAGATGAACCTGATAAAGAAAAAGCTTGTGAGACATCTGTCCTCTAAGGATTTACAAGAATCATCCCCTGCAACAGATAATTGAAAGCTTGTATGAATGAGTTACAAGATCCAGGTTTTTCGACCCTAATTCTCATGCTCATTCTGCTTTTGTTGCTGCTTTTGAACCCAAGGATATATCACACGGACTCACTAATGAATCTTGGATTATTGCCATGCAAGAAGAGTTAGAAAACATTTAAAGAAATAATGTTTGGAAGCTTGTTCCTCCACCTCATAACCACACCTTAATCGGAACTAAATGGGTGTTTAAAAACAAACAAAGTGGGGATGGTGTAGTAATTAGGAATAAAGCTAGATTGGTTGCTCAATGTTTTACACAAATTGAAGGCTTGGATTTCGAAGAAACTTTTGCTCATGTTGCTAGATTGGACGCCATAAGAATTTTATTAGCCTTTGCTGCATCAAAAGGTTTCAAGTTATATCAAATGGCTATAAAAAGTGCTTTTCTTAATGGCTACATAGATTAGGAGGTTTATGTTAAGAAACCACCTTGTTTTGAAAATCTAGAATTTCCCAATCATGTTTTCAAACTAACTAAAGCCCTGTATGGTCTGAAACAAGCTCCTAGAGCATGGTACAATAAGTTAAAACTTTCCTAATTGAAAAAGGTTTTACCATGGGCAAGGTAGATAAAACTCTTTTTGTACTTAAGCATGGCAATGACTCACTACTTTCAAGTGTATGTGGATGATATTATCTTTGGTTGTGCTTCTTGTGATCTTGTGTCCATGTTTCCAGCGATGATGAGTTCAGAATTTGAAATGAGTATGATGGGTGAACTCACTTACTTCTTGGTGCTGCAAATCAAGCAAACCAAGGAAGGTACCTTTATGCATCAAACGAAGTATACAAGAGACTTCTTAAGCGCTTTAACGTTGACAAAAGCAAGCATCTTCAGACACCAATGGGTACAACAACAACATTTGAACTTGATGAAGATGGTGAACCCATGGATCAAAAAGAATATGGAAGCATGATCGGATCACTTTTGTACCTCACGGCATCAAGACCGGACATACAATTCAGCATATGTCTTTGTGCATGGTTTCAAGCTTCCCCACGTGCTTCACATCGTCAAGCCATCAAAAGGATTCTTAGGTACTTACATGGAGCTCAAGAATTTTGCATTTTTCTTCCGTCTTCCTCAACCATTTCATTGAGAGCTTTTTCCGATGCTAATTTTGGGGGTTGTAGGATTCATAGGAAAAGTACTTCGGGTGCTTGTCATTTTCATGGTAATTCACTTGTTGCTTGGTCCTCTAGAAAACAAAGTTCAGTTGCACAATCCACAGCTGAATCTGAATATGTAGCTACTGCTAGCGCTTGTTCATAGATTCTTTGGATTGTTCAAACACTTAAGGACTATGGGGTCAATCTAGATAGTGTTCCACTATTTTTTGATAACACTAGTGTCATTTGCATTGCTAAAAACCCGTGCAACATTCGAGAACAAAGCTCATTGACATTAGGTATCACTTTTTCTGTGATAATGTTGAAAAAGGAAACATTGCGCTTCACCATGTAGATACCGAACAACAATTGGCTGACATTTTTACAAAACCTTTGGATTTCATACGTTTTTGTTTCATTCGTAGTGAAATAGGGGTTATGCATCCCCATGGCTTAAATTGAGGGGAAGTTTTGAAACTTGGGAAGTATATGTGTGAATCCAAAATTAAAATAATATGAGCATAATATTTCATACATATATGACTTTGTGATTCCTTTTTCATGTTGAAAGTTCTTACTACATTACTCTTGTTATGCATTTTGTAGTTTTTTCCATGACTAGTAATTGGAATAATTACTTACACTAAATCTGGTCATGATCGAACTTTCTTGCTGTTTTGAACTTGTTGCATGCTCACAAGTGCTTTTAATCATAAAGAATTAATCAAGTAATCAACGCACATGTTAAGCTTTTTATGGTCAAATATAAATTGAGAAAAGATCAAGAGAATATGCATGCATCGCATTTCTTCTTTTGTGATGTCTTATCATTGCACTCAGATACGAACTTGGAAGAAGTTGTGTATGACTAAAACCATGTCCTTCAGCTTTTGATTGTCAAATGACATAGGCTTGGCTTGGTTGGTTAGAACAAGGCAGATGGCATATAATCTCTTGCAAATGTTATATGATCAAAATTTGTGCTTTAAATGATGATAAAAATTGCAACAACAAGTGTCATGCTTTCAGGTCTTGAAATAGTGAAGTTTGTGAGATCATGACTTGCTTAAATTGAAAATGACATTTGATCTCTAGCATGGCTTACACTACTTTATGTATCTCATTGTTATAGTGTAAGTTACTTGATAGTATGACTTGGATGAGCTTTGTTTTATATGTATATGTTCCAATATGCTCATAACAATTGAAATTTCACTTTTGAACCTTGTTGAATACATTATCAAAGGGGGAGAGTTGTGTTGCCAATGCCTTCATCAAGGGGGAGATTGTGAGACCGCCTATGTGTGATGAATACATTGGCTTTGACGATAAATGTTTTGAATACTATCAAAACACCTTTTTAACAAGGTCTAACTCTAGGTCCAAACTCCCGCAAGGTCCGACGATAGGTCCGACTTGTTTTGGGTAGCTTCGATGAGCTTTGTCTTTAGCTCCGGTATGTCTTTGATAGCTCCGACATGTCTTTGTTAAGCTTCGACTTGCTTTTTCTAGCTTCGACTTTTGGATTTACTAGTTCTGACTAGTTTTGTTGCGTTTTGGCTGTTATAAAAATGTCCACTTTTACTTTGGTTTGCAACATGCTTATGTAAGGTGCTCACGTAAGGTGTTGTGGTTTCGGAACTAATGAGAGTCAAGTCGAGGACTTGTGCTCGGAAGTATCGGTTGTTTGTTCATGTGCAGGTGTTGCTTGAGTTCAAGTCATGGCTGGTGATGGGATAAATTGGAGTAGTCTCGGGGAGGAGATGAAGTTCCAACAACCAAGTTTGGGAGGAATTGTGGTAGAGCTTATCAGGAGGCCACGCAGGGTGATTGAATCTAGGGCAATGCATATGAAAGAAAACTGGATGTCAAAGGAAGGTGTTCGCACGTATGCACGTGGTGCATGACGTGGCAACATGGTTTCGAAGACGGGTTATGGAAGGAAAGATCTGTTTGGAAGGATCGGATCGTAATGGATAATAACTTCGACAGCGGAGAAGTCGGTTATGGCTCGGTATGGAATATATCGAGTTGGTTATGGTACTTTTCGTAAGTTACACAAAAATAGATTGTGTTTAGGAATATGGGATGTGTTCATGAGTTTGTTAGGAAGTCTCGAGATTTTTTCTATCTGTGAACAGGAAGATCTTGAGTAGTTATAGAAAGTTTCGATTCGTGAATTGAGTAGGATTAGAGTCCTAGTTTGAGTTGAGTTGGCCTTCAGGCTGGTTATACAAGCAAGGGAGGCCAGAGCTCGTGGTGAATGACTTTTGTGCTGTTCCTCTTGTGTTCTATTGAATAAAGATCATAGTTTAAAGGAATTTTTGTGCCTTGTTCGTCCGACTTGTTGTCTACAAGTTTTTTCTCGTCGAGTTTCTGCACAACACTATCTTTCTTTGGTGGTTTTATCATAACTCGGGTTTTACAGATCCAATTGACGTGATTCTTTTTGGGATGTCTTTGCAACTTGATTATCTATCATCTGTGAAAATTTCACAGTCCTTGGATTTGTGGTTTTGGATCTACATAAGTTTCTTTGCAGTATTGCAGAACTGTTTTTTACTCGGTAGAACAGATTGACCTTTGTTCGATCTTTCGTTCGTAATTTAAGTTTTCCTCGATAGATTTCCGTGATTCTTGTTGTCGTGTCTTTGTGACTTGGTTGTATACAATATCTAATACTTTTTTCACGGTTGAAAACGTTTAGATTAGTCTCACACATGATTTCTTTAACATATCATTTTTCTACTGAGGGGTTTTCGTTCCTTCCGCTGAAAAAGTTTAAATCTACCATTCCCCCCCCCCTCTGATAGCTTTTCTCGTGCTCTTCGATCCCACAACTATCAAAATCATCATCATGAAAAGAATGTAAAGATGAAGATCCGGATTTAACCTTCTTCTTGCCTTCCTCAGCCATAAGGCAAGTGTGGTTCAAGTCCTTCCATCCTCCCAAGTGGTCTTCATGGCAATGGTTGCCACCCCATCTTCATCTTTGAAGGAGGAATCATCATTTGAGTCTCACTCCTTTCCAATGTGTGCTTAGCCAACTTCCTTCTTCTTCTTGAATATTTTCTTATCTTTTAGTTTAGCTTCCTTCTACTTCTTATCATCTTCTTCATATGGTCAATCAACTATGAAGTGCCCATATTCGCCACAGTTTTAGCAAGACAGCCTAGCCCTGGACTTGTATTTGTCCTTGCTATTGCCCTCAATGTAGTTGTCACATTTTCTCCTCCTCATCATTCTTTTAAACTTTTTGATGAAAAGGATCATCTCTTCGTCATCCATGTCGGTGCTTACATCATCGCTATCTTCGTCGTCTTGCTCCTCATGGACTTTTTGCTTCTTGGATTGCAAGTCACCTTGAGAGCGACCTCATTCTTCTTTGATGAGGTGATATAGGAAAGATTCTTTACATATTAAGCTTCTTTTTCCATCATCTCGCCATTAATCATTTTGCCCAAGAGCTCATTCGGAGTCATTTTGTGGAACTCCGAGCTTTCTCAGATCATGGAGCATAAAGTGACATTGCGAGGCATAAATGCTCTAATCATATTTTTGACCACTTTATGGTCAGTCCTTTAGTATACCAAATATTTAGGGAAAAAAATTAACATCACAAAGCGAGACACCGTAGAGTTGACCAAAATTTGGCTCGTTGAACAATTGTTCCGATGGACGATCAGAGAAATAGATGCCCATAATTTATAGAGACGAATCTAGGAAAATTAACGTCACATCAAAAAATACGAGAGAGTTGACCAAAGTTTGACTCTTTGAATCATAGCTCCGATGGGCGATCAGAGACCGTAGATGCGTAGAGCTCAAGGAGATGACTCTGTTATAATACTAATATGCTTAATTCGGAGATTGGATGAGTTGGGGGTGATAGTTTAAATTTGGACCGTTGGATGTGTTGCTTATTAGGTTAAGCAATAAAACACGTAGCCCTCTTATTTTTCCAAGGCACCAGGACTTTCAGCCGCCGCATCCATCTCCTCACGCTGGATCTCTACTTCCGCTGGCTTCTCCATGCCGCTGCTGGACCTCTCTGTCCTTGCCTCCCGGTCAACCCTTGCAGCGGCTACTTGCTAGTTGTTGGAAGCAGCGATCTTGCAACCTGTTGGTCAGCCCTGCCATCTGCTTGCGTAATGGCTGCTGCGTTGGCCTGCTAACTTGGCGGCTTACTGCCCTTCCAACTCCTTGTTGCTTCCAGTACTTGCGGCTGCTGCCTCTGCAAGTGCTGCCGCTTGAAGCCCTTCACCCGTGGATCACTGTTCTGCCGCTACTACTGTTAAGCATCGGTGCTGCCGTTGGCCTATTCAGTAATGCCTCTTCATCACTGTTTATTGCTTTGTCTCTGATTTGCTAATTGCTGCCATCACCTGAATTATTTACTGCAGTCACCGCTTGCACATAAATTCTTGTTGCGGCCATGTGATTTGCCACCACTTGAGCTGATTGCTGCTGCCACCTGCTTTTTGACAAGTTGCATCCCTAGTTAAATTGTGTTCATCACAAATCCCTGTTTATGTGCCTAAGAATTCTTAACATGAGTTTATTTTAGGAGATATGGTTAAGTATGTTGCATTAATTTATTCAGAGTTTAGATTGAATCGTTGTCTCAAAATATGGTATTAATTGAGGCACAATTAGATCATAAGTTAATATTGAAAGTTGTAGGTATGATTTTTATCTTCCTACTGGTTTTGCTTGTCCCATTCAGATCATAGTTCAAGGAGAAATCCTCAAATTAGTGGTTCTGTTCTATCCCACAATATTTTATTGTTATATAATCTATTTATTTATTTTGTTCAAGTTAGATGAAAATTTAGTAAATCTTATAAAGAGGTTGTTCTAGGATATTTCCTGTACATGTTTAAAATGCATTCAGTTATATTAGTCTTTTAAGTAAACTGAAAGTTACTAATAGAACAGCACAAGATTTAGTTTAGTCACTAAGCGTAGTTTAAATTCCATAGACGTGGAGGTTCTGGGGTCGAGCGAGATCGTCTTTGGATTCTCGCCAAGGTCAAGGCAAGTGCATGATGAGTTGTTTCTAATATTTACTATTCGTCTTTGATTAAGCTTTCACATATTGTTGATTCATTAATTGAGTTTCAAGATTGAATTCCTTATGATTCTATTTCTTCAAGTTCAAGATTCAAGTTCTTCTTTTAATTATCATTCAAGTACCGGTTAAATCCGGAGTGCAAACTGATTCTTATATTCAAGTTCCTGTGAGTAAGTGCTGGCCCCACTTGCTCGGCTTTACCGGTAAACTCTAAGGAGTATTCAAGTATCGTCCGTTTTAAACGGAAACTACTATTTCATTATTCTCCGGTTCAAGTTCTATTCGCTAAGTTTCATTCGGTTTGATTATATCGTTCTTCTAGCTCTAAGTGTACTTGTTGAGTGTTTTTTCTCACTCTTGTGTTTATTTGGTTTTTAGGTACCCGTTGATCAAGCATGCATTGGGAAGAGGGTAGCATATGCACTTGAGCACGCGAACCATTCAATAAACTTAGTTTATTAATATTCTTAGTTAATTACATAATTTTTGTGTCTTTGAGACTGCGGTGTGGTTATTTGAGTCTTTAATTCCCTTGTGGGAATGAATGTGAGTTTAATAGTATTGCAAACTATTCTTAGTTAATTACATATTTTTTGTGTCTTTGAGACTGCGGTGTGGTTATTTGAGTCTTTAATTCCCTTGTGGGAATGAATGTGAGTTTAATAGTATTGCTATATAATCGTTTGCCTGTTATTGTGTTTTTGTTGCCCGTGGTTGATAGAGTTATCAAAGGAGACTCTGTCGAAATTTCTAATATTTTTCTTACTTAGTAGGAATGTTAAATGGTTTTAATACCGTACAGGGGTGTTCATACCTAGGGTGCTACAGTTGGTACTCAGAGCCTAGGTTTTATAGTTTAATTATATATTTTAATGTCTAGCGAGTATAAAAATAATTTAACATAGATCTACAATTAAAATTGACACAGATGCACAATAGGATGGGTTCATGGCATATCTTTCATTCTTTGTTTTGTTGCATATTTTCTCTTGTGTTTATTTCTGTTATGACAATATTATGTTATTATTGCTCTTATTTATATTTCAAATTATTAAAACTATGCCTCCAAGGAGAAGGGCACATGCTATAACGTGTGGTAGAGGTCATGGTGAAGATATTCCAACAACATTGTTCTCTTTGGGTGAGCATAAGAAGCCTAGAAAGTTTTAGAAACTTAATGCTTGATATAGGGAGGTGATAAAAGAAATCCTCCCACCACATACAATACGACAATTAAGGAGGCTAGAAGTACGTAGATCCAGTTTCATGTTGCAGTCCTACAACATAGATGTAGCGGAAATGCATGTAACATAAGAGGTGATCACAAGAGGGTTCACCAGAATGGAGAAGAGCCCACCCTCACCAACACTATGTCAAGAAGCCTAAGACAAACAATTCTCTCAACGGTTTTCTAAAAACTAAATAAACAATTCTTCTCAACAATCATTAAAAACCAAACAGTCAGGTGCTTACTCTTACACGGGACAACACACTTCGAGTGCCTCGTTTATGCATCAAGTTCCAGGATAGGGTTTGCTTTGTTTCATGTGTGGGAAGTCTCGTCATGGTTCGGAGTAAGGTTTTCTAGGTCATGACATATGGATCTGATTTCCAAGAAAAACCCAGATTCTATTATCAAGTGACAGAATCCAAACTCGTCCTCATCAGGACCCACGCCTATGGCTAGTTCTAGAGATTCAACTTCCATAGTTTATGCTCCTCGTAGAACCGTTCAGATGATGAATGGTCCTCCAGCCCCACATTATTAGTTCCCATAGTAGTATTTTCCCCCGTCAATCTACTACAGACCCATGCCTCAACTTCCTGCCTCATATGTTCCACTACAGCTGCTTGCTCCTCCTGCTCCACCAGCTCAGCCTGCTCAGCATGTTGTAGGCGGTTCTTCTTCCACTCCTATTAGAATATACCCTAAGCCAAAACAATCTTCTTTGATCCGCCCAGATGTGGTTTTAGGTACTCTCATTGTTGACTCTCATGACGCTCATGTTTTATTTGACTCAGGTACCACTGTTTCATTCATTTCACTTGATTTCATAAGAAAGGCAAATATTTCCAGTCAAGAGATATCTCAGTCGGTTTGTGTTAGTTCTCCCGAAAGCTTAGTTTCTAGTTTTATGTGTGTTCTGGTTGCACTATTTCCATAGGTGATGACAAATTCGTAGCTAATCTAATAGTGATTCCACTATCGATTTTTGATGTTATCCTTGGCATGGATTGTCTATACCACTATCGAGCCATTATATCTTATTTCTGGAAGACCTTAGAAGTGCCATCTGGGAAGATTATCACTTTGTAAGATGACACACCTCTTCGTTCTTTGTTTGTGATGGCAAATATTTTTCCTGGTCGTTATCCTATAAAGACAGGCTTTCTATGGAGCCTTGTTGGAAAGCAGACAAGGACATTAGGGATTGGGGATATTCTAGTAGTGCGAGACTATTCTGATGTCTTCCCTGATGAACTGCCAGGAATGCCACCTAAGCGAGAAGTGGAGTTTTGCATTGATCTTATACCTGGTACCCGCCTTGTATCCATAGCTCCCTACCGATTATCTCGTCCTTTTCAAGAGGAGTTGAGAAAACGGTTGGATTATCTATTGGCTAAGAAGTTGATACGCCGTAGTGTTTCACCGTGGCGAGCTCCAGTATTGTTCACTATGAAGAAAGATGGAAGTTGACGTATTTGTGTAGATTATTGTGGCTTAAATGCCGTGACGATTAAGAACAAGTATCCATTACCCCACATTGATGTTTTATTTGATCGATTAATAGGAGCCATAGTCTTCCAAAATTGACTTTCAATCTAGCTATAATCAAATTTCTGTTTGAGAGGAGGATATTGAGAAGACAACTTTTCCACTATGTATGGTCATTATGAGTTCAAAGTTATGTCTTTTGGACTCACTAATGCACCTGCATACTTTATAGAGACGATGAATAATATGCTGTATGGATTGGAGGAGTTTGTAGTGGTCTTTGTTGATGATATACTCGTCTTCTCCAAGACTGAAGCAGAACATGAGAACCATTTAAGAAGAGTTCTTGAGACTCTGAGGAGTCATAAGTTTTATGCCAAATTGAAGAAGTGTGTGTTTTGGCTCTCGGAAGTTGGCTTTCTAGGTCATGTAATTGATCAACATAGCATCTCGGTTGAGCCAATCAAAGTCTCTATAATAGTTGAATGGGAAAGACCAACCAATGTCAAGGAGGTTAGAAGTTTCTTAGGTATTGCTGGTTATTACCGATGCTTTCTAAAGGATTTATCTAGCATTGCTAAGATCATGACACGACTTACCCAGAAGAATGTCAAATTTGTGTGGATCAGGAATGTGAGTGTTACTTCCAGTTATTGAAGGAGAAGTTGGTCACTGCCCCTATCCTTGCCCTTCCTGAGCCGGGTAGACGCTTCACTGTTTATTCAGATGCCTCTCGGGTAGGACTTGGTTGTGTACTTATGCAAGAAGGAAAAGTGATTGCCTATGCCTCAAGACAGTTAAAGACGCATGAGCAGAATTATCCCACCCACGATCTAGAGCTTGCTATTGTAGTTTTTGGGTTGAAAATCTGGAGACATTATTTATATGGGGAGTCATGTGACATTTTCACCGATCATAAGAGTCTGAAGTATATATTCACTCAGAAGGACTTAAATTTGAGGCAACGAAGATGGTTTGAGTTGATCAAGGACTATGACCTTAATATCCAATACACACCTGGTAAAGCAAATGTGGTGGTTGATGCATTCAGTCGTAGAGCTACTCCTCCTACTATGAATTCCCTAATAGTTGATTTTGAACGGATGGATATTACTTATTTCTATGTTGGAGTTGTGGAGGTGGAGATTCAACTAATCTTATCATCAGATATCCCAAAATGAGTCTTAGAGGCACAAAAATGAGATCGCTTGTTACTAGATGTTAAGAAACAAATTCAGAAAGGAAAGGTAGGAGATTTCACTTTGGACGCTGTTGGGGTTGTTCGGTTTCGTGGTCGCTTATGCGTGCCACAAGCATCTCAAGTTAAAGAAGATATTCTTAAGGAGGCACATTGTGCTCGTTATACCATGCATCCTGGAGAGAATAAGATGTACCATGATTTGAAGAAAATCTATTGGTGGAAGAGAATGAAGGTGGATGTAGCAAAGCATGTGGCTTCATGTGGGGTTTGCCAATGAGTGAAGGCCGAACATAAGAGTGTCGCTTGGAAATTACAGTCTCTTGAGGTTCCCGTGTGGCCGTGGAAGGATATTGCTATGGATTTCGTTGTTGGCTTACCATGTTCTCCGAAAGGACAAGATACTATTCGGGTGATAGTTGATCGTCTTAGTAAGGTTGCTCACTTTGTTCCTATTCGGTCCACTAGTTCAGTGACTGGTTTGGTGCCTATTTATATGAGAAAAGTAGTGCGACTACATGGTATACCTCGCACCATTGTTTCAGACAGAGATGCTAAGTTTGTCTCCAAGCTGTGGGAGAGCTTACAATTGGCGTTGGGCACAACACTAAGGATGAGCACCGCTTTTCACCCTCAGACAGATAGATAGTCGGAGCGTACGATTCAGACTCTGGAAGATATGCTCAGATCATGTGTACTATCGTGGCAAGGAAGTTGGAAGACCACTTACATCTTGTCGAGCTCTTTTATAATAATAGCTATCATTCTAGCATTTGATGTGCACCATATGAGGCTCTTTATGGAAGGAAGTGTAGGTCGCCATTTTGTTGGGACACAGTTGGTGAGAAAGTTGTTTGGGGTCTAGATTGGGTTCAACAATCGACTCAGCGAGTTGCTGAAATTCGAGAACACATGCTGGTAGCACAAAGTAGGCAGAAGAGCTATGATGACATTAGAAGGCGAGGCTTGGAGTTTCAAGAAGGTGATGAGCTTATTCTTAGGGTGTTGCCTACCAAGGGTGTTGTGAGATTTGGTACTAAAGGAGAACTTAGTCCAAGATATATTGGACTCTTTGTTATCAAGCAGCGAGTGGGAAAATTGGCATATCAGTTAGGGTTGCCCGAGTAAATGAATGAAGTTCATGCTGTATTCCACGTTTTGATGTTAAGGATGAGAGATACAGAGTACCACATAGTCATAGAGCCAGCGACTATTGAACAAGATTTGTCAGTTGAGTCTCGTCCTGTGAGGATTTTGGAGACGTCTAAGAGGGTGCTTAGTCGAAAGACAATCAAATTTGTGAGAATTTTGTGGATGAATCAAACTGAGCGTGAAGCTAACTGGGAGCTTGAGTCTGAGATGCAAGAGAAATACCTCCAAACTATTCAACACGGGTGAGCATTTATAGTTTTCTTAAAGTTATCAATTCACTATCATTTTTTGATATAGCGGTAATCAAGAATTCGAGGGCTTATTGTGTTGAGGGGGGGGGGGGGGGGGGGGAGAATGTAGTATCCCAAATATTTAGGGAAAAAATTAACATCACAAAGCAAGACACCGTAGAGTTGATCAAAATTTGGCTCGTTGAACAATTGTTCCGATGGACGATCAGAGAAATAGATGCACATAATTTATTGAGATGAATCTAGGAAAATTAATGTCACATCAAAAAATACCAGAGAGTTGACCAAAATTTGACTCTTTGAATCATAGCTCCAATGGGCGATCGGAGACCGTAGATGCATAGAGCTCGGGGAGACGACTCTGTTATACTACTAATATGCTTGATTCAGAGATTGGATGAGTTGGTGGTGATAGTTTTAATTTGGACCATTGGATGTGTTGCTTATTAGGTTAAGCAATAAAACACGTAACCCTCTTATTTTTCGAAGGCACCAGGACTTTCAGCCGCCGCATCCATCTCCTCACGCTGGATCTCTCCTTCCGCCGGCTTCTCCATGCCGCTGCTGCACCTCTCTGTCCTTGCCTCCCGGTCAACCCTTGCAGCGGCTACTCGCTTGTTGTTGGAAGCAGCGATCTTGCAACCTGCTGGTCAGCCCTGCCATCTGCTTGCGTAATGGCTGCTGCGTTGCTCTGCTAACTTAGCGGCTTACTGCCCTTCCAACTCCTTGCTGCTTCTAGTACGTGCTGCTGCTGCCTCTGCAAGTGCTGCCGCTTGAAGCCCTTCACCCGTGGATCACTGTTCTTCCGCTACTACTGTTAAGCATCGGTGCTGCCGTTGGCCTATGGTAATGCCTCCTTATCACCGTTTATTGCTTTGTCTCTGATTTGCTAATTGCTGCCATCACCTGAATTATTTACTGCTATCACCGCGTGCACATAAATTCTTGTTGCGGCCATGTGATTTGCCACCACTTGAGCTGATTGCTGCTGCCACCTGCTTTTTGACAAGTTGCATCCCTAGTTAAATTGTGTTCATCACAAATCCCTGTTTATGTGCCTAAGAATTCTTAACATGAGTTTATTTTACGAGATATGGTTAAGTATGTTGCATTAATTTATTCAGAGTTTAGATTGAACGTTGTCTCAAAATATGGTATTAATTGAGGCACAATTAGATCATATGTTAATACTGAAAGTTGTAGGTATGATTTTTATCTTCCTACTGGTTTTGCTTGTCCCATTCAGATCATAGTTCAAGGAGAAATCCTCAAATTAGTGGTTCTGTTCTATCCCACAATACTTTATTGTTATATAATCTATTTATTTATTTTGTTCAAGTTGGACAAAAATTTAGTAAATCTTATAAAGAGGTCGTTCTAGGATGTTTCCTGTACATGTTTAAAATGCATTCAGTTATATTAGTCTTTTAAGTAAACTGAAAGTTACTAATAGAACAGCGCAAGATTTAGTTTAGTCACTAAGCGTAGTTTAAATTCCACAAACGTGGAGGTTCTGGGGTCGAGCGAGATCGTCTCCGGATTCTCGCCAAGGTTAAGGGAAGTGCATGATGAGTTATTTTTAGTATTTGCTATTCGTCTTTGATTAAGCTTTCAGATATTGTTGATTCATTAATTGAGTTTCAAGATTGAATTCCTTATGATTCTATTTCTTCAAGTTCAAGATTCAAGTTCTTCTTTTAATTATCATTCATGTATCGGTTAAATCCAGAGTGCAAACTGATTCTTATATTCAAGTTCCTGTGAGTAAGTGCTGGCCCCACTTACTCGGCTTTACCGGTAAATGCTAAGGAGTATTCAAGTATCGTCCGTTTTAGATGGAAACTACTATTTCATTATTCTACAGTTCAAGTTCTATTCGCTAAGTTTCATTCGGTTTGATTATATCGTTCTTCTAGCTCTAAGTGTACTTGCTGAGTGTTTTTACACACTCTTGTGTTTGTTTAGTTTTTAGGTACCCGTTGATCAAGCATGCATTGGGAAGAGGGTAGCATATGCACTTGAGCATGCGAACCATTTAATAAACTTAGTTTATTAATATTCTTAGTTAATTACATACTTTTTCTGTCTTTGAGACTGCGGTGTGGTTATTTGAGTCTTTAATTCCCTTGTGGGAATGAATGTGAGTTTAATAGTATTGCTATATAATCTTTTGCCTGTTATTGTGTTTTTGTTGCCCGTGGTTGATAGAGTTATCAAAGGAGACTCTGTCGAAATTTCTAATATTTTGCTTACTTAGTAGGAATGTTAAATGGGTTTAGTACCGTCCAGGGGTGTTCATACCTAGGGCGTTACAAGTCCACTTCTTGCTTCCATATGCTCTGCTCTTGTTGATTAGCACCTTCATCCGGTTATACATCTCTTGAGGACTTTCACCATCCTCGATGGAAAACCTCCCTAGATCCCCCTCAATCATTTTAATTTTGCTTCTCGAACGGAGTGATTTCCTTCATGCGCTGTTTTGAGGGTGTCCCATATGTATTTATCCACCTCAAGTCCATCAACCTCGTTGAACTCCTCCCGTCTTAGTGATGAAGTGATCACCGCGGCAGCTTGTGCATTGCGGTGGATTGCTTGTGCTTGCTCCAAAGTCAGCTCCACGTCGGTGCCCAGAATATCTAAACATGTACACATATTATGCAAAGACTTGGGTTTAAGAAAATTATGTGCATCATCATATTATGCTTTCACATTGTGTAATCATTTCCATCAAAATGTGGAGGCTTCCCCATGGAAATAGAAAAATAATGATTGTTAGAATTAAGACGCTGGTAATTAAAAGGATATTGGGAGTAGTCTTGATGACCACTCCCCGAAGGCTTGTCTTCATTATTCTTTTGATTCACGAGATCCTTTCTTAGAAGTGTCTTGAGCTAGCGAACTTTCTCATCATTGTGTTCATAGTCTTTAAGCACATCTAGCATCTTGGTAATGTCTTGAGTTTGTTCATCGGTGGGTTTCCGAGAGTTTGTATTTCCTTCTCATTGGCCATCGTCTCTCTGAGCGACTATTCTCTTGAGAGAGAGTTTGGCTCTGATACCAATTGAATGTGCCTAGAGGGGGGTGAATGGGCTTTTTGAATTCTTGAAATATTTAATCAAACTCGATTAAATACCAGTGACTGGACTAGTCCGGTGCGTGTGTCAATTTTAGTTTTGATTACCCCTCTCATTATTCTCATGCAACAATTAAGCTCTTGAGAGGATAACTCACGCACACCAAGACTCTAATTTCTAAGCTAAGTATTTTTCCTTCACTTTAGCCTTTTTCCATCAAAGTCCCCTTTTTTCCGTTTTGTGTGATTCACCTTTTTCTTCATATAACCTGGTCTCACTTAACAAATTTCATCGGCTCTTTGCTTGTTTGTCATCGATCATCTAAAACCCATAAGGGAATACCTAGATGCACTTACAAACTTCAACAAGATGATTAAGATCTAGTTAGTTCAACTGGCAGTCGTTGTTCTCCAATGGGAAATGTCAATGTGGTAACCACAAGGGTAGGAAAAACCACTTGTGACCAATTGTACCCTCATCGGGAAAAGAAGACAGCGAAGGAGGGTAGAAATGAAGTACCCTCTAGCATAAAAAAAAGAACAACATGGGAGAACAACATTGGATTTTGAATATACTATCCTCACATCATTCCTCGTCAGATCAGGAAGCCAACAACGGATGAACAGTTCAATCATTTTATTGAAGTCATCCAAAAGATCGACATCAATGTGTCCTTGTTAGATGCAATGCAAGTACCAACTTACCCTTGCTATCTCAAGAACAGATTGAACAGCAAGCGACCACCACCCACCACGAAGATTGTTAAGTTAAATGAGTATTGTGGTGTCGCCATACGGAATAGGCTTCTAAGAACAAGAAGGACCTAGGGCGTCCCACCATATCATGTTCAATTGGGACTCAACATTTTTACAAGACCCATTGTGACTTTGGAGCAAGTCTGAGTGTCATGCCAAAAGTGGTCTTCGACAAGCTCAATTACATGATGCTATATCCAATGCCGATGCAGCTCTAGTTGGCCGACTCTTCGGTCTGCTACCCCACAGGTATCATCGAAGACGTTCTGGTAAAAATAAGTAATGATTCATTCTTGTGGACTTCGTAGTGCTCAACATGGAAGTTGAGAAGGTTACATCACGCATTTTGGGCATCTATTCCTTAGCACCACGGACGCTTGCATCGATGTGGAATCTCGAGAAATCCGTTTCCATATCAATGGCAAGGAGGAAAAGTTTGATTTTCGTCCAAGGAAGGAGCCATGCTCCATGATCAAGAGTAAGTATGGTCCGAATGTCAAACATATTAAGGAAATTGAAGTAACACTCCCTAAGGTGGACATCCTCATTGCTTTCATGAGGAATTTGCTCAAAGAAGAAATGTCGTTTGTACGACCACTTCAGTACAAGATGATGGTGAGTGTAGGACCGTCTGAACGGCTCAGATCCACAATACAGCCAAGTATGGAATGGTGGAACAAAACAAGAAAGCCATCCGAGTCTTCTTCTCAAGGCCTAGATGTCAAGTCATCAAACTGAACCCGAAGGAGGAAAGTCTCGCTCATTAGACTTTAAAAGATTTTGGCGAGACCTTGCCAATAAGAAAATGGGTAGTTATCCCATTTTTTCCACCTAGCTTGATTTTTCCTATCAAGTTTGCATTTTCAACAGCATATTTGGAATTTTCTTTGCATGTTGAAAATTTATTATTCCAAACCAAATTTTTATTTGAAACAAAAATGGACCTAAGAAAAGATTTATTTTAAAATTATTTTTTTCAGGCGGAGTTTCTAGCCCTTCCACCCAATGGCTGACAACATAGTCGTTCGGGGGGTTTTGGACAAAAGAAGAAGTGGGCGGCACCTGGTAGTGCGATTGCACCCCCACTTTGGCCGACCAGGGAGTGAGGCCATTTGTCCCTCATTTCCTCCAACTCCTACATACTTTTTTTCTTGTGACCGTTGGGAGGTGAATCCATATAAGGAGATGCCTGGGTGAGGGAGTTCCTGCAAAATTCACCTCATTTCACATCCCGACTCGCACACACTCTTGTTCAAAGTGTTTTCTTGCTCCCTATTGAAGTTCTTTTCTCATTTCCAAACCAAAAAGATTTCATTGCATTTGCAATCTACTCTCAAGATCTTGCAAGTGCTTCTTGTCAAGGTTTTACTTTCATTTTACCAACGTACCCCTCTTTATGTTTACTTTGTTGTATTGTTCTTCTATTTTATCCATGAAGAAGGGGACGAATAAGTTGTTTGGGAAGATGAAGGGTTCTTCATCAAGCTCAAGCCATCAACGGGAGGATTCGAGCATGTATCTCTCCACCGAGCATACACCAAGTCCAAAATGGGAGGAGTTGCAAGAAGATACCCCGACGGAAGGACACAATGCTACACCCCGACTTCTCAACGATTACGACCTCGACTTGGCGTGATACGTGGAACAAAAATCCTACAACATGCTCTACGATCATGAGTTCTTCCACCAGTCCTATAGAGTGCACTCCAATAATTACTCGCAATGTTTTGAGGATAGTGGCGTTAGAAGATGTGCTAGTCACTTACATTCCAACCCATCGTGCTCTTATACATGAGGGTTATCTTGTTGATGTACATACTCTAAAACATGGACCCCATGGTTTTTTGATATTTTTTCAACGGTTATAAAAATTAAATTTGGTCACCTAACTTGAATTTTCATTTATATGTGTCGGAAGCTAACCATTGCTCTTCGATCCATCAAAGAGGCACGTAGGAGTAGTGTATCTTGCAGGGTCACAAGGAGTAGATAAAGGAATGCAACCATAGAGCTGCCACCCTGGCAAGTCCCCACCTATGAATACTAAGGGGATTGGAACCCATCGGGTGATGCACCCAATTGGACCCAACCTCTACCGTATGAGGTAGGAGACTCATCGTAGCAAGTTGCATGTAGTGACCAATGGGTCACTGGAGGAAGGAGGGATCCATATGGGTCCAACTACTCCAGTACTCTAGCATCTTACCTCCACCACTATCCGGTGCCCGTCATTCTTTCTCGGCTAGAGGTATTCTTGACCTTAGCCAAGGAATGACAGATATCAACCAACAGATGGGAGACCCTGAGATGAGTACGGGTGGGCTTGTCAATAGCCTCGAAGATCACATTCAAGGTGCTCATGCGTAGCAGCATCAGATTCGCTCCCAATTCAACACCGTCAATGCCTCGCTACAACAACAACAAGTCAGCCTCATGGCATATTTTCGTTATCAAGGTTCAAACCCCTTTCATGGAGATCGATGAAGAACAAACTTGGAGAAGGACCCCCACTTGAGGTAACTTGTATCACATCCCACCTTGCATCTCATTTCCCTTTTTCACCTCACTTGCATCTAAAAAAACTTAAGCTAGAATTTCATAAATAAAATATGCATGATAGGAATGTTAAATCCTTCCTATGTTAAAATGATGAATAGTTGCTCTGTTTTATTCTTCTTTAGAAATATGGTACAATTTGGATATTCTCCAACTATTGAGTTTATTAGATTTAAGTAAATCACTTTGAACTTAGAAATAGTGGGTTGAGATATGATATATTCTAAGTTGTTTTGATATATGATACAAAACATAGAACTGCTGGTTTCTTAATCAAAGTGAAACTTGATCTCCGGAGAAATTTTCAAATTGATTTAAATTGAAGCTCCTCACATGATTTATAATTTCCTATCAAAACCATATGATATTTATAATTTATAAAACCCATGCATATGTTATTTGTTTTCATACTGAGCCTAGTCAAACTAGTATAGACCTATGTAAGAATCTTTCCATGCCCTAAAGATCAAGATTTACACATGCACATGCTAAACTTCTACACTAGAAGTTAGCAAATTTTTCATCATCTCATTTCCACCACAAAAAGGTACTCCATATTTTCATTACCAAATACTTTCTTCAAGTTTCTTGAAAAAAAAAAGAGTAAGGCATGGCTTCAAGAAAAAAAATAAAGCATGTTCTCAAGAAATGAGCACAAGAAAGAAAAAGAGAAAAAAATAGTCATGCTTCATCCTTACAATAAAGAGAGTCCACAAAAACAAGTTATCTTCCGCAAATTCCATCACACTTGCACATCCTCATCTATAAGTATGATTTATTTTCTCCTAAGGCTTACTCTTTTAACTTAGAAAATATGTGATGCAAATATACCTACTCTTGTTCTCTACCGAACTCCACAAAAAACCTTATTTAGATGTAGGACAAAAGAAACATTGCCTTGGTAAGGAAAAAAATTCCACTTACACATCGGGGTGATTGAGAGTACCATTTGAGAACCTTACGCTAAATTTTGAAAATCATTTGAAAGTATACAAGATTTAATTGGAACTAAGATTTGTAAATAATGCATGCTTTGTGAACTGTTCTATCTTTCAACCACCTAAGAAGAGGAGAAGACAAATGCCTCATGAGGACTAGGTAAAGGGTGAGTATCATTGCCAATTTATTCAATACTAGGTAGAATGTTTAGTTCTGCATTTGGTACAACTGATCAACAAAATAAGTCTTTTACTTTGCTTCCGGGCAAGCAAATGATAAGGTTGGAGGAGTTTATTGACATTCATCAAGTACTGATTTTGATCGTCATATAACTCAATTATGTGAAAGAGTAGAATTTTTTTACACGCGTCACCTTTAGAATTAACAAATTCGACTTGTACTTGGAGATATAATGCATGCAAGTATTTATCTGCAGAATTGAGGAGAAACTAGGGATATGATCGTGAAAACTGCCATTCCAGCCAATGATAGGCTGACATGTGGCAGCCCAAGGGTCGAATGGCGCACCTGCATGGGTATCCAATGAAATCCAATGATGGTTCACTCGGGAATGGTCTTAGGGCCCACCTGGCATCCTCCTGCGGAAAGCACGCCGTGGAAACCCCACGTGGGAGAGCGGCTAAAGTAAGAGAGTGGTAGCACTCGCGATGGTGCCAAACTCGGTCAGTTCCACGTGTTGGCTACTCATGGCTCCCTAATGGCGGCAACAACAGATTCCTGCGCAGATTCTAGCGTGAACCGCCTCAGAAACTAGTAAAAATAGGCCTCGATCCTCACTTCTCCACACACACACACACCACTTGAGCATCACTCTCTTGAATAATATTTCTCTTAATCCTTAGTGGACTTATGCTATAGAGAGGAGCCTCTAGTCCCAAGTCCATTATAGAAAAGGTATGGCTCATGTATCTTTTCTTTTATATGTGAGTTTATGCATTAGAATAACATTTGTCTTTTATTATTCATATGCTTGGATGAAACGTTTCTTTTTTATTTTGGGGTTCATGCATGTGCTAGATTTCGATGTTATTAGGATAGTGTAGTAAGCATGTTACTATATTGTCATAAACACTATAGTCTAATTGGATATAATATGAATGTTACTATGAATAACATGGTGCTTGGTTCCAACATTAGTTCAACATATGTATAATAGGAGCACAGTAGGAACAATCCCTTTTCTTAGTTTACCACTACTTAACTTTAAAGAGTAGATTGTTTAGGTGTGTGTCACACTACCCCTATCATTCAGTTATTCATCCTATTAGATACCATACTAGAATGTCCTACACTATCCATACAAGTAACTATGCCATCGTTCAAGGTCTTGCTTTGGGATAACAAATATGATATCTTTGAGAATATTCTCGTGTGAAATGCTATAGCGGTACTTTTCGTGCGCTTGCGGAACTCATCTTGCTTCGGACTAGATTAGCCTAGTTTTCAGGGAGCATTTCTAGCATTTGCTAGGATGATTTGTGGACATTAAGAAATACCAACAGCATATTATATTCATTACCCCTTAATGATAAAACCATTAGGTTGTGTCATATGGACATCCTCGTATACATCCTCATTGAGGAATATTGTTTTTACATCCTTCTTATGTTATTCTAAGTCATAATGCACTATGAAAACCATAATGATTATAAATGAATCATTAGTTGGGACACCAAGAGAAAGAACTGACTCAAATAAAAGATGGTGCACGGTTAAGAGGACCTCAATGAGTAAGAAGATCGGGCATTCCGGACGATTATGTGATTTACATGAATTACAAAATTCAAATGAAGGACGATCCCACCTCATTTAAAGAAGATATTAGAAAACCTTAGTCATCCGTAAATGAAGTCATGAAAGATGAGATGAGGCCTACACAAGCCAACAAGGTCTGGAAATTAGTCAAATTTCTAATGGAGTGAAAACAATCAGTGGCAGACTCAGGATTGCGCGCATGCGCGCGCGCGTGTATATATATATATATATATATATATATAATTTGATAATACTATTTACAATTTGATAAACAATAATAGTAAAGTTTGTAACATAATTTGGTATATAGACAATAAAAAGATGATAAGTCTTAAATTCGATAAAACGCTTTACTAATTGAAAAACGAGTAAAATTTGTAACATAATTCGATAAGCAAACAGTAAATAACATGGTAAATCTTAAGTTTAATAATACAATAACAAAAGTTCAAATATATGAGCACAAGGGAGACTCGTTTTCTAGATGACATTATGCATTACTCGTTACATACTTATTCATTTCTTCACAATGTTCTTTAAGAAACTTCAAATGTTGAATGAAGTCCCTCTATTGCGAGCTCTTCACTTCTATAATGCTATGTTCACAGAATGGTAATCGTTGATGCAAAAAAATCTTGATTCTTTTAAATGAATAAATTAATCTTTTTCTAAAGACGACATCCTCATCAATTAACTTCTCAATACGATAATCAATTGTCACCTTTGAATTCTTAAAGTTAATGTATCTCTTTTTATACTATGTGCTTTAGAACCCGGATGTTTGAAAATTATTTTCTCTCGTATATAATTCAAAATTTTCTCGATACACTAACAATAAATTTATCTAATCTTGAACAAGTAACATATAAAATAAAATACACAACCCTTCTAGATACAATATGCAATTCAATCATGTTTGTGTATTTAAAACATAAGAGTGAATCTCTTGGGTTCTGCCCATTGTTATCAATGGAATTACTCCCTCCATCGCAGGTGTTTAAAGCCATTGTTAATGCATTGCTTTGCATGCTAGTGCCCCTCGGGTGTATGCATGACATTCAATCTCACCCAACAGTTAATGCATTACTTCACTTTTTGCATGCCGCGCCTCCAGCTGGGGTCACACAACAGTGGGGCATCGAGGCCTAGTTATTCGAGACATGTTGCTTTGTTATCATCTCAATGAACTGAAATACGCTTCATATTATGGCATAGGAGTAATCCCCATTCCAGTCTGCCTAGCTGGACCCAGGGTATGCCGGGGCCCACCCGGCATACCTGTAGGTCCGCCCCTGAAAACAATAGGTTGTAATTGGACCTACAAGACTAAACATGAATCAAAAGGGAAGCTCGAAAAATATAAGATTTGACTTGTTGCAAAATGTTTCAGTCAAAAAGAGGTTATTGATTAGAATGAGACGTTCTCACTCTGCATCTCGTGTATGTTTCATGTACTGCATAAAGTTGCATCTTGGTAGGAAAGCTGTTTGTGTAGGACTCATCACCATTAGGACTGTTTCAGTTATCCTGTTTGTAGCCACTTTAGTAACAATTTAAAACTCAAGTTGAGTAGGTAAATCGGACATAAGTTCGTATATGTATCAGTTTTCTTGAAAAGAATGATAAGTACTTTTTCAAAAAAAAAAGAGGATTCAGGTTAGTATTCTGATATTTGACTGGGTATTGGTTCTGGAGGTGTTGTCATAAGTCCTGTTCAGTTATTTTAGGGCGTCGTAAGTCCTGTTCAGTTATATTTGAGCAACGGATATGGTACACGTACGAATGATGTTATCCACCACACACAAACTGTTAGACCGTCCGTACCAATGAACTGTAAAAGGCGATGTAAAGGCTACTGGAAAGATTACTGGGAATTTAAAGAGAGAGAAAATTGGAAATAAAGAGTATATAGAGTAAGCTTTAAAGTAGGCTTTAGAGATAGAGTAGGTTTTAGAAGGAGCTGGTGCGAATGGTCTTAGACCGAACCATCAAAAGATTTGCTATCTGATAACATGTATTAATTGATCAAATAGATCGTTCAATCACTGTCTAGGTGGCACACGTCAACCTGAAACAGAGTTGTCAATAATGTAAGCCGAACCATCAAAAAATTTGCTATCTGACAACATGTATTAATTGATCAAATAGCTCGTTCAATCACTGTCTAGGTGCACACATCAACTTTCTAACCTGAAACAGAGTTGTCAACAATTTAAGCATGAGTTCAACTCCATGGACCAAGCATAAGTCCAACTCAATGGAGACTGCTGACAGCAGCAGCCCATATTGCAGACCAGTGGGTAAACACACCGAGGTACTCTGCATTTGGATTGCACTTGTGCATGAAACATCCATTTCAGCAGGTGGTGATAGTGGTTAGAGACGACGACCATTTATTTGCTAGTTGCAACTGCAATTGGCAGAGCCTGCTTGCCTGAATGCCTGCCTACTGCGGCAGAGCCGACGGTGCCGGGTATCTTTATGACTCACACCACCGTCACTCACCACCACCACAGACGACGGCTAGATCTCGCCGGCACATGGTCCTGCAATTTATGTGACCGTCTGCCATGTCATTTTGTCTTGCAAAGGGGAAACAGTATCCCTAGCACGGCGCAGACACCAGCCCCTGCGTTGGATATACCTCCATCTCATGAATTCGTTTTACAAGCTGGTTCTGCTCGTGTCTTCCGTCAAATCCAAATGCTTGTATGACAAGATGGATCTGCATTTGGTGCCTGGTCAGTGGCTTTTGCATTGTTATCGTTACTTCTGCCGGAGTGCCGGTCACGACGTCACGTTCAGTCAGCAGGAATGGAAACCAACATAACCGACAGAGGTGGTCTATACATAGTATTTTTATAATTTTCAAATATTTGTCATCCGTTAATTGAAAAATGAACTAACTAGTAACAAATATTTAGACATGGAAGGAGTACCTGAGATTTCTCATCCACAGAAAACTCTAACAATATGATTAACGATAATAACTATCCAGATAAACAGGGAACCTGCATTCTCTATCATGAACAATAGCTAAACACACACTCGTTTCCTCTCGTAGTCCTTTGCATTACTAGCAGGGTTGTTACATGCATCAATTTTGTCTCTTAAGTTTTATTTGGCGCATATATGCAGGGACGTTGCACCTGATGCAAAGCAAATGATGCTGCCATTGGTCCACAGTCCAATCACTACTTGGTCGTCTTCTCCGATTGATGCAGCGTAATATAGTATACATGTGCTAAATCTAGTAAATTGGATTGACGCAGCGTAATATAGTATACATGTGCTAAATCTAGTAAATTGGAACGGCTGTCAAACTCAGCTTGTTGGAAAATTGTGTATTATTCTAAATCCAGATTCTAAATTGAGGCAAGTTTTACAAGTATTCAAAACTGTAATGCGCACTTTACAGAGCAGTAGGTAGATTAACACAATAAAGACTAACAAAAACATATGAACTCACTTTGTGTTCGTCGATGTAGCAGCACAGATCGATGTCAAAAATAGCTTTGAGCGGTCGCGCAGATGCGCTGCTCAGAAACCTTATTGTCGTCCCTCGTGCAGGCTTTACGACGACAAAGGTTCAGAGATACCGCTCACCCTTTTCCTTGGTGCACGCCAAGGAAGAGGGTCAGTGATGTTTTGGCAGCTCAAACATCACAGCACAACTTTCCAAAAAGGAAGACGAATAGATGAAAGAGAATATTATGTGTATTAGAAACATGAATGTCTTCGTCTGATATAGGCACAGCTGCACTCTAGGAGCCATTTCTTTGTTAATGGTGTCCACTAATTGCGGGTCAATTAATGGTGCTTATGGCAATAAATTGCGCACTAATTCTCTATTAGTGCGAAATGGTTCAAATTTCGTAACGGATACAAGTGGAAAAAATACTCAATGCAGCCACGCCATGGTCGCGCGTCGCAAGTCACAAGTCACGCAGACTAACACGCGAAAAATCGCGAATACGCGCGCGCGTGCGTGTGTGTGAGTACATATAGCCAGGCCCCTCATTATTGCTTTCTCTATTCAGCCACAGGTATGAGGGCTACTATATATGTTGGTTTGCACCACATTACACTAGCAGTATGGGACTATAACCAACAGCCACATTGCTTTGGAATTTCAGCTGAATGGGCCATACTCAAATGGGCCAAATTCCAACAATCCCCCACCAATTTCAAAGCAAGAAATGAAGAATAAAAGATCATTGTGCTGTAGTATTGTTTTATATATCAGTCTTTCGGTATGAGTCCCGTACGGGTTGAACTTATACCTAGAATAACAAGATTCATCTTTCCACAGCTGAAGAATGGACTATGCTTTGAATTCTCAGCCTTGTGTGAAAAGATTGCACTTAAAATCAGAATTGATACTAGGCTATCAGACAACCTCACCTATCTGGAATGTTAATGGTCTGCTCTCGTATCTTCTCATGAGCCTATATGAGAACGCCCTATTCTCACGAACTGCGACCTACAGTTAAGCTCAAGTAGGTGTTTTCCTTCAAGATATCCTCTAGGCTAATATCTTTACAATGGAAAACATTAAGGCTTAATTTATGCCAACCTTTCATACAGTAAAGAGTACTTGGTGTCATTTGAACATGGGTACATTATTTATTTATAATGTACACTTTGGTTAAATCAGTCAACTTGTTTTTCCTAGTACCTAAATCACGGGATCTCCGATCAAAAGGACAGGTTACCGTTGTGATGTAACTTCAGGTGGGCCTCATACCCATGTTCTTAGACATCACAGAAATCACATTCCGTGATAATCCTTTTGTGAAGGAGTATGCCAGATTATTTGCACTTTTCACATAGCTCGCAGCTATAACTCCAGAGTTTTTCATCTTTCTGATAGATTTCAGTCTACACTTAATGTGCTTGTTAAACTTTGAATTATCCTTTGTATTCGTAACCGAAGCTAGCATTGATTGGTTATCGCAATACATTAGGATAAGCGGTACCGGCTTTTCAACAAAAGGTAAGTCCATCAATAGCTCTCTTAGCCATTCGGCCTCATTGGTAGTTGTTTCTAGTGCTACAAGTTTAGCCTCTGTAATAGACTTTGTTAATACAGTATGTTTACAAGACCTCCATGAAACTGTAGCACCAGCAAGCGTAAACACATAGCCACTTGTGGCCTTCATCTCATCCGCATCTGAGATCCAATTTGAATCACTATATCCCTCCAACGCTGGTGGATATCCCGTGTAGTGAATTCCAAGCGAGGTTGTGCATCTCAAATAGCGCAACACTCGTTCAACTGCCTTGCAATGATCATCTCCAGGGTTTGATCACACCATAGGAGATATCAAGTCGCGTGGCACCAGCTAGATACATAAGGAAACCGAATATTTGTGAATATCTCAGTTGATCTTTTCCTTCTCCCATGAATATTTGAAGCTTGATGCTTGCATCATAGGGAGTTGGAGAGACTTTGCAATTATCAAAGCCAAAGCGAGAAAGAATTTTCTCCGCATAGTGAGATTGATTTAGAGTGATTCCATCCTCACTTCTAATCAACTTTATATTCAGAATTACATCTGATGGTCCCAAGTCTTTCATGACAAAATATCCAGACAAGAAAGATTTGATCTCATCAATCACGCTTGTGCTTGTTCCAAAAATTAATATGTCATCGACATACAAGCACAATATTACCCCTTGGCCCCCACCACAACGATAGTACACACACTTATCCGCCTCATTCATGTTGAATCCGGTTGATGTTAGAGTGTTGTCAAATTTTTCATGCCATTGTTTGGGTGCTTGCTTAAGACCATATAGGGATTTTATTAATTTACACACTTTATTCTCTTGTCCAGGAATTTTATAACCATCTGGTTGCTCCATATATATTTCTTCCTCTAACTCTCCATAAAGGAAAGTCGTTTTTACATCCATTTGATGGACAAGTAAACCATAGGAAGAAGCTATCGCCAGCAACACTCTGATGGTGGTAATTTGGGCAACAGGAGAGTATGTGTCAAAGAAATCCTCTCCTTCTTTTTGTGTAAATCCCTTGGCCACAAGTCTAGCCTTGTACTTCTCAATAGTACCATCCGGCTTCAATTTCTTTTTGAAGATCCACTTACAGCCAATAGGTTTACACCCACCTGGACAATCAGTGACTCCCAAGTCCCAATTGACATGATGGAATCCATCTCACTACGGACTGCCTCTTTCCAATACTCCATATCTGGAGAAGCATATGCCTCTGCAGGAGTATTGGGCACATCATCAACAATATAAACAATAAAGTTATCTCCAAAAGATTTTGCAATCTTTTGTCTCTTACTCCTACAAGGAGATTCAAGATCGACTAAGTTGTTATCTTCTCTCGATGGTGTGTGTATTTCATCATTTGTTTGAGGTGGTGTATAATCCTCAGGAGCAGTTGTATGAGTATGATTATTCTCATCATAAGATGTGCTACCTACTGCTCTCATTGGAAATATATTTTCAAAGAATGAAGCATCTCTTGACTCCATGATAGCATTCACATTTTGCTCTGGAGTATCAAATTTAACTACTAAAAATCTATAGGCTATACTGTTTTGTGCATATCCCAAGAATACATAATCTACTGTTTTGGGTCCAAGCTTTCTCTTTTTCGGCTCAGGTATATTGACCTTTGCCAAACAGCCCCATGTCCTCAAAAATTTGACATTGGGTTTTCTTCCATTCCGTCCCTCATATGGAGTGACTTCTCTGTTTTTAGTCACTACTGTATTCAGGACAAAACTTGCTGTCAAAATAGCTTCCCCCACCATTCATAAGTCATACTGGCGCTCTCTAACATAGTGTTAACCAAATCTGTTAGAGTTCGGTTTTTCCTTTCAGCTATCCCATTAGATTGAGGTGAATATGGTGGTGTCACTTCATGGATAATACCATGTTCAGTACAAGAAATCATTTGAGGTATACTCTCCTCCACGGTCATCACACAACCGTTTAATTTTCCTCTCAAGTTGGTTCTCAACCTCGGCCTTATAAATTTTAAAGTAATGTAGAGCTTCATATTTAGTTTTTAGAAGATAAATATAACAAAAACGAGTAGCATCATCTATAAAAGCCATAAAATATCTCTTGCCTCCTCTAGTCAATATTACATTCATCTCACACAAATCAGAATGAATAAGATCTAATGGTGCCAAGTCTCTCTTTTCCTCTAAACTTGTATATGGTTTTCGAGGTTGTTTTGCTTGCACACAAGATTGGCACTTTGATCCTTTGACAATATTAAACTTAGGAATAAAATATAATATAGACATTCTAGTAATGGTGTCAAAAACAATATGACAAAAACATGAGTGTCATACATCAGCTTCACAAGCTTTATTAATCAGGAATGCAAAATTCAAATGATAATTCATATCAAGAATACTTAGGCGGAACGAGCCTCCGCTCACATAGCCTTTGCCAATAAAGTTTCCAAACTTGGAAAAGACAACTTTATTTGACTCAAATACTAACTTATAACTATCTTGACATAACAAGAAAACACTAATCAGATTCCTGTTTATTGTTGGAGCATGTTGCACGTTCTTCAAATGGACAGTCTTCCCTGGAGTGAGCTTCAGTTCGACCGTACCGACACCAAGAACAGAAGCAGCTGATCCGTTTCCCATCAAGATGGTGGAAGACCGCGTTCCCTGGTAAGAGGAAAATAAAGACAAATCAGGGCACACATGAACATTGGCACCTGTATCAACCCACCAATCTGTAGATTGTACAACTGAAAAAACAAATGGTAAATTACCATACCCAGAGGATCGGCTTCACTGTCGTTGTTTTTGCCAATGGTCACATTCACAGCCTTCTTTTGTTGTTAATCATCTTTGATTTTGCGGTAGCGACAGTCTTTTGCAATATGCCCTTCTTTGCCACACACAAAACATGCCCTGTTGTCTTTCTCATTTTTCTTCTTTTTGAAGTTAGTAGTTTTCTTGGCTTTACCACCAGTTTGCATCTTACCCTTGTTGTTATTTTTGTGACTGGCCTTTTTCTGCATCATGTTTGCACTAGCATCATTCTCTGCAGTAGCAGCAGATGTGTGAGGAGCGTCTTTTGCCCTTGCCTTTTCCTCCACATCGAGGGCTATTATCAGATTCTCAGTAGAGATATTTTCCCTCTTGTGTTTCATACTTGTGGCAAAATCCCTCCATGAACCAGGGAGTTTGGCAATAATGCCTGCTGCCACAAATTTGTTAGGCAAGGCACATCCCAAACTTGCAATCTCTCCAGCCAGCAGCTGTATCTTGTGAGCTTGGGCAACAACAGATTTTGCGGCATCAATGCTAAAATCAAAGAATTGCTCACAAGTGTACAGCAAGCGACCTGCTTCAGAGACGGCATATTTGCGCTATAGTGCTTCCCATAGCTCTGTGGGGTCTGTGTATTTCATATACACATCATAGAGATTATCAGCCAAAAGGGTTAAGATGCAGCCAAGAGCGGAGTCAGGCATTGTTGGATATGTGGCGGTCTGGTCAACCATGAATGGCATTACTGGGTGAATCACCCACCACAGCCCCATCGACATAAGCCAAAATTTGACTTTAGTCTGCCATCTACGAAAATTTTTGCCACCTCCAAACCTCTCAGGTTACATTGCATCTGAAACACCAGTTATTGCTAGAATAAACGCAACGATAAGGTTTCTGGAATGTTGGAAAATTGTGTATTATTCTAAATCCAGATTCTAAATTGAGGCAAGTTTCACAAGTATTCAAAACTGCAACGCGAACTCTACAGAGCAGTAGGTAGATCAACACAATAAAGACTAACAAAAGCATATGAACTCACTTTGTGTTCGTCGATGTAGCAGCACAAATCGATGTCAAAAACAGCTTCGAGCGGTCGCGCAAATGCGCTGCCCAGAAACCTTATTGCCATCCCTCGTGCGGGCTTCACGATGACAAAGGTTCGAAGATACCGCTCACCCTTCTCCTCGGTGCACGCCAAGGAAGAGGGTCGGTGAAGTTTTGGCAGCTAAACACCACAGCACAACTATCCAAAAAGGAAGACAGATAGATGCGAGAGAATATTGTATGCATTAGAAACCTAAATGTCTTCAGGGCCTGATGTAGGCACAGCTGCCCTCTAGGAGCCATTTCCTTGTTAATGATGTCCACTAATTGTTGGTCAATTAATGGCGTTTATGGCAATAAATCGGGCACTAATTCTCTATTAGTGCAGAACGGTTCGAATTTCGTAAAGGACACAAGTGGAAAAATACTCAATGTAGCCACGCCACAGTCGCGCATTGCAAGTCACAAGTCACGCGGACTAACACGCGAAAAATCACGGAAACGCGCGCGCGTGCGTGTGTGTGAGTACATATAGCCAGACTCCTCATTATTGCTTTCTCTATTCAGCCATATGTATGAGGGCTACTATATATGTTGGTTTGCACCATCTTGCACTAGCAGTATGGGACTATAACCAACAGCCACATTGCTTTGGAATTTCAGGTGAATGGGCCATATTCAAATGGGCCAAATTCCAACACAGCTTTCACTTCTCCATGCATGAATCAGAATTATTTATGATCCGTATGGAGATAAGTGATACTAGATTCTAAAATGTTGGAGCCAACGAACGAATCAACTAGAGGACACAAGAACAAAGTAGGAATGGACGCACACAAGTTCTATTCAACTCAACTCTCCACTCGGCTCAATCGAGAAGTGATTACACGACTTATATTTATAGGCAGACAGAATGTACAGTGCCTAGACAACTAGCTCTGCGATCTCTACGCGCACGTTCTCCCTTGATCCGGACACTTAGCACCTGCTTGACCAGAGCGTACGCTGGCCATTGCGCCCCGTACCTATCCATGCGCAACAAACTTTATTCAACTAGCAGGTAGCCTCTGACTCATCACGGCACCACAGAGGCCAACATGACCTGCACGTTCCCACGACGCAGTTGCATGCACTGGCCGTTACTGACGCGCATGTGTAGAACCTTGCCGTTTCTGCCTGGTTGTTGCTAATACATACATGCACGTTGTTGCCATCTCGTTTGTGCGTGCATGCAGATCCACTGGGCTTCACTCCTGCAAGCATAAGGCCACACGCGCACGTACCTAAACTGACTCGACACTCATATAGACACCTACATGACTCACACGTAAAGATTAATCCTAATAATTTACCTCCTAATCTTGACATAGGTTATTGAGCAAACAACACAAGATTGTCATCTTCACAGTAGCGCTGGCGATTCATCAACGCCGGCGAGCAGGGATTCTTCCTTCTTCTTAGAGCGGCAATCCCTCGCCAGATGTCTACGCTTACCACAATTAAAACACCTCCTGCGGTCACAGCGCCTTCTACGTCTGCTTCCTCCAAAAATTGTTTTGTTGCCGTCATCTTCAGAGTCTTCCTCACTGCAATCTCCGCTTATTCTGCTGCCATGACTGAATGTGGCCTAGAGGGGGGGGGGTGAATAGGCCTTTTTGATAATTGTCGGATCCTGCAACACTTAACAACCAGTTCAATACCAGAGATATCGGACTAGTCCGGTAAAGTGCGGACTAGTCCGGTGTTTACGGACTAAGTTGATCAAGTTTGATTGATTAGATTGATTCTACTATGTATGCAGCGGAATTATAGAATCAAATGAAGGTTTCAATGTTATATATCAGATTATATCAAGATTAAATCTTATGTTTAACAATTTAACATGAGATAAGCAATGATTAGTGAAACCCTAGATTATATTGATAAATAAGAACGTTGAACACCAAGAACAAGACACAAGGATTTATCCCGTGGTTCGGCTCCCACAAAGACAACCTAAGTCCACGTTGAGGAGTCCACAAAAGGACCGGGTCTCCAACCCTACCCTCGTCGGATCGCCACGAAGGCCAATCCTTCTTCCACTAATCACAAAGGGGTGAATAACTGAATTCAAAGGGGCCTTCTCACACGTTGAGAGCTCCCTTAGATTACAACACGAAATACCACCAAGAACACACTCAAAAGATTACAATGAAATCACAGGAGTGTGTTAGAGAATCAAACCAAGAGCTCAATGTGGTGATGAACGTGTCTCTCCAATGATCTAGAGTGAATCCTCAAAGGATTTATCTTGTTGTACTTAATTTCGTGGAGAGATGTGGTTTTTGAGGCTCTTGGGAGGTGTGATGGCGCTAGGGTTCGAGAGTGTTCAAAGTTGGGTCGTGCACCTCTATTTATATGGGGTTTCTAAAAGTGACCGTTAGGGTTCAGAAAGTTCGGACTAGTCCGTGGTGGTCACCGGACTAGTCCGGTGTGCTGTGTGTAGCAAACCCTAAGTGTCCCAAAATATCGGACTAGTCCGGCTAGGAGCGGACTTGTCCAATTTTGCTACTGGAAATCTTCGGACTAGTCCGATAGCCATCGGACTTGTCCGGACATGTGAAACCCTAAGTGTATAGGATGACAAGTCTGCACTTGGGAGACTTGTCTGATTCAGATCAGAGGGTATTTCGGACTAGTCCGAGCACACATCGGACTTGTCCGATTTGGATCAGAAAGAATATCGGACTAGTCCAGTTGTGATCTGACTAGTGCGGTTTTGTGTGACTTGTGTAGTGTTTTGAGGACTTGTCCGCACTGACTAGTCCGATTCTAGTCAGAAAGGATATCGGACTAGTCTGATGGATATCGAACTTGTCCGATTTCGTGCAGAAAGGATATCGGACTAGTCCAGTGTAAGTCGGACTAGTCCAGTCCTGTGTAACTTTGTGCAATGTGTGTGTTTAATTTGAATTGAGCTCTTGGGATGTGTTTTATTAACACACTCCATACATAATGATCTACTATTCTTCTTGTTTGAGCTCATTTTCACTTTGCTCCTCATTCTTCCTTCTTTTTGGCATTTTGCTCATTTTCCTATTAAAATCCTGCACTCATCTCAACAGAGAGGTTAGGATCCCAATTGCTTGTCATAAATCATCGAAAACCCACAAGGGAGTCCTAGATGCACTTTCAATCTCCCCCTTTTTGGTGATTGATGACAACCAATTGAGATTTCACATAATATGATAAAAATTGAGATTTTCAAAAAGTATGCACATATGAGTCCAAAATACATCAAGCAGTGAGAGTATAATCCATATGTGCATTCTTTATGGTGGGATGCATAACTAAGTACACTGAAACGTAAAGAATGACACAATTGACTTTAATCAACCAATAGCAAGCATATATGTCATTTTATAGCAAAATCACAGTTTTCATAAATACTACTAAAAGGATCAAATCATTGCATCACAGAACCATAATTAATATAAGATCATTGTTAAAACATTACATGCCACAAAAGAGTTAAAAAGCATAAAGAGAGCTCTCTCCTTGCACCCTACAGCTAAAGCTAAGACTCCCCCTCAATCTCTCCCCCTTTGGCATCAAGACACCAAAAAGAAGGAGAGGAGGGTCCTAAGGTCTTCACTCTTCACTGTCGGTCCTCTCATCATCATCTTCGTCATCTTCATCTTCATCATGATGAGGAGGAGGAGGGGCAGAGCCACTCGAGTCCCCAATGCCAAAGTAGGCAAGCTCGGAGGGGGTCAAGGGCCCGAGCTCAGTGAAGTCCGGGTCGGAGTCCTAGGAAATCACTGGAGACCCAATGGGGTCGATCTCCAGCTTCCGACAAATTTGTTTCACATTTTCCTTGATGTACCTCATGTCCTCCTTTCTTTTCAGATTGAGCTTGTGGGCCTTCACTTCGGCCTTCTTGCAGGAGGCAAAGATTGCAGTGAGATATTTCAGAATCCCACTAGCTGATCCTTTTTGAGGGGCTGCCCTACCAGCAGGGGCAGCTCTTGCATCTTCTCTTGTTTTCGCCGGTGCCTCAGGGTTGGAGGCCAGCGAGGGAGCAGCCTGGACATTTACTTGTTGAGGCTTCTGAGGCCTCAGAGGTGTGTGCTCCACATCTTTGACAAACTCGATCCCTGTGACTTTCTCAATCATGTACATGAGATAAGGGGCATAGCCACATGATCTATTAGGAGTGCATGATATGTTCACCATGTCATTCCAAATGTATTCCGCCACATCAAATGGGCGGTTTTTGCTTATGACCCTCATCGGAGTTCGGAGGTATCCTTGAACACTCCCTGCATCCCCATCCTTAGGAGCTATTGTCTTCCTCAAGACTCTGTTTAGCACCATAAAGAATGGCTTCATGTTCTTCGTGGAAGGAGGGATGAACTTTGAGTTGGGCTCATAGAGAAACTTCATCTTTTCCTTCTCAATGACACCAAGATTGTGAATAATCACATAGTCATTGCTTGAGGTGTCAAGATGCAACATCCTTTCAAATTCTTCATATGTGATAGTGTACTTGGGTCCATGAGTCATCCAAGTCACTCTCTCTTCTTCATCGCTTGCAAAGTAACAAGTGGCATAGAACTGAGCCACCACTTAATCATTCCAATTGTACTTGAAGGCAAAGAGGTCCTTCAAGCCATGTCTTTCAGCTGCTACAATTACTTCATCGAATGCAGAGTATCTTTTCTTCTCAAGATGTGCCCAGTCAATCCACTGACTGCGCACCATCGGTGTCTTCATTTGTAGGTATACAGCCCTGTAATAGTCATCATGAAAATTGCTCCAGAATCTTCCATCTGCAGCTTGCTTTGGATGACTATAGCAATCAATGCTCCTGAGCTTTGCAGCTGAGTCGCTGCCCTTTCCATTGAACTTCTCTTCAGTGGGTTCCCGGACCCCTTCCCTTGGAGCATGTAGCTTCAATGGGCCAACTGGACCCGTAGCAATCCCTTTGCCCTTGCCCTTTGCTTGGCGAGGGCCACTCGATGATGCAGCTGCCTTGGACACTGGCTTCTTAGCCAACACTTTCCTCCGAGCCTGTGGAGGAGACTGAGTTGGCTCGGATGGTCTTTCTTGGCGCTTCTTGCCAAGACCCGTCGAGGTCCGAGGTGCCACCTCGTGGTCCATCTCGGGCTCAAAATCGGAAACTTCATCGTTTGAGCTCGACATGACCTGAGAATGAGTGGCTTGATTGAGAATGAATGGTACAAGGCATAGATGTGAAAGTATATCAAGGACTTGCATTGAAGAATTGGAAAGTTAGGTTTTGAGTTCGGAAAAGTTGGACTTGTCCGGTGTCCAGGCACGGACTAGTCCGGGACATCGGACTTGTCCGTGCATGGACCGAACTAGTCCGGTATTCAAACTCAAAAACCTAGGAAACTAGACAAATGGTGATTCCCAATGCATAACAGGCGTAGCATAAACGTAATACATCAAGGAGACATGTATATAGTGAGGAATGCTAGGCTAGTTTATCAACAACGAAGAAGTTTGGAATTTCTAGGGTTTGAGCGAAAATTACCGAAGAATTGCTTGAAACTTGGAGATGAGGATGTTGAAGGCCGGACAAGTCTGCTAGCTTCAATCCTCAGGTGGACAAGCTTGATTTCTGCCCAAATGCGAAGGTTTTTGATGGAGGGAGCAAGAAAACGCCTTGGGAGCTCGAGTGAGAGAGAGAACACGTGAGGCAATAGTGGAGGTGAGGAAATTAGGGTTTAGCGGCGGCTAGGGTTATGAACACGAAAAATCGGACAAGTCCGAAGATGACCGGACTAGTCCGAACTTTTCCAAGGGATATATCGGACTAGTTCGTTGTCTACCGGACTAGTCCGGCCTAACCGGCACTCTACAGACTGGTCTGCATGGGCAGACTAGTCCGGGCAACCACGGACTAGTCCATGGTCACCAGGCAAGAATTTGTAGCCGATTCATATATATTTGAAGGTACATATTTAGAGAAAATAGAGGCAAACACATCAAATAATCTTGATAAATATGATCAGTAAGCATACAACAATCAAGCAATGATCATAATTCACCAAGATCTAGTAATTGACATAGTTTTCTGGAGAAAAATGAGAGAGATGATTTTCACAATCCAAAACAACATATTTGAAGAATTCATACAGGTATGCAACATTTCAAGACACACTCCGAGCATCAAGGATATTTAGTTCATTTCGGAGTTCGCAAAAGCGTTTTTCATCAAGTGGCTTGGTGAATATGTCGGCCAATTGCTTTTGGGTATTGACATGGGAAATAGCTATATCTCCTTTCATGGCATGATCTCTCAAAAAGTGATGTCTTATATCTATGTGTTTAGTTCTGGAGTGCTCAACTGGGTTGTGGGCAGTTTTGATGGCACTCTCATTGTCACAAAGGAGTGGAATATGGTTTATAGTGTAACCATAATCCCTTAGAGTTTGTCGCATCAAGGGAAGTTGTACACAACAACTCCTGGCTGCAACATACTCTGCTGCTGCTCTGGATAAGGCAATGGAATTTTGTTTCTTGGAGGACCAAGAAACTAAGGATCTCCCTAGGAATTGATATGTGCCGGAGGCGCTTTTTCTATCTATCTTGCACCCGGCATAATCTGCATCGAAGTATCCAATGAGATTGAATTTTGAGCCTTTTGGGTACCAAAGACCAAGGTTAGGTGTGTGAATCAAGTATCTCAAGATCCTTTTTACGGGCTGTCAAGTGGCATTCCTTAGGGTTGGCTTGAAATCTTGCACACAAACATACACTCAACATAATATCTGGCCTAGATGCACATAAATAGAGTAGAGATCCAATCATGGAGCGATATACCTTCTGGTCGACGCTAGGTCCATCTTCATTGAGATCCAAGTGCCCATTTGTTACCATGGGGGTCTTTATGGGCTTTGCCTTATCCATACCAAACTTCTTAAGTATGTCCTGTGTGTACTTGGTTTGGCTTATGAACGTCCCTTCCTGTTGTTGCCGCACTTGGAATCCCAAGAAATACTTTAATTCTCCCATCATTGACATTTCAAACCTGTCTGTCATGATTTTACTAAATTCCTCACAAAAAGATTGATTAGTTGACCCAAAGATTATATCATCAACATAAATTTGACAAATAAAAAGATCATCATCAAAATTCTTTGTAAACAGTGTATAATCTACTTTGCCAATCTTAAAGCCATTTCCAGTTAAGAAATCTCTAAGACACTCATACCAAGCTCTAGGAGCTTGTTTGAGGCCATAGAGAGCCTTATGCAATTTAAACACGTGGTCGGGGAACTCTTCGTCTTCAAACCCGGGTGGTTGCTCCACGTACACCTCTTCCTTGATTGGTCCGTTGAGGAAGGCACTTTTCACATCCATTTGATACAGCTTGAAATCATGGTGAGTAGCATATGCAAGTAATATTCTAATAGATTCAAGCCTATCTACTGGAGCAAAAGTCTCATCGAAATCCAAACCTTCGACTTGTGAATACCCTTTGGCTACAAGTCTTGCCTTGTCCCTTGTCACCACTCTGTGTTCGTCTTGTTTGTTGCGGGAGACCCACTTGGTTCTGACAATGTTTGCATTAGGTCTTGCCACAAGTTCCCACACTTCGTTCCGCTTGAAGTTGTTCAATTCTTCTTGCATTGCCACCACCCAGTCTGGATCTTTCAATGCATCTTCAACCCTACGTGGTTCCAAAAAGGATACAAACGAATATTGTTCACAAAAGTTAGCTATGCGAGATCTAGTGGTTACTCCCTTTTGAATGTCACCGATGATGTTGTCGATTGGGTGATCCCTTTAGACGCATTGGTGTACTCTTGGGTGTGGCACTTGAGGAGTTGTATCTTCATGATTATCTACTTCTCCCCCTAAGTCATTGCCTTCGTTGACTTGTTGATTATCTTGGTATCTTTGTGGTTGATCTTGTGTTGAAGCTCCCCCTTGATCATTGATCTCCTCTTGTTGTTCATCTCCCTCATGTACGTGTGGAGGTGGCTCTTGTGGTCGAACCTCGCCTAGAGCCATTCTCTTCAATGCTTGACAAGGAGCTCCTTCTTTACCTAGTTCACATGGATCAACTTGCTCCTTTTGGGAGCCATTAGTCTCATCGAACACTACGTCACGTGCTATTTCAACAAGTCCGGAGGTCTTGTGGAAAACACGATAGGCATAAGTGTTCGAATCATAACCAAGCAAGAAACCTTCATTGGACTTTCAAGCGAACTTTGAAGTCCTAGGCTTCTTGTTTAAGATATAGCATGGAGAACCGAAAACTCGAAAATATGAAATATTTGGTTTGTTACCTGTGAGTAGATCATAGGATGTCTTCTTGAGTAGTCGATGAAGATAAAGTCAATTTACAGCGTGGCAAGCAACGTTAATCGCTTCCGCCCAAAATCGATCCGATGTCTTGTACTCATCGAGCATTGTTCTTGCCATCTCTATGAGTGTTCAATTCTTCATTTTGGCAACTATGTTTTGTTGTGGGGAATATGGCGCTGAAAATTCGTGCTTGATGCCCTCTTCATCAAGGTACTCCTCTACTTGTGTGTTCTTGAACATCGTGCCGTTGTCGCTTCGAATATTCTTGATTGTCAATGAGAATTCGTTTTGAGCTTGCTTGAAGAACTTCTTGAGTATTCCTTGTGTTTCTGACTTATCATGCAAAAATAAAACCCAAGTGAAGCGAGAAAGTCATCAACAACTACTAAATCATATTTGTTACTACCGATGCTTATGTAAGCAATTGGACCAAATAAGTCCATGTGAAGTAGCTCGAGCGGTCTTGTTGTAGTCATGACGTTCTTTGCGAGATGAGGTGCTCCAACTTGCTTCCCGGCTTGGCACGCGCTACAAGGCCTGTCTTTCTCAAAAACAACATCCTTCAAACCGCGGATGTGATCTCCCTTGAGGAGTTTTTGAAGATTCCTCATACCAACATGCGCTAGCCATCTATGCCACAACCAACCCATTTTGGTTTTTGCAATCAAGCATGTGTCAAGTTCAGCTTTATCCTTGTTGAAGTCAACAAGGTAAAGCTTTCCCTTCAACATACCCTTGAATGCAATGGAATCATCACTCCTCCTAGAGATGGTCACACCCTCGTTAGTGAACAAGCAATTATAACCTTTGTCACATAGTTGAGATATGGACAACAGGTTATAATCTAAGGATTCAACATGTAAAACATGAGAAAGTGTGTGTTTAAAAGATATTGCAATTTTATCGGTACCGAGCACCTTTCCTTGACTATTATCTCCAAAGTAGATGTCTTCATTTGGGTCCTCATTCTCTTCATATTCCACGAACATTCTTCTTTCTCCGGTCATATGGTTGGTGCAGCCACTGTCTAGCACCCATTTGGAACCACCGGAGGAATAGGCCTGCAAAAAATAGATTATGCTTTGGTTTTAGGTACCCAAGCTTGCTTGGGTCCTTACATGTTAGTTACAAGGGTTTTGGGCACCCACACATGAGATTTGGTGTTCCCATGGCGTGGCCCAACATTATGGGCATAAATCTTTCCAAGATTATTTTTCATTAACACATAGGAGGCATCAAAGGTTCTAAAGAGTAATTGTTGTTGTTTGTCTACAGGACTAGTCTGGGAGTCCAGACTTGTCCGGAGAACCGGACTTGCCCGGATACTGACCGGACTAGTCCGGTGTTCGTGTGAGTTCAGGTTTTTACACTTCGACTTACTAGTTTGAGAGGGTCTTCCCTTCACAAAGGAAATCCTCTCCTTGTTATTCTTATGACTTCTAGCATGCTGCTTTTCACCATAAGAGTAACCAATGCCATATTTGACGTTTGGAGGTCTTTGGACCAAGTATGCACTATGTGCATAGTTGATCTTCTACTTGCCAAATATGCCACATTGGGAAGGATGTTTATCCTTTGTGGAGGTTGACTCCTCCTTCAAACTGGTGTCACCTTTCTTACATGTACAAGTATGAGTGAAATCAGTTTTAGTGGGTTGAGAAGGTGAACTTGAAGAGGAGGAAGGTTCATTCAGCTTGAGTGACTCAACTTGCACTTCAAGGATCTTGTTAACCTTGATTAGGTCAGCAAGTTGGTCCTTGATTGCAACATTTGAGTCAGTTAACTCCAGGCAAGCTTCCTTGCTTGAAGCTAACTCACGTTCTAGTGAATTTCTTTTCTCCTTTTCAAGTTCTAGAAGTTTGTCAAGTTTGACATACTCCTCCTTTTGGGAGATAACCATGTCCTCTTGACGATGAATTAACCTCTCCTTCTCAACAAGTTGATCAAGTAAAAACTTCATTTTTATTGTAGCTTTCCTATCTAGTCCAACAAGCATATCCTCATTATCACTATGTATTTCATCATCACTAGAGTAGGAATGCACGGAAGGGGCTTTGATGGTTACCTTGTGTTTACCTTCCTTTTCCATGAGGCAAGTGCCATTTCTCTTCCTTGTGCCGAGTGTAGGGAAGAGGGTAGACTTCTTGGACGTGCTCTCGATAGCTATGCTAGCCATCTCTTCTTTTTCGGATGATGAGGACTCATCATTTGAGTCCCACTCCTTCCCTATGTGAGCTTGTTCGGCTTGTTTCTTCTTCTTGAAGAATTTCTTGGGTTGAGGCTTGGCTTCTTTTGTCTTCTTCTTGTTCTCTTCGTACGGGCAATCAACAATAAAGTGGCTATACTCACCACAATTATAGCATGCCCGTCTCAACTTTGCCTTTTTTCTGTCCTTGTACTTTCCTTCACTTGATTTTGTACCTTGTCTTTTCTTTATTATTCTCTTGAACTTTTTCATGAATAATATCATGTCATCTTCATCTAGTTCACTGCTCTCGTTGTCACTGTCTTCCTCTAGTTGTGCTTCTCTAGCTTCTTTGGATAGAGGCTTGAGGGTGGACTTCAAAGCAACCCCTTTCTTCTTTGCCGAGGTGAGGTCGGCAATTTCCTTGACATGCTTTGCTTGTTTTTCCATCATCTCAAAGTTGATGATCTTTCCAAGCAATTCATCCGGAGTCATCCTTTTGTATCCGGGGCTTTCTCTAATCATGGAGCATAGTGTGACATTGCGAGGCATAAAAGCTCTAAGGATGAGCTTTACTACCTCGTGGTCATTCCACTTCTTGCTCCCATATGATCGAACCTTGTTGACAAGTGTCTTCAATCGGTTGTACATGTCTTGGGGTGACTCGTCTTCCTCAATTGTGAATCTTCCTAGTTCACCTTCGATCATCTCTATCTTTGCTTCACGCACATGTCGGTCACCTTCATGTGCAGTTTGCAGTGTATCCCATATGTCCTTAGCAATCTCGAGTCCATCCACCTTGGTGAACTCGTCCCGACTGAGTGAGGAGGTGATCACAGCCGCGGCTTGAGCGTTTCTATGAATAGACTGCTCTTGGCTTGGGGTGAGCTCTTCGTCGTTATCCGGAATATCTATCCCTGTGCACACAATATGCCACAAACTTGGATTGAGGGAAATTAGATGCATTTTTATATTTTGCCTCCACATTGATTAATCACTTCCATCGAAGTGTGGGGCTTTTCCAAGTGGGATAGATAAGTAATGATTTTTATTGGAATTTAGACGATCATAGTTAAAAGGATATTGGGAGTAGTCGGTGTGACTACTCCCCTTCTTCTTCTCTTCCACTTTCACTTTCCCTTTGGAAAGTGCCTTCTTTCTGAGGAGTGCCTTTAGCTCCAGCGTCTCCTCATCATTGTCCTCGAAGTCTTGAATGGCTTCGAGGTACTTCTCCATCTTTTGGGTCTTGTCATTGTTAACCTCCTCTTGGTTGTTGGTTTTGTCGATGTCCTTCATCTCCGACATGATCTCTTCGAGTGGTTAGACTCTTTCTTGAAGAACTCGCTCTGATACCAATTGAATGTGGCCTAGAGGGGGGTGAATAGGCCTTTTTGATAATTGTCGGATCCTGCAACACTTAACAACCAGTTCAATACCAGAGATATCGGACTAGTCCGGTAAAGTGCGGACTAGTCCGGTGTTTACGGACTAAGTTGATCAAGTTTGATTGATTAGATTGATTCTACTATGTATGCAGCGGAAGTATAGACTCAAATGAAGGTTTCAATGTCATATATCAGATTATATCAAGATTAAATCTTATGTTTAACAATTCAACGTGAGATAAGCAATGATGAAACCCTAGATTATATTGGCAAATAAGAACATTGAACACCAAGAACAAGACACAAGGATTTATCTCGTGGTTTGGCTCCCACGAAGGCAACCTACGTCCACGTTGAGGAGTCCACAAAAGGACCGGGTCTTCTCCAACCCTGCCCTCGTCGGATCGCCACGAAGGCCAATCCTTCTTCTACTAATCACAAAGGGGTGAATAACTGAATTCAAAGGGGCCTTCTCACACGTTGAGAGCTCCCTTAGATTACAACACGAAATACCACCAAGAACACACTCAAAAGATTACAATGAAATCACAGGAGTGTGTTAGAGAATCAAACCAAGAGCTCAATGTGGTGATGAACGTGTCTCTCCAATGATCTAGAGTGAATCGTCAAAGGATTTATCTTGTTGCACTTAATTTCGTGGAGAGATGTGGTTTTTGAGGCTCTTGGGAGGTGTGACGACGCTAGGGTTCGAGAGTGTTCAAAGTTGGGCCGTGCACCTCTATTTATATGGGGTTTCTAAAAGTGACCGTTAGGGTTAAGAAAGTTCGGACTAGTACGTGGTGGTCACCGGACTAGTCTGGTGTGCTGTGTGTAGCAAACCCTAAGTGTCCCGAAATATCGGACTAGTCCGGCTAGGAGCGGACTTGTCCGATTTCGCTACTGGAAATCTTCGGACTAGTCCGATAGCCATCGGACTTGTCCGGACATGTGAAACCCTAAGTGTATAGGATGATAAGTCCGCACCTGGGGGACTTGTCCGATTCAGATCAGAGGGTATTTCGGACTAGTCCGTGCACACATCGGACTTGTCTGATTTGGATCAGAAAGAATATCGGACTAGTCCGGTTGTGATCTGACTTGTCCGATTTTGTGTGACTTGTGAAGTGTTTTGAGGACTTGTCCGCACTCGAGGGGACTAGTCCGATTCTAGTCAGAAAGGATATCGGACTAGTCCGATGGATATCGGACTTGTCCGATTTCGTGCAGAAAGGATATCGGACTAGTCGGGTGTAAGTCGGGCTAGTCCGGTCCTGTGTAACTTTGTGCAATGTGTGTGTTTAATTTGAATTGAGCTCTTAGGATGTGTTTTCTTAACACACTCCATACATATTGATCTACTATTCTTCTTGCTTGAGCTCATTTTCACTTTGCTCCTCATTCTTCCTTCTTTTTGGCATTTTGCTCATTTTCCTATTAAAATCCTGCACTCATCTCAACAGAGAGGTTAGGATCCCAATTGCTTGTCATAAATCATCCAAAACCCACAAGGGAGTCCTAGATGCACTTTTAATGACGTTCATCACCATCTTGCGGCCGATTCTTGCTTTGCTGACGTCGATCTTTCCTGCATTGACGTCGCTGAGCCTCCCACTGCTCCTCAGTGAGCATGAGTTGCCCGACATGGTCTGCTACTGCCTCAGCATTGAGGAGATCTTCAGCAGTTCGAAGTCGGCCGACAAGTTCTTCCGTTGTCATGTGATTGAGATCGATTAACATCTCAATTGCACATGCAATCTGCTTGGACCTCGGCAGGAGCACACGCAGGATATTCCGCACCAATTGATTTTCATCGATGTTCACTGCCAATTCACACAAATTTCCTGCAATTCCAGTGATTCTCACCGCAAATTCATCGACGAACTCGCTATTGGCGAAGCCAATCGTCCTGAATTGCTTCATAAGCTGCTGGGTATCGGCTTCCTTCACACGCTCATCGCCCATGTTCATCCTCTTGATCGTAGCCCATGCCTCGAATGCGGTCTTCTTCACAGCAATCGGCGCTTTTAGCTCTGCAGGCAGTCCGCGCAAAATCACGGACAATGCGAAGCAGTTTTCATGTCGGTCGGTGGCGACCTTCTCGACGGCATCCCACAGGCCGAGAGCCTCCAAACTCACCTGCATGACCAACGACCACTCATGGGAGTTCGACTTGGTCAGCAGCGGTAACTTGACGGAGCCGGAGTTGGGGATGAAGCATTCTGCCACCACGAAGCTGCTGGAGCTCGGCATGTCGAACACATCCTTCTTGCCTTGCGGAGTGGCCATCCTTCTCTGGCTCAATTGTTGGAGCCGACGAACGAATCAACTTGAGGAGGACACAAGAACAAAGTGATTACACGACTTATATTTATAGGCGGGCAGGATGTATAGTGCCTAGACAACTAGCTCTGCGATCTCTACGCGCATGTTCTCCCTTGATTCGGACGTTTAGCACCTGCTTGACCAGAGCATATGCCGGCCGTTGCGCCCCGTACCTATCCATGCCCAACAAACTTTATTCAACTAGCAGGTAGTCTCTAACTCATCACCGCACCATAGTGGCTAACATGACCTGCACGTTCACACGACGCAGTTGCATGCACTGGCTGTTACTAAAACGCATCTGTAGAACCTTGCCGTTGCTGCATGCCTGGTTGTTGCCGATACATACAAGCACGTTGCTGCCGTCTCGTTTGTGTGTGCATGCAGATCCACCGGGCTTCACTCCTGCAAGCAGAACGTCACACGCACACATACCTAAACTGACTCGACACTCGTATAGACACCTACAGGACTCACACGTCAAGATTAATCTTAATATAAAAAAACCCAGTGTGATAAGAAAGCGACACAAATCTAATTAAAAGACCAGGAATACCAGGTTGCTAGCCGCAGCTCTTAGGGCTCACTATAAACATTGCCGTCCATGCATTGCTAGCCACAAAACATGATTTACATCTAGAATGTTTTAAACCGGTCACCTTTTCTCTAACCACTTCTTGTGAATGGGACATGCACTATTTCATGCAAGAATACACGTATTTTACTTGGCACTGATTATAGCTAGCTAGAAAATTGACATGGCTACTCTTATTACTCATTAGTTATCTCTGGTAATGTCTAGAATGAGCAATTGGTTGAATGAAATGAGCTGCCGTTGTATTAGCACTGTGCAGACTGATCGTTGGTTTCTTGGCGCATGCTGCAGCCAGTTAACTGCTGAATGAGACAGCTGCTGTAGTACGTTAACGATTGAATAGTAGCCATGCCGACAAACAGTGTCCGTCACTTCTTCACAAGCTAGGTAATACAATTCAAAGCAAACGATGACCACAATCCAAAACGCTACTAATAGCCTTTACCCAAAAAAATACGCTACAGTAGCGCACGCAGTCTCGACGAAGTAGCCGTTCTTACTAGAACATGCACGTATACAGTATTAATAGCGTACTTCATTATTAGAAAATTTTCAGAAAACTCATTTGTAAAAAAAAATTGTCTAGGATATAACTTTATCAAGTATATTATATGGGTGTTGTTATCATCAGAAGAAACGACTAAAGGGTGTGTTAGCAGTATAGTCGTCGGTTGGCTACTAAAGCCGACGCCCATAATTTATGGTTGTCGGTCTCCCGTCGATTTTAGCCGACGTCCCTTATTCGACGTTTTTAACTTTTAAAGCGGTCAGTACCGATGTATATAACACTTATAATTGTCGGTTTCACAAACTGACACCTCTATTCTTATAGCCGTCAGTTGTTCAGACCGACACCTTTATTTCCCTTCTAACCGTCGGCCACCACACGACTGACGTCATTACTGCAACCAAACACACACACAAAAAAAAAGAGCAACAGCAGGGCAGTTCTCATCTCCTCTCCGCCACAACTGAGCTCGCACCGGAGGGCACCGACCTCCTCCCCGCAGATCCTCTCCGCAGGACACCGACGACTCGTCGCCCGGAGCTCAAGCTGAAACAGGAAACAAGATTGTCACAGCCCAAAATTTGAAACTATTAAAAAATGACCCCGAATTAAATTTTTGAACAAATATTAATCGTTAATAAAAATCGAGGTGAATGAATGTGTAGATACGAACACATACCCACTAAACACAAGATAAAACAAATTACAGAATAGGTTTAAAATAAACACTGCCACAATGAAAGTACAAATGTCATCAAAGGTACACAAAAACACACACATAAATAAACTTGTATAAATGAAATCATCACTATTTAAGATAAATAAATGAGAACTAGAAAGTGAATGAATATTGGAGACAATTAAGCCATGTAAAATTCTAAAAGAAAATCAATATAAATATACCTAACGCAAATCACAAACTTAGATGTACAATAGTAAGGGTCAAAAGTGATCACGTGAATAAAGAGACATGTGTTAGTAAAGGTATGTGTACTTGTGAACCTATTAATAGTTCAAATGCAACATGAAATGTAGTGAGAATATTAAATCAAATATATAACGGAATATGTCGGTACCCTGGGTACCGTATACCCCTTGAGATTGCAAAGATCTCAAGGAAATGTCATCTACTTGATTTGAAGACCTTCGGAGGCCCACATGTCAGACATAACCGGACCCGCTTCTCCAACATGGTTAGTCCCAGAGTCGCCACGTGTACCATCAAACCGGAGCTACCGCCCACAAGGGGGAAGCTCCGGGCTATGTACCATAACGGCACCCCTGGACCTAACCCCAGGCCGAGGGAAGCTCCAGAACTGACACGTGTCTGGTGGCACCGGACCTATCTGTTCCCCACAGTATGCTCCGAAGCTGCCACGTGTCCAACCATCGGATCTTCAGCCTCAAACCTCCGGTAAAATACACAACGGCTCCAGATCTTCAAAGGGGAATCAAGGACTTCAAGACCCGATTAAGTGTCATTAATACTATGTTAATAACACATGATCGGACGACCCTTATTACGAGTAACGGCGCTGTCAAAGCCCGTAACTCGGTCATTAAGGGTAATTAAGCGCATCAAATGTGTATCAATATTAGTAGCCGCCGGGGCCACATCTTGGGCCAGGCCAACTTGTAACGGCCTGTCCTTGTACTATAAAAGGACAGGCCGACGATACATAGAGGAAAAATCTGGGCTGATGGGCTCACACGCGCTCTCAACTCACGTCACCTGAGTTCATACATCCAATACAACACCAACACACCCCGTGGAGTAGGGTATTACGCTCAGGCGGCCCGAACCATGTAAATCTTTGTGTCTCCTGTGTCATTTTACGTTTCACCTTCTTGAATCTCCGCGCGCCCACACCGAACTTCAAACTCCACAAACACTTTTAGTAGTGTCGGGAGATCTGCCGGATCAAAACCACCGACAGTTGGCGCACCAGGTAGGGGCGCCTGAGATTTCAAGAATGGTGATCTCAGCTGCTGAATCATCCAATGGTCATCCCGCTGTTCAAGCTGCTGGGGGCAATCCCTCCAATATGCAGCCACCAGCAGGAACCTCAGTTCTAGCAGGAGTCACACTTCCACCACCGCCGCCTCCACCATCAAATCAAGCTGGGCAGCACGATGGTGCACCAGCGTCAATCAATGCGTCGGCGAATCATGACAACCCGGAACACGCGCTCCATGCAGCACGTGCTCTCCTTCAGCGCCCACCACCTCCGGATGCATCCCGGGATGCAATGGAGCAGTGGAGGGCCGATGTGGAACACTTGGTTCCAGCAGCAGCCGACCGCATCAGTAACCAGGGTCCTCCTCATTCAGGACGGGCCCCGTCATAGCAACGGACCTTGTTTGGCAGACTTGGTCCGCACGTTTCCAACAACAAGAGACGTGCTGCGTCACAGCAAGTGACGTCGTTGCCCTCCAGGGCGCGACACACTCACACGGTATCAAGGCTTTCAACTCATGACCTCCGGGCGGAGCTTGATCACCGATACCGTCAACAAGATGGCCGAGTCCATATCGAGTGTGCTCGTTAAAGACGAGAAGCTCAGGACATTCCTGCTCCTAAAGGAGTAGGAGGAGGCTATTTAGCCCTGGCCATGCATCTGCGTATGGTCAGGTGGCTACAGAAATTCCGGCCTCGCCTGCAGGAGAAGTTTGACGGGACCGTTAATCCCGTCAAATTTCTTTAGATTTACTCCACTGCTATCCTGGCAGCTGGAGGAAATGAGGCCGTAATGGCCAACTATTTTCCAGTGGCTTTAACTGGGACCGCCCGGTCCTGGTTTATGAGCCTTCCACCCAATTCCATCAATAGTTGGGAGGAGTTGTGCCGACAGTTCACCGCCAACTTCGGAAGTTCATACACCCGACCAGGCACCGAACTGGATCTTTTTGCAGTCGTGCAAAAAGGGGGAGAATCCCTGCGATCATTCATCCAGAGATTCTCTCAGGTACGAAACACTATCCCTTCTATCTCTAGCGCTTCTGTCATTGTGGCATTTATACAGGGCGTATGGGATAAGAAGATGTTGGAGAAACTGGCGATCAAGGAGATCACTAGTGTCACGGAACTCTTCAGCTTGGTCGACAAATGTGCCAGAGCTGCGGATGGCTGTCAAATGCACTCCAAACCACCCCCGGAAGATCGCAAGAAATCCTCCAAAGGCGAATCCACTACCTCCGGGAGTGGAAAAAAGAAGAAAAAGCTCAACGGCAAGAAGAAGCCGTCGGCCGGCGCATCTAATGGTGCAGCTGCTGCAGCTCCGGGTGGCCGGGGGCCACGCCCCGAGAAGCGACCTCGACCGTCTTCTGAAGACGGTGGCAAACCCAAGTTGTGGTGTCCAATTCATAAGACGGACATCCACAGTTTGGAAGACTACCGGGAGGTCCAAAACCTTGCCGAGCGCTACAACAATCGCCGGGAAAAAGTTCCTTTCCGACAGAGGGAAGGAAAACAAAAAGTTGACGAAGCTCCGACTGAAGAGGAGTTAGGTTTTCAGGATCCTAATAAGGTCCTGAAGGCCGTCTACACCTCCGTCGACGACGATTCTGACGTCTCTGACAACGAGCATTGGAAGACCATGAACACCATTTTTGGTGGATCATGGGACATCACCTCCCGCCGCGTCCTCAAGACAATGCGTCGGGACATGGCCGCTGTAGCTCCTACAGCCAGGGCGGAGCCTCATCGGAAGTGGATGGACACAACCATCACTTTTGATGCTTCGAACTGCCCTCAAAGCATGGTTGGAGCAGGCCAGTTAACTTTGATGATATCTCCTACCATCAATAACATTCAGCTCCACCATGTTATGGTAGACGGAGGTTCGGGGCTGAACCTCATAAGCTTCGAAGCTTTTACCAAGCTTCAGCTCCGACCTTCGGATCTTCACCCCTCCCGACCTTTCTCCGAAGTAGGTCCGGGAGCCATTACCTTACTCGGTGCTATTACTCTCCCCGTTACCTTCAGGACCCGGGAGAAGTATCGTACTGAGAAGTTGGTCTTTGACGTTGCTCAGATCAACTTACCTTTCAACGCCATCTTGGGTAGGCCTGCCTTGTACAAATTCATGGCAGCTGCTTATTAGGGCTACCTGGTGTTAAAGATGTCAACACCAGTAGGCGTTCTCCGGATCCGCGGAGATCGCACTGCCGGAGTAACCGCTCTGGAAGAACTTCATGCGCTTACTACAGCGCAAGAGGAGGACTCCAGGCAGGAGCAAGCTCCAAAACCTTGAGCATTCGTCAACGAGGCTCGACTTCTGCACCTCGTGTGCAGCCCAGCGGCAACACCGACATTCCCGTCAAAGTCGTCCAAATCGGTTCCGATGCCGCTCAGACCACCCGTATATCGGGGGGATTGAATGACAAATAGGAACTCGCGCTCATCGCTTTCCCCCGAGCTAATGTCGACGTGTTTGCTTGGCAACCGTCACAAATTCCTGGGATCCCCAGGGATGTGATTGAGCATAATCTGAAGATCTACCCTGATGCCCGGCCCGTGCATCAGAAGCCTCGGAAGCAATTCATGGAGCGACAAAACTTCATTCGACAAGAAGTGAAGAAGTTGCTCGAAGCTGGATTCATCCAATAAGTCTTCTATCCAAAATGGCTGGCAAACCCAGTCGTTGTGCCCAAGGCCGGCGGGAAGCTTCAGATGTGTATTGACTACACAACACTAAATAAGGCATGTCCAAAAGATCCATTCCCACTACCTAGAATAGATCAGATAGTGGATTCCACCTCCGGGTGTGAATTACTGTGTTTCCTAGACGCATATTCTGGGTATCATCAAATTAGAATGTCTAGGGAAGATGAAGAGCATACCTCTTTCATCACAGAAGATGGATTGTTCTGTTATACAGCCATGCCATTTGGTCTCAAGAATGCAGCTTCAACCTTTGTACGAGCTATGTACAAAACTTTTGAAGAACTCATTAGAGACATAGTGGAAGTGTACGTCAATGACATCGTGGTCAAGGTCAAGAACAAGGAGTCACTCCTTGACACCTTACAGGCTGTCTTCGACAAGCTGCGGGTCACCCGCACAAAGCTAAACCTAGACAAGTGTGTCTTCGGGGTTAGCTCTGGAAAACTTCTTGGTTTCCTGGTAAATCACCGGGCATAGAGGCTAATCCGGCGAAGATAAAAGCCATTGAAGACATGCGGCCACCAGCCCGCATCAAGGATGTCCAAAAGCTGAATGGATGTCTAGCAGACCTCAGCCGGTTCATTTCAAGATTGGCGAAACGGGCACTTCCCTTCTTCAAGTTATTGAGGAAGTCCGGACCATTCCAATGGTCTGAAGAAGCAGAAAAGGCGTTCTAGGAGCTAAAACAGCTCCTCACCACCCTACCAACTCTGGTAGCTCTGAACCCTGGTGAGCATTTGCTGCTTTACATTTCAGCAACTGACGAAGTCGTCAGTATGGTCCTGGTTGCGGAGAGACCAGAATCATCCCATGCTCAGGAATCCAGACCCCTCCGGGAGGGTCCGGAGGTTCCTGAAAGCGAGTCTAGGTCCCAGTTCCCAGACTTGAGTCCACAAGAAGTTACTTCAGAAGACCCAGACCCCTCCGGGAGGGTCCAGGTCGCTTCTGAAGAAGCTCCAGGTCCCTCCAACAAGGACCCAGAGGTCCCCGAAGAAGGTCCGGATCCCTCCGGGAGGATCCGGGTCGATGAAGAGGAAGCTCTAGGCCCCTCCGGGAGGGTCCGAACCATCCAGCACCCAGTGTACTTCATCAGTGAAGTACTTCATGATGCCAAGACTCGATACCTAGAGGTGCATAATCTTCTTTATGCAATTCTTATCGCCTCCAGGAAGCTTCGCCATTACTTCCAAGCTCACAAGATTTCAGTGGTGACTTCTTACCCACTTCGAGCAATCTTGTATAATCCCAATTCAACTGGGAATATTGCAAAGTGGGCAGCGGAATTGGTCGAATTCGATCTCGAATTCATTCCAAGACAAGCAATCAAGAGTCAAGCATTGACAGATTTTGTGGCGGAATGGACTCCCTCTCCATCAAACCCTGGGGGCCCCAGTGAGCAGAAGCTGGAACACAAGGCTCCGGTCTTCACCGAGCCTCAATGGACCCTCTACTTTGACGGCTCCATGCAAAAGCAAGGGGCCGGAGCTGGAATCCTTCTCCTCGCACCAACCGGGGAGAAGGTAAAATACATGGTACACCTTGACTTCAAGGCGACCAACAACATGGCGGAGTACGAAGCACTCATCTACAGACTAAAGGTGGCACTATCATACGGTGTCAAGCAGCTGCTGGTCAAGGGAGATTCACAGCTCATCATTAAACAAGTGAAGGGTGAATGCTCCTGCAACAATCTCCAGCTAGCTGCTTACCTCCTTGAAGTCCAGAGGCTTCAGAAGGACTTCGAAGTCCTAGACCTCCACCACGTCCAGCGTGTCCACAACGAAAGCGTCAACCGGAGCTCTAGCTCCTGACGGAACTTTTGTCCGGAGGTTGTCAAAACCCACAGCTCAGCCTGCCGAACTGAGCGAAGGGGGCGAGATCAGCATCCCGATGCTGACGGTCCCGATGGCCCTATTACCATGGCAGCCATCAAGGGTCGTAGGTGCTGCCAGAAGCTCCGAGCAACCCAGCACGCAAGACTCAAATGCTCAAGTTAGCTCTTATGCATGGATCTCGGAGATCCAGAGCTACTTGAAAGACAACATCCTTCCCGACGATGATGTATCCGCTGGCCGGATAGTAAGATTGGCTAAAAGATACACATTGTTAGAAGGGGATCTCTACCGGCGTGGTGCCAACGGCGTCCTAATGCGGTGCATCACAAGGGAAGAAGGTTGCGAGCTCCTCGCAGAAATCCATGGAGGCGAGTGTGGAAACCATGCGTCTTCCCGCACGCTGGTCGATAAAGCCTTCCGGCATGGCTTCTATTGGCATATAGCACTCCAGGATGCAACTGAGCTGGTGAAGAAATGTGAAGCATGCCAATTTCATGTAAAGCAAATTCACACACCGGCTCAGTCTCTACAAATGATACCTCCTACATGGCCCTTCGCTGTGTGGGGGATGGACATCTTGGGACCTTTCCCAAGAGCCGTCGGAGGTTACAAGTTCCTGTATGTCGCCATTGACAAGTTCACCAAGTGGCCGAAAGCAACTCCAGTTGTGACAATAAACAAGCAATCTGCTATCAAATTTTTGCAGTCCATTGTATGCAGATTTGGAGTCCCAAACAAAATCATTACTGATAATGGGACCCAATTCACAAGCTCTGCATTTCAAGGATATTGCGAAGACCTCGGCATTCAAGTTTGCTATGCCTCCGTAGCTCACCCGGCAAGCAATGGCCAGGCCGAGAGAGCAAATGCTGAAATCCTGAAAGGACTCAAAACGCGCACCTATGAGCGCTTGAAAAAACATGGAGCCAACTGGATTGAAGAGCTTCCGCCCGCTCTATGGGCCAACAGGACAACTCCAAACTGGTCAACTGGAGAGACACCCTTCTTCCTGGTGTACGGAGCTGAAGCAATCCTTCCTCCGGAAATCACCTTGGGGTCACTCCGGGTCCGGACCTTCCACGAAGCCACGCAGGACCAGTTCCAGCGTGAAGACCTAGACCTCCTTTAGGAGGGAAGGTGTCAAGCAGCTGTTCGGAATGCCTGATACCGCCAATCCCTTCGGCGCTATCATCAGCGGCATGTACACAACCGACAGCTCGAGGAAGGCGATCTGGTGCTATGGAGAATACAATCCAGAGAAGGGTTAAACAAACTCTCCCCCAGCTGGGAGGGACCCTTCCGAGTGATTAAAGTATCCCGTCCCAGAAGCGTTCGCTTGGCTACCGAGGATGGGACACCTCTCCCAAATCCTTGGAATATTGAGCACCTCCGTAAGTTCTACACATAATATCACGGAGGCGAGTCTGTAGTAACTTGACGTGTATGTTATAGAGTCATTGTACAGAGTCGGGTAGTTCCTCCGGGAGAACAGCCGGACCTTTCTCGGAAGGTCTGCAAATTTCATGCAACACTTGTCACAGTCTCAGAACTAAAAGTGTGGCTAGCTACCCTGGGTCAAACGAGAAATGAAACACGCTTAACTTGGTTTCGTACCCTAAGAGTGTACTTGTTTCCCCTGTACCCCGGACCTATAATGAAAGACATCTTCATGTGAAACAGACACCACATGCATTTATTTTGTATAGGCTCAACATTTTTTATTTTTCTCTTTCTTGTCTATAACAAAGTTGTGCAATTCTTAAGAAATTTTAGTTCGACCAGTTCATGTACAATTCGAGCTGTATTGTCAATTCTTTTGGATTCAAATATTGTTCATGGCCCACTCGCCTGAATGCCGCCAAGCCAATCTAGGGTCGGAGTGTGCTATCGACTTAGCCTGGTCAAGCACCCTAAGTACGCCACTCTACCTACACCCCGGCAGGCCGAAGTAAGGCGGGTCCAAGTACAATTGGATCTGGAAGAAAGAAGGCAATGCATTCGGTTGTATTCAGAATTGTGTTTGACCTAAAACTTTCTTGGGAATCGTATGCCGCAATGAAGTTATAGGCAAGGAGCGAATTTTACTATTTTTCTTGGCTTCAGTGTGTAGGAAAAATAAAGAATCCACATTGATGGAGAAAAGCCGGAGCTAACAAAGCTCCGACTCCCCCTAGGTGGCTTGTGATCGATGTTAAACATTGAAAACGAGCATTATCGAAGCAACCAAGCTCCGGCAAAGCTAGGGGGGCCAGTCGTCGACGCAGAATAAAAGATGGTGAGAAGACCCCACAAGCGGAGTCTGCTGTCGACAAGCTACGCGTTGGCAAAGGTCACTGCCAGAGCTACTAAGCTCCGACACCCCGGAGGGCTATCAATCTATGCTCTACGCGTTGATAGGGACTATTGCCGGAGCTGCTAAGCTCCGATGGTAGTCAATGCCGGAGCTTCTGAGCTTCGACAATCTCAGGGGGCCTTCACTATCGAAGACTTCAGACCTACACTCTACAAGTTCGAAGCAAACGAGTCTTCAACAAAATACAATATCCTATTGGTACATGTTCACAATCAAATTGTGTACATCTACCAGGGGGCCAAGTGAAGACAGAAGTGTTGAAGACAAAAAATGAAATTCATTAACAAATTGTGGATTTCATTCATCTAGAGACAAGGGATTACAAAATCGGGGAAGAAAAAGAGAGAATACAAGTGGGAGCTACAGAGATGGTCCTAGACCCTATGGAAGAACTGGGCGACCTTCTGAGCAACCTCCGACACGTTGGCTTGGGTGGCTTCACCTTCTCCTTCGACAGGACCTTCAAGCACCGGGTCCAGAGGAAATTGGGGATCCCGGCTGGTGTAGCACATCAGCACATACTCGACGACGTTGTTCGCCAGGGACTGCCCCTCAGCCTCCAACTGGTCCGCGATGGCGTCACCCACCTTGGAGAGTTTGTCACCCGCCGAGCTCAACGCTTGCAACGCCAGGTCTAGCTCCAGCTCCGGATCATCCGGACGCACGGGACTGAAGCCCATTGGTGTCAGCGCGTCGTTGGCTTTGCTCAAGAACTCCCAAACCTGTAGGGAGTCCGCAGTCCTCAAGCCCTTCAGTTCCTCCAAGGATCTTTTGGCCGCCGCCAGTTCAGAATTCTCACGAGCAAAGCGCTCAACCTCTTTGGCATTTTGTTGAATCTTTTTAGCAACCCGCTTCTCGAGTTTTCTGAGCTCCTCCTCCCGAAGGTGGATCTTTTTACGGCGGTCGCCCAGGTCCTTCTCCCGGCCCCTAACTTTCTTCTCCCTGGCAGCGATGGCACACTCTTGCTTGTAGAGTTCCTGCGCTCGCACCCAGGCCTTCTCCTCCTCCTCAACGCAACGCTCCTCCAATTTCTTGGTGCGTTCCTCGAGGCCCTTGTCAGCCAGAGCCACCTTTTCGGTGAGCTCCTCCTCCCTCTTCACGACATCATCCCGCAACTCTAGGAGTTTTTGCTCTTCGTCTTCGAGCTTCTTCTCCCTCTCCTCAAGTGCCTCCTGGCGCTTGATGAGGCTAGTGTTAATGGTTTCAAGCCTTTCTTGGCGATCATTAGCCGCACTATTAGCTGCCTTGGCCTGCTCATAAATGGCCCGGGATTGAGTGTCGAGGGCACGAGTCAAGCTCTCCCTATCATCCAATAATTGGCCCCAGTATTCCAGGCGGACCTTCTCCTGTTTGATCCACTCCTTGTCGTCTGCCAGCCTCGACTGCGCCAGCTTGGTCTCGAAGTAGAGCCGATTACGCCACCACTTAAGGGTTTGGCGCTCCTCTTCAAGAGCCTTGCTGTCGTGGTAGAACGCCAGCTGGACTTGACACAGACTGGAGCAAGCGTTGTCAATGGACAACGACAGGGGAATAGGGTCCGGACCTGCTGGGGTGTCCTCCGCTAGTTCCAGCGGGTTCTCGCTTACAAAAATTGGGTCCCACTCCACAAGAGTGGTCCCCTGAGCCTCCACGGCACTAGGGCCGTCCTCTGGGATAGCCTCAGTCGCCACCGAGGAGGGTCTCGCAGAAGAAGTTCCGACCTCCGGAAGTGGTTCCGAAGGCCCTACCGCCAGGTGCTCAGGCAGGGGGCCAACGACTTCATCAGGGCACCCTGGCTCAGCAACAAGCACCTCCGCCGTCATCACTTCCGGCTCCGGCCTGGGCTCCTCCTCCGCTGGTGGCTCGGGTGTTGGCGCCTCGACCATCATGGGTTCGAGTGCTGATGCCTCTGCAACGACCGGCTCGGGTGCTGGAAGGTCAACAACAACCGGCCCTGAGGCCGGAGCTTCAATCTCAACCGGCTCAGGCGCCGAAAGGTCTTCAACTACAATCGGCTCTGTAGCCGGACCTTCAGTGGCAACCGGCTCTGAGGCTGGAGCTTCAGAGGTAGCCGGCTCAACCGCCGGGACTTCCTCAACATCCGGCTCGCTCGCCGGGGCTTTAATAACCACCGGCTCAACCGTCGGGGCTTCGACAATTTCCAGCTCGGGGCCGGAATCACTGCTTCCTCCGGCTCAGCGGCTGAAGCTTCCAACATCTCAGCATCAAGACCCGGGGCTTCAACCTCTGGGGCAGGTGCCGCTGGCGCATCTTCTCTCCTGTGGTCTGGCGCTACCATGAGAGTCTCGGGGGATGAGTAGAGGTCCATGACCACGACAGCTGGCGCCGGAGCTGTCGCAGCTTCAACCACCACTTGGGGCGGCACCGGGACAGGAGCAGAAGCCTCCACCCTCACAGCTTGAGCTGCTGTGGCTGAGCGCGGAGCCTCACTCCTCTTCTTGGAGACGCTGCAGATGATGGATGAAGAAACTTAAAAAACAGTTACTGCAACAAAACAACTGTCTAAGGTAAATATTAAAAATTACCTCGGAAGGCTTCCACACCAGCTTGCACGAAATCTCTTTCTCGGGCGTTCTGGACTGACCATGGCCGCCGCCGGCGTGGTAGCTCCGGAAGGCCCCCTAGAACTTGTTGCAGCCGCGGGCATTTCCTTAGTCGAGGCCCCCCTCGACCGGGAAGGACCTCCAGACCCAGAGACCTCAGCTGGCCCTGGTACTGGAGTCACATGCCCGGGGCTAGCACCCCGGGAAGGCACTGCTGCAGGTGCAGTCGCCGCAGTTGTAGAAGACCTCCCCCTCCGGGGAGAAGGAGCTGCTGCAGAGGGTGCAGGCCTGACGGACCTTCCGTCGGCATGCTTCAGCTTCCTCTTCCGGCTCGAGGGTTCCACCGCCGGCTCCTTTCCCTTGCCAATGACTTCGGTCCTTGGCTTCGGGGCAGGGGTGGAGCCACCTTCAGAATCCCCAGGGATCACCACCCTGGAAGTCGATCGTCTCTCAACGACACCGAGGTCGTCAAGCATCGGCATCGTCCGCCGGAGCTCCTTGCTGAACTGTACTTCCACGTTCAGAGGGAGGAAAGCTGGTGGCGGGGTCAAGTCGTCACCCGCGACGTTGATGCCGTGCTGGAACTTCTTGAGATGAAAATCCAAGGTCGCCCCCTCCATGTTGGACTTCAGCCCGGTCTCGACCCGGTCGTTGTCCATCACACTGTTGAGGGTCCAAGCGAGTTTTTCTCTCCTCTTCAGCGGTGCCCACCTATTGACCAGGAAATTGCAAAATACCGCCTGGGGAGTTAATCCTCCCTCCACACATTGGCGGATCCTAGTCAGAGCAGGTTTGAAGGCATCCGACAGCACCGGAGCTTCACTCCAGACTGCAGTGTCGATGTTGGGGAGGCCTTCGGGCAGCTCCAGCTTCTCGTGCTCCTCCACCCGGATGATTATCCAGTCTTTCTTCCAATCGTCCCACTTTCCAGAGGGAAACAATCGGAGGTACTTGAATGGGCACTTCTTGCGCTTCACAAAGTAGTAGAAGCGAAGGTACTCATCACTCCTTCCGGTGGTATGGACGGTGAAGAAGGTCCGGAAAAGCTCAATGCAGGGGGGATGCCCACCCACATTTCACAGAAGTGGACGAAGACAGACACTAGAAGAATGGAGTGGGGGCCAATGTGGTACAGCTGCAAACCATAGAAGTCTAGCAGCATCAAGAAAAATGAGGAAAAAGGTGGGATCAACCCCACCATGGCGTACGCAGAGAAGTACACCATCTCGCTGGCGTGCTCCTTCTCGAACGGGAGCTTCCCATCGGCGCGGACCAGGTGGTTGAAGAAGTCCAGGGAGCACCCCATGAGGGCCCGGACCTTCTTCAGGTCTCTTTCGGTCTTCAAGCGGCTCTTGCGGAGACCCAACTCCATCGCAGCACAGCGAGGCAAGAGAGGAAAAGCAGGCACAAGTTTGGGAGTTCGAGCGCAAGTTCAGATGAGAGGCGTAAAGAACCCCAGACGGTGCACGCTTTCCTTCTTAAGTAAGCCCTCGCAACGCTTGGATGGAAACCGCAGGGAAGCCGAAGATACTATTAAAAAATTTCACCCTACCGATGACAAGAGGGCCCGGGACCACCCTGACGATCAAGTCGAGGTTCTTACCCAGCCAAACGGTTGTCATTATGAAAGGCGGGAAGCTCGAAGGCGGCGGCCTGACAAGGCGCGCGGAACCGATACGATTTTCGTATCGGGAACCGGCGACCTTCAATTGCATGAGATCTGCACGCCAAAGATCTCATTTGCCGCACCCGGGATATGCCATGTGGCGAGGATTTAACTCCAAAACAATCGCCAACGGCACATCTGAATACCTTTGAAGACTCGACTCAAAAGTCGAAAGATGGACCCACCTCCGGCGGAATGACTTCACCCAAGGGGTCTTCCCTAGAGGTGGGCCCAGGGGGCAACATACGGTACCCTGGGTACCGTATACCCCTTGAGATTGTAAAGATCTCAAGGAAATGTCATCTACTTGATTTGAAGACCTTCGGAGGCCCACATGTCAGACATAACCAGACGCGCTTCCCCAACATGGTTAGTCCCAGGGTCGCCAGGTGTACCATCAAACCGGAGCTACCGCCCACAAGGGGGAAGCTCCGGGCTATGTACCATAACGGCACCCTCGGACCTAACCCCAGACCGAGGGAAGCTCCAGAACTTACACGTGTCTGGTGGCACCGGACCTATCTGTTCCCCATAGTATGCTCTGGAGCTACCACGTGTCCAACCGTCAGATCTTCAGCCTCAAACCTCCTGTAAAATCCACAACAGCTCCGGATCTTCAAAGGGGAATCAAGGACTTCAAGACCCGATTAAGTGTCATTAATACTATGTTAATGACACACGATCGGACGACCCTTATTACCAGTAATGGCGCTATCAAAGCCCGTAACTCGGTCATTAAGGGTAGTTAAGCGCATCAAATGTGTATCAATATTAGTAGCCACCGGGGCCACATGTTGGGCCAGGCCAACTTGTAACAGCCTGTCCCTGTACTATAAAAGGACAGGCCGACGATACATAGAGGAAAAATCTGGGCTGATGGGCTCACACGCGTTCTCAACTCACGTCACCTGAGTTGAGTTCATACATCCAATACAACACCAACACACTCCGTGGAGTAGGGTATTACACTCAGGCGGCTCGAACCACGTAAATCTTTGTGTCTCCTGTGTCATTTTACATTTCACCTTCTTGAATCTCCGCGCGCCCACACCGAACTTTAAACTCCGCAAACACTTTTAGTAGTGTCGAAAGATCTGCCGGATCAAAACCACCGACAGAATAATTGGGTGCAAACCAAATCCGAATTCAAACAAAAATCCAAACTATCCAAACTAGACTAGAATTCGAATAAATAACTTAATTACCTTGGAAAAGAACTACCAAATACAAATATCTGTATGAAAAGAACTCAGGACAAATCAGTTGAGTGAAAAACAAATCTGAATTCAAAATTCAAATCCAAATGAAATGGAGAAAGGAAATAGAGACAGAAATAAAAACAAAAGGGGTGAAGCCCAGTTTCCTCTCTCCCTGCTCGGCCTGTACGACCCAGCCTCCTGTTGTGCAGCCCATTTCCCTAGCTGGCCCGCTCCACTCCCCTACCCAGTGCGGCCTGCTTCCTTCCCTCCTTCTCCCTGGTGCGGCCCACCCAAACGACCCGCTTTCCCCTCTCTCTCCCTCTATCACGCAAGGCCTGGCCCCGCCTGGTGCTGTAGCGCCTTCGTGCTCCTCCGGCTCCCCTTCGGGACCGACCGACCCGCCGTTTCCCGGGATGGGACGCCGCTCGGCAATGCCCTGTGCCGCTCTCAACCGCCCTTCACCCACCTTTCGGTGCGGAATCATAGCCACCGTGGACTGGGGCTTGACACCCCGTCGCATCGCGCGCGTGGATTAACACGCACCGCCTCTGTCACCTCTCGCCGGGTCACCATCCTCATGTCGCGTCGTCCGTCGACAGGTTGGCTCCATCATCATGTCGCGCACGTGTCCGCTCCTCGCCATCTAGCAAACGTGCCGTGTGCGCCACGGAGCCCCTGCGCACCGCCTTGTCTCGTGTCAAAAGCCGTGTCGGCCACCGCTACGGGAACCACCTCGGGCGCCTATAAAATGGCTCCCTCCCCTCCATTCTCGGGCACAACATCTTCGCCACACCTCCCTCCTTCTTCCTGGCAGTCGAGCACCCTCCACCGAGGCTTCCTCGCCTCCAATTTGGATGCACATCGCCGACCCCTGTTTTTCCTCAACTCCGGCCGCCGAAGCCGTTCCCACTCCGGTGAGCGTCCATACTGCAATTACTTTCGCTCTTAGCTTCCTAATCCTTCATGCAAGCTAGAACACGTGTTACCTCGTGGGTTAGTGCCCCCTAGCATGGATGTTGGGTCAAACCTAGTGGCGCCGCCGCTCTCTGTACACTGCGCACACCGCCGGCAGCCGTGGGGCAGCCCCCAGCTCTACCAGGTGCGCCAAAACACGACCCGCTCTTTCGCGCGCCCTCCACACCCCTCGTATCTGGTAGACCCGCACCGTAAACACGTCCCCACCGTGCGCTGCCTTCCCCTGCCGCCGGCGCTCGTCGACAGCCGTCGTGGGCGTCTCCTCGGCTAGATTGATCACCCTGCCACACTTTATGCACTCTGGAACATGTCCTTGGCAAGCTAGCTCGTGGGAATACAGTGCACGCGAGTAGATCGCCGACACATCGGCGTGCGAGGCCGCCACGGCCCGCCGCTAGCCGCTGTCTGCTCCGCTTCGGTCCTGCCTAGAGCTCCCCCACGCTCCTCTCAACCGTAGCTACATGTTCGCACAACCAGTTCTTCAGTCTATCCCGCATCCACCTCCTTCGCCGAGTGTCGCCACCTACAGCCGCCTTTACTCGTCGCCGGCCGCCGTAGGCGCCGCCAAGGCCGATCTGAGTGCCCCACCGAGTTCCTCGCTCGCTCTGGCACCTCCTCAAGTAACCGCCGTACTCGGCGACCCAGCTCCGGCTAGACGCCGGCGAGCCCCCGGTCGCCTCCCTGTCACTCCCCCTGTTCTGGCCCGCGGTGCTTGCGTGGCGCACACGTGGCGCTCGTGTGGCTGCCACCTAGGCACCACGTCCGCACCTAGATGCCCCAGTCAGCGCCACGTAAGCTTTGTCTACCACCCAGCACACGCACCGTGAGTGCACTCGGTCCATGGACCGCTGGTCCAGCACGCTCTGACACGCAGGACCTATGGACCCCTTAGTCAGCCAATCAGTTTAGAAAAGAAAATGCTAAGTGCACACGCCAACCACCAAGGAGCGCAGGCCGGCCTCTGTTCAGTTTCATGAAACTGCTAGGACCACACATCAAATGCACACAGGGATTTATAAAACATACTTTTCAAATGTAGGAAAAATCCCATAAAATCTCATAAAATAATAATCAACTCTTAGAATGTGATAGTATTGATTTATGTTTTAAATAAATTAGGTGAATTAGTAAAATATATATAACCATTGATAGATAATTAAGAAATTGAGAAAGTCCCACAATTAGCCTCCAAAATAGGTAATATCTCCACAAACAATAATATGAAAATTCTAGAAATATTATTTTATACCTATAAATAATGTAAGTAATAATTACATTAAAATAAATTATGCGATAATAAAATAATTATTATCGTTATCGGAAAGCCATTTAAATAACTATTAATTAGTAAAATTCACTTACAGGCCCCAAAGAAAATAATTTCACTACTAATAATTACCTGAAAATCTCTAGAAAATATTGTTATGCGTATATCATATAGTAAGAGTAGAAACTGGCTAATATAATTATAGGATAGGGAATTAATTGACATTTCCATAGGGAAACCTAGTGAATAGTCATATATAAATATATAGAAGTTCCAATTAAATAATATCTTCACAAATGACCTTCTAAATACTCCTCGGAATATATTGCTAGGACTATAGAATAGTATTTGATTAAAATGAAGTATAGGATAATGAACTAACCAGAGTCACTGTAAAAAGGTAAACAGATAACCATTTGGATAATAGAGACTCACATGCAAACTTTAAAGGAAATAATACTCTCAATAGTAACTCCATAAAATCCTAATAATAATAAAGAAGCTCTAAAATTGTTCTTGACATACAGAACTTATTAAGAAAGTAATTCGTTAAGAAACAATTTAAAACAATGAGTCATACACTAGCTGTTATTAAAAGTATTGAGTTGGCTCAAGAATATTAAAACATATTCTTGGCCTCTAAAAGTGAGTCTTACATTGATAGAATCTTAGTAAATATACTATTCTAAAGATAGGTTAATTATAAAGAAACCTTATAGAGTCCATGGTTAACTCGTTGATCGTAATATAAATAAATTATAATATAAACTAGTAAATCAATTATAATGGTCATAAACCCTGTAAATAACTAGAAGACCGATAAGACCGTCGTAACCTTTCAAGGATCATTTGGCTGACCAAATAAATAGTAATGTTCCAAATAAGCCACCTGTAGAATGACGTATTCTCCGATAAGCATTCTCAGATCTTAAAAGCTATGTTAATGAATGATTGTTTGTACTTATTGGAGTCTTATTTGGGTTTCTCGGATCTTTATCGATGAATCGTATTTTCTTCGCGTAGCTACGTACTTAGTAATCGGAGAGTTCGCGAAGGAGATATCCAAGACCCGGATCACAAAGAACAGGACAAAGACTCTGATAAACCATCATAAAAGCAAGCTCTAACTCCTTGATCATATTTCACCTATGTTTTCCAATCGCACCTATGGCCTGTTTCATTGCATGACTGTATGTCTATTTTAAAATATTGTTATGCTATGAACCACTTGATGTGGTAGCATGAGCTATGTTGATTATTGCGTATCGGTGTTAGCTACTAGCCAACGATGAACAGTAACACATAAGTTACTCGCTATCAATGGCTTGAAACAAGACACTGTATCAGTTACGATAATAGCAGTGACTATCACAATCCCCCCCTTGACCTTGACAACACAACCCCTTGACAACCTAACAGCTTCATCACTGCGCTATAGCAGCGATGTGAGCACCTCCTTATTAGTACTATGCTTAGGAACCCCTGCGATGTTCGCATCACGAACCACTACACACTGTATACATGATTGTGAAATGTGTTAAAAGGTTTTTGGTGGTGTGAGTTAGGATATGGGTGGGATATTAATGAACTGTGTGTGCGAAGGGGATGGGTGGTCGAGGCAGGTATGGTGATGGGATGCTGCGGGCTCCCTAAGAGGTATACCAGCTGTGACTGTGTATTCGGTGTAACCCACCGATTGGCACTGAGTGCTTCAGTAATAGTCCGATGACCATGTTTTCTGGACTAGCCTTGTGCTGAGTACTTTAGTTTAGTTCGATGTTGTGTGTTCCGAACTAGTCCACTAGCCAAGGACAGATGGAACCGCCTCACCAATATAAGGACCGGTTCATTTGACCTGAACATAGTGATTTCGTAGAACCACAGAACCTGTATGGGCAGGACTCCCCCTACCTTTCTGGTAACTGCCACAAGAGAAAACCTGGAGAGCCATGGAGGGCATGGTGGACCAGGAAATGGCATAGAGATCGAGGGTCATCTGGTGTCTGGCTGGGTTGGTAATACCCGAATAGCCCCTGGGTCGGGCCGAGGTGTGATTATGGGGTTACGCGGGAAAGATGGGATGAGCGTCATGTCATACCCTTGCTAGGTGTGCATGGCTTGTGGGTAAAGTGTACAAACTCTGCAGAGTCTTGATCTATATGGATAGATGTTGTCACAGTCTTGGCACATTATGCTTTGGGCTCCTATTGATTAGTATTAGCACATCTCCTTGAAGTGTTTGTGTGTGGGTGGCCGAGGCCATCGTGTTTTGGGAAAGAGTTGGCATGCGTGCCCGAGTCGTCAGGACCTTGGGTCCGAAGACACATTTAAAAATGAGGGAACTGGCGGGATGGTCTGAAACTACCCCAGGGCCCGCCAACTATAATAATGCTGATTCAACTACTTCTCCCTCTTATTGCAAAACTCTTTTCAAAGAGAACCTTGCATAAAATGTTTTTCGGCAAAACTAAGCTGTATGGCCTTTCCTTGCTACAAGCCTCAATGCATTAAACATCTCCCCTTGAGTAGCGTTAGGGATTGCGGAGTACCTTATGTAATCAATCTTGCTTTATATGTGGTTTTATCAGAAGACAAAGAAGCTGAAGCGTGTGAGGATGACTATTAGGTCTAGTCCTACTTCCCAAGTCTGCCTGTTGGGCATGGCGCCGTTCTGCTCTGCTGTTTTGAAGATTTCTTCTATTTTGGTGGTCATCTCCGATCACACCCATTGTAATTTAGATCATGTTTGTAAGACTTTTATTGATTATAAATAAATATTCGTTGTATGGATCTCGATCTATTCGGTTGTGCGTACCAACTACTGATCCAGGGATTGGTATGGGATGCACAAGTGGACCTTCAAAAGGCGGATCCTGACAGAGTGGTATCAGAGCCATACTTGGTCGTAGGACGAAACCTTAGAGTCATCCTATACCTTGACAATATATTTTGAAAAGTATAAAACTATTTTTGAAAGATTCTCTCTCCTCTATGTTCCTTCTGCACTTATCTCCTCCTATGTTGAAAACCTAATTATTTCCTTTGATGGTGCCACTAACCTCAACCAAAAACACCTTGGTCGTTCATGAGTAAGATGGACACCAGCGCAATATGCAAGATTGGAACCGTGCAACATCTGCACCCGACGATTCGAGGATGCGATCAGTCAAACCACCTTCTAACCAATTCAATAGAGTACATAAAGACAAAGGAAGCAATTACTCTTCTAAGACTACTAGAAGATGTCATCGTCATGTATCAGGGATGACGTCACGTTCGGTGGAAGACCAACCACCTGAAACTCTACATTCTCCAGTCACATTGATAGAATCCTAGAATGACCGTAGTGCCCATGACTAGAATGGTTTAGCCTATAGGGACCTAGAGTAAGCTAAGAATAGAATGATAAATAGTATAATATATAATATTGTAATCTAGTAATGTTTGGGTGTGATTCACTGATTTTCATTCGGTTCTTTGATTGAGTGAACTTGTGTGCTCTAATACCAACACAGATCAATAATCAAACGAAAGAAGATAAGTTGGGTGTTTAATAAAAAAATACATATGGATTACTTGTATTTATATACCTATGCACGTATGCCTATATGTATATCAAATATAATACACCAATAAGAATACACAATATAAAAATTAATTATATGCAAATGAACGTATACATGTGAAGATAATAATAACGACCAAAACAAAATCTTGCACTCCTCTCTTCCGACCAGATCAACGAAATACTCATTCAGAAACCTATCCCTGTTCGACCTCACCATGAGCACACTGCTCATGCAGAAACCTCGTCTCGATCCAAGTACTCCAGTTAACCCACAAAGTCAATAAATAAATAATTAAATACATAAATAAACCAAACAAAACAAAACAAACTACTAATAATAAAATATAAATATATCAATAATAATGACAATAGAAATAATAATAATAATAATAATAATAATAATAATAATAATAAAACCCGCACTAATGAATAACAAAAATATATATAATAGTTAAAATCCTATTTAAGTGGGGTAGGATTTTAGCAGACCTAAAAGACCATAAGAGAAACGGTGTGGATCATACCCTTATGGACCGGTTGGCACACCAACGAGTATTTACACCCTGTCCCAACCGCAAGGTCACTACGGTGAATCACGTTGAGATAACAATAAGAAGTCAGTCGCAAGAGCTCCTATGGAATTCCTGACACGTAGTTTGGAAGCTACGCTCATGGAACGAGTGTCGGAAATGTATACATGCTCAGATATGGACCTGGAAGGATCAAAAGGAATGGAACCATACATGGGCATGAAGTCTCTAACCACGTTAACACCCGAAGCAACACTGAGGGCAAGCAAATCCTATCAGATGGACACATACTGATTGATCAAACACAAGAGACATACCCGTAAGCTACAAGAAGGGATTTTCTGACTAAGTTCATCACCTTAGGGAACCCCAGAGTTGTGGTCAAGCAGGAAGAAAACAAGCTCAGGACGAGCATCGTCTGCCGAACATTAGGTGAAGTAGTGGAAATACATGTCACCTTGAGTTGATGACTTGCCTAACCAGTTAAGGGAGTTAGGTACACCTGTGATATGGGGTCAAGTCAATACCAACTCAAGATCATATATGCTCACATCATAAAGCCGGTGCTCATGACCCATTGTGGAAAATACGAGTTTTCACGATGGCACCCTTCGTACTGACCAACACATCAGTCTGCTTCTTGAGTCGTATGGATAGGATAAAAGTAGAGGAGCTAGAAGCAAACCTTCCTGGACGAACCCTAAAAGCCAAAGTCATGATAGTGGACCCCACAAAGTCTAAAGATGTCACCTTCCGAGACCCTTTGCGATACAGAGTATCGAGCAACCTTAGTTTGCTCAGAGATGAAAGAATGTCATTCTATGGCTCCGCCCGTAGTAAGGATCCCAAGAGACAGAATCAGAACCTGAGGTAGTCAACGATAACAAAAAAAAACAACCATTGTAAGAATTCACCCACCATGGTAATGATTGTGTGTACCCTAGGGAAACACCAGCATGAGGTACCAACGGGTTAGTGGAAAATAAGGCATGTTGACTCCATGACCAGACATACCATTTACAGCAATGGGAACTATAGTTTGTTGCCCTGAGTAGCAGACAGGGAGTCACCTACACGCCCAACAAGGTCTGCAAGCATACATAAGGCACCTACTAAACCTAAGAAGCAAGTAATGCTTGATGCAATATGCCAACAGTTTGATGATGGATATCAAGAACTAGCTGTATAAATGCTCATCATCCAGGAAATGTAAACAAGTGCGTATGTACCACAGTGATGTCAAGATTAAAGAAACGACCATCTCAAGATAGTAATAACAACTTTAGAAAACAAATATCTACCAACCTAAGACAATCTTCAAAACTCGAGGACGAGATTCTATTTAAGTGAGGTAGATCTATCACAGCCCAAAATTTGAAACTATTAAAAAATGACTCCGAATTAAAAATTTTGAACAAATATTAATCGTTAATAAAAATCGAGGTGAATGAATGTGCAGATACGAACACATACCCACTAAACACAAGATAAAACAAATTATAGAATAGGTTTAAAATAAACACCGCCACAATGAAAGTACAAATGACATCAAAGGTACACAAAAACACACACATAGATAAACTTGTATAATGAAATCATCACTGTTTAAGATAAATAAATGAGAACTAGAAAGTGAATGAATATTGGAGACAATTAAGCCATGTAAAATTCTAAAAGAAAATCAATATAAATATACCTAACACAAATCACAAACTTAGATGTACAATAGTAAGGGTCAAAAGTGATCACGTGAATAAAGAGACATGTGTTAGTAAAGGTATGTGTACTTGTCAACCTATTAATAGTTCAAATACAACATAAAATGTAGTGAGAATATTAAATCAAATATATAACAGAACAATTGGGTTCAAACCAAATCTGAATTCAAACAAAAATCCAAACTATTCAAACTAGACTAGAATTCGAATAAATAACTTAATTACCTTGGAAAAGAACTACCAAATAAAAATATCTGTATGAAAAGAACTGAGGACAAATCAGTTGAGTGAAAAACAAATCTGAATTCAAAATTCAAATCCAAATGAAATGGAGAAAGGAAATAGAGACAAATAAAAACAAAAGGGGCGGAGCCCAGTTTCCTCGCTACCTGCTGGGCCTGTACGCCCCAGCCTCCTGCTGTGCAGCCCATTCCCTAGCCGGCCCGCTCCACCCCCCTACCCAGTGCGGCCTACTTCCTTCCCTCCTTCTCCCTGGTGCCGCCCACCCAGACGGCCTGCTTTCCCCTCTCTCCCCCTCTCTCACGCAAGGCCTGGCCTAGCCTGGCGCTGTAGCGCCTTCGTGCTCCTCCGGCTCCCCTTCGGGACCGACTGACCCGCCGCATTTCCCGGGATGGGACGCCGCTCGGCAACACCTTGCGCTGCGCTCAACTGCCCTTCACCCACCTTTCAGCGTGGAATCATAGCCACCGTAACCGGGGCTCGACACACCGTCGCATCGCGCGCGTGGAGAAACTCGCACCACCTCCGTCACCTCTCGCTGGGTCACCATCCTCATGTCGCGTCGCCCGTCGCCAGGTTGGCTCCATCATCACGTCGCGCGCATGTCCGCTCCTCGCCAGCTAGCAAACGTGCCGCGTGCACCACGGAGCCCCTGCTCACCGCCTTGGCTCGTGTCAAAAGCCGCGCCGGCCACCGCCACGAGAACCGCCTCGGGCGCCTATAAAATGGCTCCCTCCCCTCCATTCTCGGGCGCAACATCTTCGCCACACCTCCCTCCTTCTTCCTGGCAGTCGAACGCCCTCCACTGAGGCTTCCTCGCCTCCAATTTGGATGCACATCGCCGGCCCCTGTTTTTCCTCAACTCCGGTCGCTGAAGCTGTTCCCACTCCGGTGAGCGTCCATACTCCAATTACTTTCGCTCTTAGCTTCCTAATCCCTCATGCAAGCTAGAACACGTGTTACCTCGTGGGTTAGTGCCCCCTAGCATGGATGTCGTTGCAAACCTAGTGGCGCCGCCGCTCTCTGTACACTGCGCACGCCGCCGGCAGCTGTGGGGCATCCCCCGGCTCTACCAGGTGCGCCAGAACATGGCCCGCTCTCTCGCGCGGCCTCCACACCCCTCGTATCTGGTAGACCCGCACCGTACACACGTCCCCACCGTGCGCTGCCTTCCCCTGCCGCCGGCGCTCGTCGACAGCCGTCGTGGGCATCTCCCCGGCTAGACCGATCACCCTACCACACTTTATACACTCTGGAACACGTCCTTGGCAAGCTCGCTCGTGGGAATACAGTGCGTGCGAGTAGATCGCCGACGCACCGCCGCGTGAGGCCGCCACGGCCCGCCGTCGGCCGCCGTCTGCTCTGCTTCGGTCCTTCCTATAGCTCCCCCACGCTCCTCTCAACGGTAGCTACATGTTCGCACAACCAGTTCTTTGGTCTATCCCGCATCCACATCCTTCACCGAGCGCCGCCGCCTACAGCCACCCCTACTCGTCGCCGGCCGCCGTAGGTGCCGCCAAGGCCGAGCTGAGCACCCCACCGAGTTCCTCGCTCGCTCTGGCACCTCCTCAAGCAACCGCCGTACTCGGCGACCCGGCTCCGGCTAGACGCTGGCGAGCCCCCGGTCGCCTCCCTGCCGCTCCCCCTGTTCTGGCCCGCGATGCCTGCGTGGCGCGCACATGGCGCTCGCGTGGCTGCCACCTAGGCACCACGTCCACACCTAGATGCCCCAGTCGGCGCCACATAAGCTTGGTCTACCACCCAGCACACGCACCGTGAGTGCACTCGGTCCATGAACCGCTGGTCAAGAACGCCCTGACACGCAGGACCTCTGGACCCATTAGTCAGCCAAATCAGTTTAGGAAAGAAAATGCTAAGTGCACACGCCAACCACCAAGGACCGCAGGCCAGCCTCTGTTCAGTTTCATGAAACTGCTAGGACCACACATCAAATGCACACATGGATTTATAAAACGTACCTTTGAAATGTAGGAAAAATCCCATAAAATCTCATAAAATAATAATCAACTCTTAGAATATGCTAGTAGTGATTTATGTTTTAAATAAATTAGGTGAATTAGTAAAATATATATAACCATTGATAGATAATTAAGAAATTGAGAAAGTCCCACAATTAGCCTCCAAAATAGGTAATATCTCCACAAACAAAAATATGAAAATTCTAGAAATATTATTTTATACCTATAAATAGTGTAAGTAATAATTACATTAAAATAAATTATGCGATAATAAAATAATTATTATCATTATTGGAAAGCCATTTAAATAACTATTAATTAGTAAAATTCACTTACAGGCCCCAAAGAAAATAATTTCACTACTAATAATTACCTGAAAATCTCTAGAAGATATTGTTATGCGTATCTCATATAGTACGAGTAGAAACTGGCTAATATAATTATAGGATAGGGAATTAATTGACATTTCCATAGGGAAACCTAGTTAATAGTCATATATAAATATATAGAAGTTCCAATTAAATAATATCTTCACAAATGACCTTATAAATACTCCTCTGAATATATTGCTAGGACTATAGAATAGTATTTGATTAAAATTAAGTATAGGATAATGAACTAACCAGAGTCACTGTAAAAAGGTAAACAGGTAACCATTTGGATAATAGAGACTCACGTGCAAACTTTAAAGGAAATAATACTCTCAATAGTAACTCCATAAAATCCTAATGACTATAATAATAAAGAATCACTAAAATTGTTCTTGACATACGGAACTTATTAAGAAAGTAATTCGTTAAGAAACAATATAAAATAATGAGTCATACACTAGCTGTTATTAAAAGTATTGAGTTGGCTCAAGAATATTAAAACATATTCTTGGCCTCTAAAAGTGAGTCTTACATTGATAGAACCTTAGTAAATATACTATTCTGAAGATAGGTTAATTATAAAGAAACCTTATAGAGTCCATGGTTAACTCGTTGATCGTAATATAAATAAATTATAATATAAACTAGTAAATCAATTATAATGGTCATAAACCCTGTAAATAACTAGAAGACCGATAAGACCGTCATAACCTTTCAAGGATCATTTGGCTGACCAAATAAATAGTAATGTTCCAAATAAGCCACATGTAGAATGACGTATTCTCCGATAAGCATTCTCAGATCTTAAAAGCTATGTTAATGAATGATTGTTTGTACTTATTGGAGTCTTATTTGGGTTTCTCGGATCTTTATCGATGAATCGTATTTTCTTCGCGTAGCTACGTACTTAGTAATCGGAGAGTTCGCGAAGGAGATATCCAAGACCCGGATCACAAAGAACAGGACAAAGACTCTGATAAACCATCATAAAAGCAAGCTCTAACTCCTTGATCATATTTCACCTATGTTTTCCAATCGCACCTATGGCCTGTTTCATTGCATGACTGTATGTCTATTTTAAAATATTGTTATGCTATGAACCACTTGATGTGGTAGCATGAGCTATGTTGATTATTGCGTATCGGTGTTAGCTACTAGCCAACGATGAACAGTAACACATAAGTTACTCGCTATCAATGGCTTGAAACAAGACACTGTATCAGTTACGATAATAGCAGTGACTATCACAATCCCCCCCTTGACCTTGACAACACAACCCCTTGACAACCTAACAGCTTCATCACTGCGCTATAGCAGCGATGTGAGCACCTCCTTGTTAGTACTATGCTTAGGAACCCCTGCGATGTTCGCATCGCGAACCACTACACACTGTATACATGATTGTGAAATGTGTTAAAAGGTGTTTGGTGGTATGAGTTAGGATATGGGTGGGATATTAATGAATTGTGTGTGCGAAGGGGATGGGTGGTCGAGGCGGGTATGGTGATGGGTCTGCGGGCTCCCTAAGAGGTATACCAGCTGCGGCTGTGTATTCGGTGTAACCCATCGATTGGCGCTGAGTGCTTCAGTAATAGTCCGATGACCATGTTTTTCGGACTAGCCTTGTGCTGAGTACTTCAGTTTAGTTCGATGTTGTGTGTTCCGAACTAGTCCTCTTGCTAAGGACGGATGGAGCCGCCTCACCAATATAAGGACCGGTTCATTTGACCTCAACATAGTGATTTCGTACAACCACAAAACCTGTATGGGTAGGACTCCCCCTACCTTTATGGTAACCGCCACAAGAGAAAACCTGGAGAGCCATGGAGGACACGGTAGACCAGGAAATGGCACAGAGACCGAGGGTTGTCTGGTGTCTGGCTAGATTGGTAATACCCGAATAGCCCCTGGGTCGGGCCGAGGTGTGATTGTGGAGTTACGCGGGAAAGATGGGATGAGCATCATGTCATACCCTTGCTAGGTGTGCATGGCTTGTGGGTAAAGTGTACAAACTCCGCTGAGTCTTGATCTATCCGGATAGTTGTTGTCACAGTCTTGGCACACTATGCTTTGGACTCCTATTGATTAGTATTAGCACATCTCCTTGAAGTATGTGTGTGTGGGTGGCCGAGGCCACCGTGTTTTGGGAAAGAGTTGGCATGTGTGTCGGAGTCGTCAGGACCTTGGGTCTGATGACTCATTTAAAAATAAGGGAACTGGCAGGATGGTCTGAAACTCCCCTAGGGCCTGCCAACTATAATAATACTGATTCAACTACTTCTCCCTATTATTGCAAAACTCTTTTCAAAGAGAACCTTGCATAAAATGCTTTTCAGCAAAACTAAGCCGTATGACCTTTCCTTGCTACAAGCCTGAATGCATTAAACACCTCCCCTTGAGTAGTGTTAGGGCTTGCGGGGTACCTTATTTACTCACTCTTGCTTTATATGTGGTTTTATCAGAAGACAAAGAAGCTGGAGCGTGTGAGGATGACGATTAGGTCTAGTCCTACTTCCCAAGTCTGTCTGTTGGGCATGGCGCCGTTCTGCTCCGCTGTTTTGAAGATTTCTTCTATTTTGGTGGTCCTCTCCGATCACATCCATTGTAATTTAGATCATGTTTGTAAGACTTTTATTGATTATAAATAAATATTCATTGTATGGATCTCGATCTATTCGGTTGTGCGTACCAGCTACTGATCCAGGGATTGGTACGGGATTCACAAGTGGACCTTCGAAAGGCGGGTCCTGACAAAGATGGCCTAAGGATCAACAAGATGGCCGACTCACAACATTTACATTAACATTTATGGGATAATTTAAATTGACAACAGGATGGCCGAAGCTATTTACATATCACAAGCAGAAGCCGAAGCATAGGAAGAAGCAGATCTGGGCTTAAAAAAAAACAAGAACAGTGCAGGAAGGACGCTGCCAGGCCGGTTCCTTCGCTGGTGCAGTGCTACGGACAGTGAGCGAACGTGCACCGTCCACCGCGCCAACTGCTAGCCGCCGCCGTCGCACTGCGGATGTCGCAGGAAAGGGTGTCGCCAGGGCGGGGGCACGCGGGGTCTTGTAGCCGCACCGACGGCCTAGCTGAGTCCGCCACGGGTCATCGGAGTCAGCACCGCCATGGGGTCGTGTCGCAGCAGGGCGTCGCCGGAGGCCGCGCTGCCACAGGGTCGCGTCGGAGCAAGGGTGGCGGTCGTGGGAGGCGTAGCCAGAGGCCGCGCCACCACGGGGTCACGTCGGAGCAAGGGTGGCATCGCAGGAGTCTGCGCAGCCACGGGATTGCGTCAGGTCAAGGGCGGTGTCTCCGAAATCTGCGGGGAACGAAGTGCGGCGTCGGAGCGAGGCCGGTTCGATCGCAACAGAAGTGGGCGAGTGGGGAATGAAGTGCGGCGACTGGTATTGGAAGGGTGCCGGTGCGGCTAGGCTTTTGGACGAGCGCGGCAGCTAAGGTGAATATTAAAAGGGAAGGAGATGACGAGCTCAGGCGCGGCGAGCAGGTTCACGGGAACAGGTAGAGACATCGGTCTAAGGCAACAGGTTTAATAAAAGTGTCGGTTTTTTATGGGTACCCCGACATCTTTAATAGAGGCGTCGGTTGTGTTGTACAGGCCGACGGCTATAAATTATGTGTGTCGGTTTGTTACGTTAGCCGACGGCTTTAGGTTAAAGTTGTCGGTTAGAACTGTTAGACTGACGGCTTTAAATTATAGACGTCAAACCTCTAAACCCGACAGTGATACGTCAATTAAATTCGTTGGAAACCGACACCTTTAAGTTCTCCGACACCCAATTGCGCGTTTCTTGTAGTGTATCTTATGGTCCTCCATCACTGTGTGCACTATAGCTTAGTAGCATGCCACTATACTAGCATGCCAATATACAGTATTTTTGCGGATATTATTTTATATCATTTCAGATGTATATACGGTCACGTTGTACTCGGGTAAGCACATGCGCGGAGTCATGGGTGTGGTGTAAATTAACGCACATGGTGAGGCCGGACCTTCGTATCAACATGGATAGTACGTACGTCCGGTACGGTGGTGCCAACGGCTAACGACGTACCACGTATTACACGAACTGACAAGAGGTTCATAGCCTTCCGAGCTTGTGCACAAGACATTCCTTCACGATCATCGAGAACACATACCATCAGAGATTATAAGGAAATTAAATAGTAGCGTGAGAAAAAGGACCCTATCCCTTGTCTAGCTGTATATATCCCTTTTTCTCCTGGGAACTTTTGACGCAGGAATATAAATCTAATCGTATAAAACATTTGTACTAAAATAGTTCAGATTTATAGAAATATGATTCAGAAGAAAAAAAATAAAAGATCAGCATTCCAAAGGAAGCTTATATATGTTCTTAGGTACAGTCACAGACCCATTCCATGATCCCCCGCGACAAAGAGAAGCTACCTTTCACATCAAATATGGGACGTGTTCGTACACCTGTTCAGAGATAAGTAATCAATAAGTTAAGCAATTTGGCTTGCTGCTCGTATATGATTGTGTCAATGACATTAGTTGAGTCCACGCATCTCTGTGATGCCATATATTTATGGTTTGTTATGATACTTAACATGATCAATTAATGTTATGCGTTCATATGACAGCTGCATGTGTATTATATGGTAGAGCTGACTGCGCAGTAATTAGGTGTACACCCTTAATGTCGTCGCGTTTTTCCTTCAAAAAACAAAATGCCTTCCTGTTCTACATACGTGTAGGTACCTGATTATGGGTTTGATTTTTTCGCTGGCGTCTTCATATTACGGTATATATTGATCCTTTATGTGATGCTTTTTATATACACTCTAATAATGATTAGCACCATGGAACGGTTGTTTGGTGCGCATAAATATCTATTACCTCACATGATCTCGCATAATATTATAATGCATGATCTACGAGAAATCTATAATTTATCAGAATCATATACTACAGGTGCCTAAAATTTAGGAAACTCTAAGGCGACAATATAGAACATTGATACACTTTAAGATTTGTATAATTATTACTATATATTCCTCTCCCAACCCTAACCTCTCATCCGGATTCAGATTGAGCGCTGCCGGCTCGCGGGGTTACGGTCGCCCCTGCTGCAAGCATGTGCGGGGGCGATGGCATCTCAGTTGCATATCTGCGCGGTGGAGTGGTGGCACGGCAGATTTGGCCGCCGGAGGCGAGGAAGAAGGTAAGGATTTGATGAGTTTTGTTAACTTTTAGTTGTTAATCTTTTTATTTGTATTTTGTAAGGATTATAACGTTAGTTGTAAAATAGACAATCAAAATAATTTTGTAGACCATAGAAAGATTGTTAGAATTAACTGTTATAGTTAATAAGTATAGTAATTAGGTGTTAATTATTTGTCGGACTCAGAATTTAAACAAATTTTAGGCGCCTGAAACCTTGACGGACTCAGAATTTATTTTTCCCTATAGACATATTTGGAGTGGTTGTTCCCTCATTTTTTGAAGGTGCTTTTAAATAAAAACTATTGTTTTTTATGATGGAATAGCATTCCTTGAGTAAAACAAATTGAACAAGCATAATATGATATATTATACTGAGTGCATGGTGCGTATATATTAACTCGATTAAGCTAATAATAACCCAAATCTCAATTAGCCATCCTTCAACTTCATGCATCTGGATATACATTTAAATTATTAGAAATGAAAACAAGATTACTAAAAAATTAGATCAACCTAGGAGGGACTAGGCGGTGTTATATTAAGAAGAAAATAGGTATCCAAATTTGCATCTAAGAGGATTCGAATCTGAATGATCAGGATGATCAGGATATGTATACTCACACCCTTAACGAACTGAGGTATGCTCAGTTCCTAAAACGAGAATACAGAAAAAAAAATATTCAAACATTGAAACATTTTGATAGCTAAACTAAATTAGGAACTGTTGAGACCAGCATATAGTTAATTGTTTAATTGAAGTAAATCTTTCTGTGGGCATGAATGCCCGTACCAGTTCTGAGATAACTAATGGAGCTAAGCAGTTGGTTCCCTATTATGTATGATTGTGTCAATGAAATTAGTTGAGTCCATGCATCCCTGGCTGATTTATGTTGATTAATATCATTATGATGTTTAACCAATATTATAAGTTCATCAGGGTGTATGTTCACACCCTTAACCAACTGAACTAGGCTTAGTTTCTAAAACGAGAGTACAGGAAAAAAATACACACATTGAAACATTTTGTTAGCCAAACTAAATTATGAACTGTTGAGACCAGCATATGTATAATTGTTTAATTGAAGTAAATCTATCTGTTGGTGTGAATGCCAGTACCAGTTTTGAGATAACTAATTGAGCTAAGCAGTTGGTTCCGTATTATGTATGATTGTGTCAATGACATTAGTTGAGTCCATGCATCCCTGGCTGATTTATGTTGATTAATATCATTATGATACTTAAGCAATATTATGAGTTCATGGTTGCTGCACTGTAGTGGTTCTCACGCAGGAAATCAGTTTTATACTCCTATAACATTGTATTTCACATATTTGAACCAACCGAATTATATTTTCTGGGGTGATTCGTTCTGTTTTGACATCCATCTTTATTGTTATTGTGTACAGCTATAACAACCACGAACCATGCTTATTAATAACACCATGTTTATTTGTTGATTTGGTTAACCTGTTAAACTTACATGCGCGTGCATATTGTTGATCAGCGGGGGGTATTATTGTTTATTGTTTACCAGATCCACCTATTATCCAAACGACGTACTGTTCCTTTTTCTATTTGGAAAGTGTTCGCGTCAAGAATAATTATTGATACTGATGATTGGAATAACATTTCTTGCTTAAAAATATGAAAGAGCATAGAATTAATATTGTTCTGCCGGATGGTAGGTATACATTAACTTAATTAATATAAGGTGGAGAATAAGAACCCTAATCTTGATTAGCTACTTAAATTCGATGTTAGTGGCTAGCTCAATTATTAATTTCGTTCAGACTCCTTGAATAACCAGAAATAAAAATGAGAGAATAGATTTTTAGTACAAGTCAGTGAAGCTTATATTGATGATTGCACAGGAATACAATCGTTGGCAAGTGCATCCATTAAGAAGTTTGGGGCATCGTTTAACCAATTGTGAAATTGTTCACAGGTTCGGCAAAATTTGTATAACAGTGTGTCACCCTATTAACCGTACCTCTCGATTAATAAAGTAAAAGGAAACAGAAGTAAAATTTCAGCAAAGTTCATGCACATCAATGCTAAATGCTCTTCTTGATTGATGATCGAGTCTCATCAAACGGGCTCATCACTTATAAATTGATGAGTTATCATATTCAACGATCAGTCTTGTAGCACTAATTTTTATTACCATAGTCACGCCATCACTACTACAAAAAGCATTTTTACAGGCGCCTAAAATTTCAAACACATGCGATCCTTAAAAATATGCGACTGTGATGACGAATGATATAATAACCGCCTGTGATGACAGAACAACACAGACGGATTTTAAAGAACAACCGCCTGCGTAAATACATGATCTTCACAGACGGTTCTTAATTAGGAACCATCTGTAATGCAATGAACTTCACAGACGGATTTTAAGAAACAACCGTCTGGGTAAATACATGATCTTCATAGACGGTTCTTAATTAAGAACCGTCTGTAATCCATAGAACTTCACAGGCGGATTTTAAAAAACAACCGTCTGAGTAAATACATGATCTTCATTGGCGGTTATTAATTAAGAACTGTCTATAATGCAATGAACTTCATAGACGGATTTTAAATAACAACCGTCTGGGTAAATACATGATCTTCGTTAACGGTTCTTAATTGATAACCGCCTGTAATGCAATGAACTTCATAGACGGTTCTTGGTTAACAACGGCCTGAGAATATCATGTATTTTCAGTGGCGGTCATTGTTTAAGAACCGTATGTAGTTGTTCAATTATCGTTTTCATTGAAATTACAGGGATGTAGTCGTTGCAATTATCACAACCGTATGTAGTCGTTGCAGGGAAAATGCTATCAGGAAAAAATACAGATGAGCGGATACTAGTACAGTAATGCATTATAGGAAATGCTCGATCACCAGTTCGGCTGGCTTAATTGTGATAATACACCATTAGAGGCTTTACAATTGTTTAAAGATAATTTCTTCACACTGAACAAAAATCATGCTACATTCATTGTAGATCGACGATGAAGCTCCCATTGATCAATCTAAATTGTACTGTCCTGCTTGCTCCCGAACACGTCTCTTATATTCCGCTGGATCCTAAAAATATGGCATTATTTAAATTAACAAATGTCGAAGGGGGAATGAATAACCTACATTGGTCACTAAGTCAAAGTGTCATCTAACCTTGATAAGTAGATTATAGCAATCATTTTCAACATCAGGCACATTTGGCTGATGCAGCAAACGCTGAACTTCAAGTAGTATAGTTTTGATTGTAAAAGCACTGCACCACCCCTACGAAATATAATTTAAGCAATATAAGAAACCAGTTCAAATAAGTTCGACAACAATTATAAGTAATAATTAAATGAACAAAATAGGTCTATCTTACAATCTCTTGATCGAGAATCCCGATGCAGAGCGCTCCCAAACGATGGACATTTGGGTGGAAGAACCCAATTGGAAAGACGCATCTTGGAGGCACCAAGGGATAGTCCTCACAGAAGGAGATTGTCAGGGGGTAGTAACCATCTTCCCATTCAGTCTGCAAAAGAAATTTATTAATCGGAGGACGATGGTTAAACTCATATTGTTCTTGTTCTTCATGACTTACCCCTTCTTTACCGGGGACGATGCACTGTTACTTCAATAAATCTCCCGATTCAGGCTTCGCAGAGAAACCCTATGCATCATGTACAGCCAGCGCCTCTGTATATAGGGCATCTTCCAAATGATCATACCATCTAGCATACACAACCATAGAACGGGTTGGAAAAGAGTATATGCATTGCAACCCACGGATTTATCACAGAAGAATTTCACATTATTATGCTTAGTTATTATCATTTAAAACTTTAATGGAAAGCATGTCCAGACATGTATGCAATTATTACGTTTAGTTATTCTCTTTTCGCACATTGTTGCACGTAGTTCTACATTCTGCACACAAATACAGATCTTTGTTGTGCATATCGGCACATCTTCGCTAACATTACAACCCGGTGGTCCATCCACAAATGGTATAGCTTTCTTTTGTTTTGGTACATGGAGCAAGGAGGCTTTCAAAATAAATCAAGACGAATTAGTAGGAACCGGGCCCCTAATGCGTGAAAAGATAACACATATCACACTACTACAAAAAGCATTTTCACAGGCGTCTCGATTTTTCAAACACATGTGGTCCGTAAAAAAATGCGACTGTAATGACGAATGAGACAATAACCGCATGTGATGACAGAACATCACAAACGGATTTTAAGAAACAACCGCCTGGGTAATTACATTATTTTCTCAGGCGGTTATTAATTAAAAACCGCCTGTGATGTGGCAAACTTCACAAATGGTTCTTAATTAACCAACACCTGGGTAAATACATGATTTTCACGGGCAGTCATTGTTTAAGAACCGTATGTACTGGTTCAATCATCACAAGCGGTTTTTATTGAAGAACCGCCTGGGGAAAGTCATTGTTTTCACAGGCTGCTTGTTAATTAAGAACCGCATGTAATGCTGATGAGCTCCTGTCAAGCTAATTCCTACACAACAAGCTCTTGTAGATGCAAGTAACACCCGTGGCTCATCATTTGGGTTGTTGAAAGCATCAATTTAAAGCCTGACGATCCTTGGAAGGATTTTCCCATCCATTTGAAGGATTTCTTTCCCTCCTGTCCATTTGAAAACATAGGAAGATGCTCCTTTCTTAATTTTAGTGCCTAAATATATTGACTAAAATCAGTATCTACTCTCTTAGTGCTTCACACAAGCGAGGAAGCGAACAACTTCAATCACAAATCTTGTTTTTACACTTTCATAGGGATTTAACCTAATCATTCAAGCATAGATTCATCAATAAGTGAAGCTTTCTTATCACACATGTTAATGGCAGTTATAAGTGAAGGATGTGCCGAAGCTAACGAAATGAATCGAACTGAAGATAAAGAGATCCTGCATATGAGTGGAAATGTCCATGTTAGACAGTGTGAAGCTATAATGGCAACCTTCAACAACATGAAAAGTGATGTTAATGTTATGCTTGCATCAACCAAGGCATGTTGTGAGGGTATAACACTTGTTGGGGCAAGCATAACTCTGATGCTCCAACAAGTGTTATGCCCTCACAACATGCCTTGGTTGATGCAAGCATAATTTTGGCATCACTTTTCATGTTGTTGAAGGCTGCCATCATAGCTTCATGTTGTCTAACCTGGATAGTGTCACTCATATGCAACATCTCTTTGTCTTCAGTCCCGTTGAGATTTTGTTAGCTTCGACACACCCTTCACTTGTAACTGCCATTAACATGTATGATGAGGAAGCTTCACTTACTAATAAATCTATGCTTGAAAGATTAAGGTCAAATTCCTATGAAAAGGGTAAAAACAAGATTTGTGATTGAAGTTGTTCGCTTCATCGCTTGTGTGAAGCACTAAGAGAGATGGTATTGATTTGTAGTCAATATATTCAGCCATTAGAACTGATAAAGTAGCACCTTCATAAGTTTTTAAAATGGAGAGAAGAGAAAGAAATCTTTCAGGGCCTGTTTGGGTGTACTCAATCTAATTGGATTGAAGTGGATTGGAGTGTAGAATGAACTAATTTTCTCCTCAATCCACCTCAAACCACATATATTGAAGTGGATCCACTCCTATCCAAACAAGCCCTCAAATGGATGAGAAATATTGTCAGACTTCAATTCAAGCTTTTAACAATCCAAATGATGAGTCCCGAGTGTTATTTGCAAGTAAAAGAGCTTACTGTGAAGGGATTAGCTTGACAGGAGCTTCAAGAGTTGTGCTTCTAGATGTTATTTGGAACTAGGCTGTTGGAAGGCAAGCCTGATCATCATAGGTCAAAAGAAATTTATATACACATACAATTTTATAACTTATAGAACAGGTGAAGGTGATAAATATGATAGTCAACAAGCCGAAAAGGATCACGTGTCCAAACTAGTCTTCTCTACCGAAGCTGAATTTAAAAATGTTCGAAACGTGCTATCTAAAGCTAAAATAGAACATTGTTTTAAGTTGATTTTAGAGGATATAAATATATACAATATATATCATACATTTTTTCCAGCATTGACATCTTCTCGCATATAGGGTTTCAAATCCTTTTTAATGCTTCTCTCTACGCGCTTGATGTTTTCTGGTTTGGTAAAAATGTACATCTCTTCATACTGATTATATTCCTCTTCATTATTTCCCACATTCTCAACCCCAACAATATTTTGCTTTCCAGAAACAACTACGTGCACCTTCTCAGTTTCTAGGTCTTGCACATAAAAACTTGTGCAACACTATTGGCGAGAACCCACGGGCCATCTTTATAACCCACTTTATTCAAGTCTACCAGTGTCAGTCCGCAATTGTCCACTTTCACACCATCAGGATGTTTGACCCATTGACACTTAAATACGGGCATTACCATTCTTTCGCCATAATCGAGTTCCCATATTTCCTCTATGAACCCGAAGTATGTCGTCTTCTGCTCTTGTGAATCATAAGCCTCAATACGAACACCACTATTTTGTGCAACACTCTTACCGTCTTTTTCTTTAGTGTAAAATGTGTAGCCATTGATGTCATATGCTTTCCATGATGTCACCAAAGCAGATGGGCCAGAAGCTAACTTCTTCATTGTTGCCTCTTCTATATAGTTTCCTTATGGTATATTTTTGTCCATTAACCATTCAGTGAAACATCTTATGTGCTCTTTTATGATCCAGTCCTTTGTGCGGTCTTGGTTTTTCTACGAAGCTCAATTTGGTGTTCCTCGATGTACGACTCAGCTATTGTGAGTTGTTGTAGTACACCAAAATGTGCACAGTGTACATTCTTGTAATCTTGAACATAAAAGTTTTCTTACCCACTTTGCCTCTCCCACGTAGTCCACCCTCATGTACTGGTATAGGCACACCTATCGGTTTTCCATCTTTGATGTAATCAGCGCAACCCTCAATCACTTCTTCAGTGGCGTATCCTTCCATAATTGAACCCTCTGGGTGAGCACGGTTCTACACATAACCTTTTAATACTCCTAAATATCTCTCCAACGAAAACATATGATGTAAATATAGTGGCCCCAATGCTTTTATCTGATCAACAAGATGTATGATTAGGTGTACTTGCATATCAAAAAAGGATGGTGGGAAACACATCTCAAGCTTGCACATAGTCTCGACGGTGTATGTTTTCAGATAGTCTAAATCTTCACGTGCTATCACCTTTTGCGATACTGCATTGAAGAAGTAACACAAACGTGGGATGACAACTTTTAAATGCTCATGTTTGATGACTCTTATTGCAATGGCAAGGAACATTGTCATCATCATGTGACTGTCATGAGAATTATAGCTGAATAAAGACAAGTCTTTCATCAAGACCAGTTTGCGGATATTGGATGAGAAACTCATGGGCACTTTGATCCCATGCAAGAATTCGCAAATTGTTTTTTTCTCTTCTAGTGTCAAGTTGTAGCTGACTGGGGGAAGGTAATGCTTCCCGTTCGCCTTTTTTACTGGGTGAAGTTGTGGTCTCAAATCAAGATTTACTAGGTCCATACATGAATTTAATCCGTCCTTTGTTTTCCTCGGCATGTCTAGCAAGGTCCCAATGATGCTGTCAAATACATTCTTTGTAACGTGCATCAAATCAATACAATGGAAAAATTCCAGATTCTTCCAATACGGAAGATACTTGAAAAAAATTAATTATTTCTTGAAAGCCATGTCAGTTGTATCATCCAAAGACGTACTTTTCTTTCTCTTGATTCCTTTACATTTTTTACCCTTACCGAAAGCAATATGAATGTTCTTGACCATTTCGAACACAAGTTTTCCACTGTAAGGTTTTGGTGCAGTATCTTTTTTTATTTTGTTATCAAATTGTTCTTCCATCTTCCTATACTTGTGTGTATCTGTCAAGAACTGCCGGTGTCTCATGTACACCGTCTTTCTGGATGAAGTGAGGTATAGAAATCCAGTTCTATCCACCGACTTTACACAACCTTTCTTCCCTTTCATTTGTCCCGATAATATAAGCAGTCCAGAATAATCATGCACGGTAACGAATATCATCGCTCTTAGCATGAAATACTCCTACTTGTACTCATCCCATGTATGTACCCCTTCATTCTATAATATTGCCATATCTTCCATTAAAGGTTCCAAGAACACATCAATTTTGATGTAGGGTTCTTTTGGACCATGGATAAGAACAGATAACAAGATATATATTTTCTTTTGTGACACAACCACGTCGGTAGGTTGTACATCGTTAAGACCACAGGCCATGTGCTGTGTATGCTCCTTTTTTCACCAAACGGATTCATTTTGTCCGTACCCAAGGCAAAACTTACATTTTTGATTTCCTTTGCAAATTTTGGATACAGAATATCAAAATGTTTCCACTGCGTTGCATCACCAGTGTGTCGAATATGTTTTTCATTCTTCTTGCGCTGCTCGAAATGCCAACGCATAAGTTCAGCCTCCCTAGGGTTTGAGAACAAACACTTCAAGCGATCAATTACCGGAAAGTACCACATCACCAAGGTATGAATTTTTCTCTTATTCTTCCCGTCTGCATCGCCAGAAGTATCGTCATTTTCACCTTCAGGACCAATAATAAACTTCTTATTCTTTTAAGACTTTTTCATGTTGGTAACATATTGGTGATTGTAGTCCTTCTTATATATACTGACACCACATATGGGGCATCTAGTTGCGAGCTCATGCTCTTTGCGATACATAATACAATGGTTCACACAAGCGTATATTTTTGTCACACCTAGTGCCATCGGCAAAGAAGTTTCTTCACTTTATGAGTGCTTCTAGGCAGTTTATTTGGATTTGGAAGAATTTCTTCCATAAGAATCAAATGATCAAAGAAACTACAATCGGACCATCCGTGTGTGGCTTTCAACTTTAGTAGTTCTAGGACTGCACGCAATGTAGTAAACTCTTTATCACAACCGGTTGATTCATCATATAAAAGCTCTGTCGCCACATTCTGCAATGTCTCCATTTTACATAAACCTTTACTTGCTCCCATAGAAGTCAATACATATAGTTCAATGTGACGCAACATCTCCTCACAATCGAACTCATTATCATCATCACCATCTTGATTGTCACTACCATCATTGATATGAACATTATAGTCATCTGAACCTCTCTCGTCATCTTTATCAATTTCATGTGTATCTAACTCACCATGCTTTGTCCATATTGTGTAGTTTTTTTTTGAAACCTCTTTTCACCAAATGAGATTGGATTACTATAGTATCTATCCAAGCAATCTTATTTTCACAGTCGATACATGGACATAATATGTCATCTATCTTTTGCAACTTCGCATGTCTCTTGGATGCTTCAATAAAATTTGCAACATTATGAATGTACATAGGATCGGGTCTTGGCATGTTATACATCCACGCTCGATGATCCATGCTTCAATAACAGATTTTTTGTAATATTTATAAAATTTGGCTACATATATGACCTAAAGGTCTTCTATAAAATGACTTTACAGAGACATAACAAGTATGTATCATATGAGTGTATACTAGTATCATGTAGGTCTGTTCATAAGGGTTTCAAGAAAATTTGTTTCATAAATTTCTAAGCTTCTTAGTGGCCATAATGTATTTTTGAAGTCAGGCTTGTTCATTGAAACATTTCATCGAACACGTGATGTGCTTGTATCTATCTTCAACTTTTAATCCTTCAAATCTACCTCTTGTTCTGTAAAATTCATGGGTGAGCTCAAGGGGAGACTAAGCTACATCTTTCAACTTTTAATCGTTCAAATCTACTATAAATCTCAAGTGGGGGGGGGGGGGGAGGGGGGCTGGAGGCATATGCAAACACAACAAAACAAAACTGAAAACAGAACAAATTAAAAACATGATAGTGAAGAAGACGTCTCTTCTAACCTTTTCTCTGTTCGAAGCTTGATCAACTGATGAATGCAGTATCAGCCGATGCACGGTGGAAAATTTTGGCAGCCTGGCGACATCGATGGAAAATCTCCAGGATTAGGTTTTCTGTGGTGCCCGAGGGGTCTTTATATAGGCGTCGGTTTCATAGGCGGTTTTAACGAAACAACCGCCTGTGATAAAAATTAATAAAGTTAGGCTTTTTTTCAGGCTGTTCTTAACTGCTCTCGGACGGTTGGTACTGAATAACCGCCTGAGAAAAAGATCATCTCAGGCGGGTATTACTTAACAACCGTCTGACATAATTGCCCGAGCCTGTTCCTTAGTTTTCTTTTTCCTTGCTTCTTTTTTATTTAGATTCCAATATAAATACTCAAACATGTATAGATTCTGCAAATTGAGTCCAAATTTGATGATTTTTTCTTCTATATTTTTCAAAAATTAACATCTACCACCTGGAAAAAAATTTTAAAACTTGTATAGCTAACATTGTAATGTTTCGGTAAAAATCAAATTAATTCATACTCACATATTATTCACATTTATGTATCTTCTAAAAAAGGGATCCTTCACTGAAATTGGATTGTATGAACATATTGGTATTATTTATACATGTATGTATTTTCTTAAAATTTTTAAAGCATTCCAACATGTCAAAATTCAAATTATCCATAATTCTAACCAAAATGCTCATATACATATGAGGCATTCATCAAATTTTGAACACACATAGATTCAAAAAAAATTAAAAAATCTGAAAAAATTCATAGAGGGAGGTTGGTATGATGACTAAAAAGGTCCATTGAAAAACTAGATGGAAAAATCATTATATTCATCAAGATAGAAATATTACAAATAGCAATTGCTATATGTTTTTTATGTTCTGACCAATTTAAAAAGCTTTATGAAGTGAAATTTAATAGTAACCTTTAATACTCAATCATATCACAAGAAAGTAGAATTTGAGCTTTTGAAAGGCCCCACATTTAACCAACAATATTAATTAAGCTTACATAAAGTTCTTCTCAGGTGGTTGGTACTGAATAACCGCATGAGAAGAAGGTTATCGCAGGCGGTTATTACTTAACAACCATCTGAGATAATTGCCCAAGCCTGTTCTTCAGTTTTCTTTTCCCTTGCTTCTTTTTTTATTTAGATTCCAATATAAATACTCAAACATGTATAGATTATGAAAATTGAGTCCCAATTCGATGATTCTTTCTTCTATATTTTTCAAAAATTAACATCTACCACTGGAACAAATATTTTAAAACTTGTATAGCTAACATTGTAATGTTTTGGTAAATATCAAATTTATTTATACTCACATATTATTCACATTTGTGTATCTCCTAAAAAAAAGGATCATTCACTGAAATTGGATTGTATGAACATATTTGTATTATGTATACATGTATGAATTTTCTTAAACTTGTAAAACCATTCCAACATGTCAAAACTCAAATTATCCATCATTCTAACCAAAATGCTCATATACATATAAGGCATTCATCAAATTTTGAACACACATAGATTAAAAAAATTTAAAAAAAAATCTGAAAAAAATTCATAGAGGTTGGTATGATGACTAAAAAGGTCCATTGAAAAACTAGATGGAAAAATCATTATATTCATCAAGATAGAAAAATGACAAATAGCAATTGCTATATGTTTTTTATGTTCTCGCCAATTTAAAAGGCTTTATGAAGTAAAATTTAATGGTAACCTTTAATACTTAATCATATTACAAGAAAGAGGAATTTGGGCTTTTGAGATGCCCCACATTTAATCAAAAATATTAATTAAGCTTACATAAAGTTCTTCTCAGACGGTTGGTACAGAATAACCGCCTGAGAAGAAGGTTATCTCAGGCGGTTATTACTTAACAACCGCCGGAGATAATTGTCCGAGCCTGTTCTTCAGTTTTCTTTTTCCTTGCTTCTTTTTTATTTAGATTCCAATATAAATACTCAAACATGTACAGATTCTGCAAATTGAGTCCAAATTCAATGATTCTTTCTTCTATATTTTTCAAAAATTAACATCTACCATCTGAACCATATATTTTAAAACATGTATAGCTAACATTGTAATGTTTTGGTAAATATCAAATTAATTTATACTCACATATTATTCACATTTGTGTATCTCCTAAAAAAAGGGATCCTTCACTAAAATTGGATTGTATGAACATATTTTTATTATTTGTACATGTATGAATTTTCTTAAACTTTTAAAAACATTCCAACATGTCAAAATTCAAATTATCTATCATTCTAACATAAATGCTCATATACATATGAGACATTCATCAAATTTTGAACACAAATAGATTTAAAAAAATTTAAAAAATCTGAAAAATTCATAGAGGTTGGTATGATGACTAAAAAGGTCCATTGAAAAAATAGATGGAAAAATCATTATATTCATCAAGATAGAAACATGACAAATAGCAATTGCTATATATTTTTTATGATCTGACCAATTTAAAAGGCTTTATGAAGTGAAATTTAATGGTAACCTTTAATACTCAATCATATTACAGGAAAATGGAATTTGGGCTTTTGAAAGGCCCCACATTTAATAAACAATATTAATCAAGCTTACATAAAGTTCTTCTCAGGCGGTTGGTCCTGAATAACCGCCTAAGAAGAAAGGTTATCTCAGGCAGTTATTACTTAACAACCGCCTGAGATAACTGCCCAAGCGTGTTCTTCAGTTTTTTTCCCTTACTTCCTTTTTATTTAGATTCCAATATAAATACTCAGACATGTATGAATTTTACAAATTGGTCTGATGATTCTTTCTTCTAAATTTTTCAAAAATTAACATCTTCCACCTGGACCAAATATTTTAAAACTTGTATAGCTAACATTATAATATTTTGGTAAATATCAAATTAATTTATACTCACATATTATTCACATTTATGTATCTCCTAAAAAAGGATCCTTCACTGAATTTGGATTGTATGAACATATTTGTATTATTTATATGTGTATGAATTTTCTTAAACTTTTAAAAGCATTCCAACATGTCAAAATTCAAATTATCCATCATTCTAACCAAAATGCTCATATACATATGAGGCATTCATCAAATTTTGAACACATGTAGATTCAAAAAAATTTAAAAAAATCTGAAAAAATTCATAGAGGTTGGTATGATGACTAAAAAGATCTATTGAAAAACTAAATGGAAAATCATTATATTCGTCATGAAAGAAAAATGACAAATTGCAATTGCTATATGTTTTTTATGTTCTGACCAATTTAAAAGGTTGTATGAAGTGAAATTTAATGGTAACCTTTAATATTCAATCATATTACAAGAAAGTGGAATTTGGGCTTTTGAAAGGCCCCACATTTAATCAAGAATATTAATTAAGCTTAAATAAAGTTCTTCTCAGGCGGTTGGTACTGAATAACTGTCACAGCCCGAATTTTAACAAACAGTGAAAATCACTCTAAATTAAAAAATTTAATTAAATCTTGAACAAACATTTATCGTTAATAAAAATCGAGGCGAATGAATGTGTAAAATACAAACACGTGTACATCTAAATACGAATCAAATTATAAAATAAATCTAAACCAAACAAAAATAAATATGAAAGTAGAAAGGAGATCATAATACACGTATATACAAGTGTAAGCGAGCCCACCACTAGCCAAGATAGAAAATAAAGAGAACAGTTTACTGATAAATTACCGTAGACGTTTAGTGCAAACCAATCACAACTCATTTCTACATTCGGGGGAAATAATTAAATAATAAATAAAATTGGCATGTACATATATATATATATAAACAAAATAAATTAGAATATATTCGATGAAACGAGTAACGAATAACTAAATAGATTATTTAGAAACAAAATATACACAAGTTCCATTCCCGCGAGCATAAACCAAAATCTGAATTCAAACTTGAATTCAAACTTACATTCTGAAACAAATAAGAAAAAGAGAAAATAATATGAAACCTTTCCTGCTCCCATTCCAAGCCCGGCCCATTTCTTTTTCCCTTCTCTATTTTTCTGGCGCGGCCCACAATCCCCTCTTCTCCCCCTCGCGGCCCAGCTTGCGGCCTGCCTACCTTTTCCCGTTGCACGCCACGGCCCGTCCCCGCACTATACTGGTTTCTTCTTCCTCCCGTTTCCCTTCACAGACCGACAACCCTGCGCGCACGCCCGACACCGGTAAACCGGGACATGACGCGTCTCGTCCCGCCGCGTCACACGTCGCCGCCCGTCGCCCTCACTCGCCTCCAACCTTACCATCCCGGAATCACGGTGCCGAAGACCAGAACGCCTTTGCGCACCGCCTCAGCTGGCGCCAAAAGCAGCGCCCGCCGGCCACCGTGACCCCCCCCCCCCGGTCGTGTCTCCGTTCTCCCATCACATCACCTGGCACCGATGTCACGTCGCGCGCATGCCCGCTCGTCGCCAGCTAGCAAGCGTGGCGCGTGCGCCACGGAGCCCCCCTGCGCGTCGCCTCTGCCCGTCCCAAAAGGCGCGCCGACCACCGCCTCGTCTCGAACCGCCTGTTACCCTCTATAAAATGGCACCCCTATCTCTCATTCACTCGAGCGAGTTGCCCTCTAACATCTACAGAGCACCTCTGAGCTTGCAAAGCCCTCACCGAGCTGAATTTTGCCGTTCCTCACTTTCCTCCTCTCCGCCGGTGTCCTCGCCGTTCCAACACATCCGAGCCGAGGTAACAAAATTAAACACTCCTACCGTTTAACCAATGTGTAGAACGCGTGAAACACGTGTTGGTTGGTCACTTAGAGCAGTACTCGGCAGATCACGATGGCCCCTCGTCGGCGCCACCACGCACCATAGTCGCCGACGAGCCACGAACTCCCTCCACCCGAGACACAACTCCATGCGTGCTGGTATTCGCTCGTAGGACACGTAGGTGCACTTACTTGGAAGAGAAGACCACCGGAGAATCACTCCCGACTCACCGCCGCCATGTCCGCCGCGTCCCTCCGTCGATGACCGCCGTGGAGACCTCCCTGACCTGGACTAGTGCCCTAACACGCTGACCGCGCTCAGGAACACGCACCCGACACACTAGTACACTGAGCTATTGCACACACGGGTATATCAATGAGCGCACGCTTGCCTTCGCCGTGTACGACCGCCCCTCGCCGTCGCCAGCCGTCGTAGGGTCCTCCCCGACCTAGAAGAGCATCCCAGAACCTTTCTCGAACACTAGAACATGCCCCTAGCAAGCAGTTCCATCAGAATACAGTGCGCATGCGTAGATCGCCTGTGCGCCGCCGAGGTCGCCGCCACGGCCGGCTGCTAGCTACCATTGATGCCTCCTGAGCCCAGCCGAGCCGTCCTACATGTTCGTGGCATCACCTGGGACTCGCCTAACACCTAAACCCGAAGAAGATCGTGTGGGGGCACCAGCTCCGGCGAGCTCCCGTGGCCACCGTCGTCGCCTCCCCAGTTTTGCCTGAGTTGTGCCTACGTGGCACGCACATGTCTGCCACATCAGCGCCACGCAGACGCCACGTCCGCGCCATCAGCCACCTCAGCGCCACCCCGCAGCCCACGGTTGAGTGGACTCGGTCCACGTTGGCCGAAGGCCCATAGGCCGCTGTCACTTGGGTCCCACGTGTCAGAAGCCGAAAATGCTAGGTGCACACACACTGACCCCTGTGACCCAATGTCAGCCTCACTGTACGCTAGAAAACTGCTACGTCCACCTGCTTGGTGTACATAAAAAATTATAATCCACAATTCCATATATGATAAAATTATGGAAAAATATCCTAAAAACCCCTAATTGCTTTTAGAGCATAATAGGAGTGTCTGATGGTATGAATTGCTTGTATATGTTGTGTTAAATATTATTGGTTCACAAAAATAAATTAATCGATTAAGGGACTAATGAAACATTATGTTAGGCTCTAAAATGATAACCTTCTTATTAATAGTTTTCTAGGAATTCCCTAAAAATTATTTAATGACTATTAGAGAATAAACCAATGAAATGAGATGTAGGAAATGTGAGACTCATTATTAACCAATGAAGATCATTTGATTAACTAGGAAATTGGAAAAGTCAATGTTTAGCCTCTCACCCTGATAAAACCCACCACAAGGGAATATAAGAAAAGTATTAGGAATACTAATTGGTATATATAATGTAATTAAAACTAGTGTTCAACAAAATATACAATACGAGGTAGTAAACCAATTGTCCTATAGAAAATGATTAAACTATCAAAGTTAGTGGAAAGCTTGAATAAACAAACTCCCTCACATATAATTACCCAAGAATCATTAGAAAATATTGCTAGCCATATATAATATATTGTGAGTATAAATTGGCTAATATAAAATATAGGATAGGGAATTGATTATCCTTCCTATATGAAAACCAAGTGAATAATCGTAAATAGTGAAATACACGTGGAAGCTCCCAATTAAATAATCTATCCGTAAATGACCTTCTAAATATTCCAAGGAATATATATAACTAGAACCTTATATGGTAATGGACTAAAATAGAATATCGGATAACGAACCAACTAGTGGCATTATAGAAAAGCAACTAGAAGGATTTTAGATAATAGGAATTCACATACAAAATCTAAATAAAATGGACCCTTCACTAGTAATTTCTGAAAGTCCTAATAGTCATAATACACTAATGTAGTTCTAAAATAAGTTCATTACTTTTAGAATACATTAAGAAAATAATAGATTAAAAACCATATGAGTTAACAAGACATACACGATACGTTATCGAAACTACTGAGATGACTCGAACATCAAAACATGTGCTTAGACTCTAAAATAAGTAGGCCTTACATTAGTAGAACCTTAGTTAATATACCATTATGAAGATAGAGTAAAAATAAAGAAGACCCATATAAATTGTGGTCAACTCATTAACCACAATATAGGCAATTTATAGAATAAACTAGTGAGTTCACCTTAAATGTCATAAACCAAGTAAATAACTAAGAAGACTGATAAAACATTTATATCCTTTAAACGACCACTTAGTTGACCAATAAAATAGTAGCATTTCCAGATAAGCCACCAGTAGAATGGCGTATTCTCCAATAAACCTTATAAGAATTTTACTAACCGCGTTATTGAATGATTGTTCGTGTTTATTGGATTTCTCGGATCTTTATCGATGTTTCATATTTTATTCGCATAAATCCATACATAGTAATCGGAGAGTTCGCGAAGGAGATACACAAGACACGGATCACGAAGAACAAGACAAGGACTTTGATAAACCACTGTAAAGGCAAGCTCTAACTCCTTGATCATATTTCACCTATGTTTTGCAATCGCACCTATGGCCTGTTTTCATTGCATGACTGTATGTCTATTTTAAAATATTGTTATGCTATGAACCACTTGATGTGGTAGCATGAGCTATGTTGATGACTGAGTATCGGTGTTAGCTCTAGCCAATGATGAACAGTAACACATAAGTTACTCGCTATCAATGGCTTGAAACAAGACATTGTATCAGTTACGATAATAGCAGTGACTATCACAATCCCCTCCTTGACCTTGACAACACAACCCCTTGACAACCTAACAGCTTCATCACTGCGCTATAGCAGCGATGTGAGCAGCTCCTTGTTAGTACTATGCTTAGGAACCCCTGCGATATTCGCATCGCGAACCACTACACACTGTATACATGATTGTGAAATGTGTTAAAAAGTGTTTGGTGGTGTGAGTTAGGATATGTGCGGGATATTAATGAACTGTGTGTGTGAAGGGGATGGGTGGTTGAGGCGGGTATGGTGATGGGATGTTGCGGGCTCCCTAAGAGGTATACTAGCTGCAGCTGTGCATTCGGTGTAATCCACCGATCGGCGCTGAGTGCTTCAGTAATAGTCCAATGACCATGTTTTCTGAACTAGCCTTGTGCTGAGTACTTCAGTTTAGTTCCATGTTGGGTGTTCCGAACTAGTCCTCTAGCCAAGGACGGATGGAGCCGCCTCACCAATATAAGGACAGGTTCATTTGACCTCAACATAGTGATTTTGTACAACTACAGAACCTGTATGGGCAGGACTCCCCTACCTTTATGGTAACTGTCACAAGAGAAAACCTGGAGAGCCATGGAGGGCACGGTGGACCAGGAAATGGCACAGAGACCGAGGGTCGTCTGGTGTCTGGCTGGGTTGGTATTACCTGAATAGCCCTTGGGTCGGGCCGAGGTGTCATTGTGGGGTTACGCGCTAAAGATGGGATGAGCATCATGTCATACCCTTGCTAGTTGTGCATGGCATATGGGTAAAGTGTACAAACTCTGCAGAGTCTTGTTCTATCTGGATAGCTGTTGTCACAGTCTTGGCATACTATGCTTTGGGCTCCTATTGATTAGTATTAGCACAACTCCTTGAAGTGTGTGTGTGGGTGGCCGAGGCCGCCGTGTTTTGGGAAAGAGTTGGCATGCGTGTCGGAGTCATCAGGGCCTTGGGTCCAAAGACTCATATAAAAGTGAGGGAACTGGCGGGATGGTCTGAAACTCCTCTAGGGCCTGCCAACAATAATAATACAGATTAAACTACCTCTCCCTCTTATTGCAAAACTCTTTTCAAAGAGAACCTGCATAAAATGCTTTTCGGCAAAACTAAGCCGTATGGCCTCTCCTTGCTACAAACCCCAATGCATGATACACCTCCCCTTGAGTAGTGTTAGGGCTTGCAGAGTACCTTATGTACTCACTCTTGCTTTATATGTGGTTTTATCAGAAGACAAAGAAGCTGAAGCATGTGAGGATGACGACTAGGTCTAGTCCTACTTCCCAAGTCTGCCTGTTGGGCATGGCGCCGTTCTGCACCACTGTTTTGAAGATTTTTCTATTTTGGTGGTCATCTCCGACCACATACAATGCAATTTAGAACATGGTTGTAAGACTTCTATTGATTATGAATAAATAATCGTTGTATGAATCTCGATCTATTCTGTTGTGCGTACCAACTACTGATCCAGGGATTGGTACGAGATGCACAAGTGGACCCTCGAAAGGCAGGTGCTGACAATAACCATCTGAGAAGAAGGTTATCTCAGACGGTTATTACTTACCAACCGCCTGAGATAATTGTCCGAGCCTGTTCTTCAGTTTTCTTTTCCCTTGCTTCTTTATTTATTTAGATTCCAATATAAATACTCAAACATGTACAAATTATGCAAATTGAGTCCAAATTCGATGATTCTTTCTTCTATATTTTTCAAAAATTAACATCTAACACCTGAACCATATATTTTAAAACCTGTATAGCTAACATTGTAATGTTTGGTAAATATCAAATTAATTTATACTCACATATTATTCACATTTTTGTATCTCCTAAAAAAAAGGATCCTTCACTGAAATTGGATTGTATGAACTTATTTGTATTATTTATACATGTATGAATTTTCTTAAACTTTTAAAAGCATTCCAACATGTCAAAATTCAAATTATCCATCATTCTAACCAAAATGCTCATATACATATGAGACATTCATCAAATTTTGAACACAAATAGATTTAAAAAAATCTGAAAAAAATCATAGAGTTTGGTATGATGACTAAAAAGGTCCATTGAAAAACTAGATGGAAAAATCACATCAAGATAGAAACATGACAAATAGAATTTGCTATATGTTTTTTATGTTCTGACCAATTTTAAAGGCTTTATGAAGTGAAATTTAATGGTAACCTTTAATACTCAATCATATTACAAGAAAATGGAATTTGGGCTTTTGAAAGGACCCACATTTAATAAACAATATTAATTAAGCTTACACAAAGTTCTTCTTAGGCGGTTGGTACTGAATAACCACTTGAGAAGAAGGTTATCTCACACGGTTATTACTTAACAACCGCCTGAGATAATTGTCCGAGTCTGTTCTTCAGTTTTCTTTTCCCTTGCTTCTTTTTTATTTAGATACCAATATAAATACTCATACAAGTATGGATTCTACAAATTGAGTCTGATGATTCTTTCTTCTATATTTTTCAAAAATTAACATCTACCACCTGGACCAAATATTTTAAAACCTGTATAGCTAAAATTACAATATTTTGGTAAATATCAACTTAATTTATACTAACATATTATTCACATTTGTGTATCTCCTAAAAAAAGGATCCTTCACTGAATTTGGATTGTATAAACATATTTGTATTATTTATACATGTATGAATTTTCTTAAACTTTTAAAAGCATTCCAACGTGTCAAAATTCAAATTATCCATCATTCTAAACAAAATGCTCACATACATATGAAGCATTCATCAACTTTTGAACACACGTAGATTCAAAAAAATTTAAAAAAATCTGAAAAAATTCATAGAGGTTGGTATGATGACTAAAAAGATCCATTGAAAAACTAAATGAAAAAATCATTATAATCGTCAAGAAAGAAAAATGACAAATTGCAATTGCTATATGTTTTTTATGTTTTGACCAATTTAAAAGTCTTTATGAAGTGAAATTTAATGATAACCTTTAATACTCAATCATATTACAAGAAAGTGGAATTTGGGCTTTTGAAAAGGCCCCACATTTAATCAAGAAAATTAATTAAGCTTAAATAAAGTTCTTCTCAGGCGGTTGGTACTTAATAACCATCTGAGAAGAAAGTTATCTCAGACGGTTATTACTTACCAACCGCCTAAGATAATTGTCTGAGCCTGTTCTTCAGTTTTCTTTTCCCTTGCTTCTTTTTTATTTAGATTCCAATATAAATACTCAAACATGTACAGATTGTGCAAATTGAGTCCAAATTCGATGATTCTTTCTTCTATATTTTTCAAAAATTAACATCTACCACCTGAACCATATATTTTAAAACTTGTATAGCTAACATTGTAATTTTTTGGTAAATATCAAATTAATTTATACTCACATATTATTCACATTTGTGTATCTCCTAAAAAAAAGTGATCCTTCACTGAAATTGGATTGTATGAACATATTTGTATTATTTATACATGTATGAATTTTCTTAAACTTTTAAAAGCATTCCAACATATCAAAATTCAAATTATCCATCATTCTAACTATAATGTTCATATACATATGAGAAATTCATCAAATTTTGAACACAAATAGATTTAAAAAAAGTTTAAAAAAATCTGAAGAAATTCATAGAGGTTGGTATGATGACTAAAAAGGTCCATTGAAAAACTAGATGGAAAAATCATTATATTCATCAAGAGAGAAACATGACAAATAGCAATTGCTATATGTTTTTTATGTTCTGACCAATTTAAAAGGCTTTATGAAGTGAAATTTAATGGTAACCTTTAATACTCAATCATATTACAAGAAAATGGAATTTGGGCTTTTGAAAGGCCCCACATTTAATAAACAATATCAATTAAGCTTACATAAAGTTCTTCTCAGGCGGTTGGTACTGAATAACCGTCTGAGAAGAAGGTTATCTCCGATGGTTATTACTTAACAACTGCCTGAGATAATTGTCCGAGCCTGTTCTTCAGTTTTCTTTTCCCTTGCTTCTTTTTTATTTAGATTCCAATATAAATACTCAGACATGTATGGATTCTACAAATTGAGTCTGATGATTCTTTCTTCTATATTTTTCAAAACTTAACATCTACCACCTGGACCAAATATTTTAAAACTTGTATAGCTAACATTATAATATTTTGGTAAATATCAATATAATTTATACTCACATATTATTCACATTTGTGTATCTTCTAAAAAAAGGATCCTTCACTGAATTTCGATTGTATGAACATATTTGTATTATTTATACATGTATGAATTTTCTTAAACTTTTAAAAGCATTCCAACATGTCAAAATTCAAATTATCCATCATTATAACCAAAATGCTCATATACATATGAGGCATTCATCAGATTTTGAACACACGTAGATTCAAAAAAATTAAAAAAATCTGAAAAAAATCATAGAGGTTGGTATGATGACTAAAAAGATCCATTGAAACACTAAATGGAAAAATCATTATATTCGTCAAGAAAGAAAAATGACAAATTGCAATTACTATATGTTTTTTATGTTCTGACCAATTTAAAAGTCTTTATGAAGTGAAACTTAATGGTAACCTTTAATACTCAATCATATTACAAGAAAGTGGAATTTGGGCTTTTGAAAGGCCCCACATTTAATCAATAATATTAATTAAGCTTAAATAAAGTTCTTCTCAGGCGGTTGGTACTGAATAACCATCTGAGAAGAAGGTTATCTCAGACGGTTATTACTTACCAACTGCCTGAGATAAGTTAATCTTCTCAGGCGGGTGGTAATTATCACCCGCCTGAGATAATCATCTTCTCAAGCGGTCGTACTTAATAACCACCTTAGAAGATAGGCGTCGATATATAGCCCTCAGCTGCGTTGGAAAAACCTAACCCGGGCGAAATCACTTAGACGTCGTCAGGCTGCCAAAATTTCGTTTGCCACCAAGTCTTCGCCGCTCTTGCTGTCGAGCTTCGCCCGTCTCTGCCGAGCTCCACCGTCGTCTCTTCCAGGTACGCCGAGCTTCGCCGTCGCCGCCGTGCTTCGCCCTCGCCACTTCCAGGTACGCCGGTTTTGCCCTCGCTGTCGTTGCTGACCTTCGGCCTTCCCTCCTCTATCCCCGTGCCGCCTCCCTCCTCGCCCTCGCCGCCGGCAATCCTCACGCTCGCCGCCGGCCAATTCAAATGGTGACTTGCATATATTTCCTTAATCAATGTTTTGGAACTCTAGGTGCATTGGTCAGTCGCCTCAAGAAGATGAACTGTGTCGCCCTAGGTGCATAAATTTACTCAAGTTTTTGAACCCTAGCCGTCCCACGATGGTATGGGTTAGTTTTTATTTTGCAAAGTTTCAAGCTTAGCCATGCTTATACCGGTAAAAGTTGAATTGTGTGGCAAGGCCACCACTGTTAACGAGCTTAGGGCATAATATACTTGGATATGAGATAATAGTACTCCTTGTGATGAATATTATCACCCCTCGTGGGAACGGGTTTGTAAGATGTTATTTTAACATGACATTACAGGTGTCGATGCTGTTGTGGGTAGATATTGTTAAACTCTTGTTGTTTTCAAATGTTGATTTTCACTACATAGTGCTTGTTTTATGTGAACTTGAACCTTTAGTGGAAGATGTGTTCCTTGCAAGTTTAACCGCATCATTGCTCAATAAACTTGTATATATTTCAAAAAAACTTACCAATTCTTGTATGCATTATTTAAACCTGTAATTCTAAATTTGTGGTTTATTTGTGTGCTTGTGATATATGCAATGTTGTCAAATTCTATGTTGTGATCATGAGATGATTAAGAGGAAAAATGGCGTGGACGATTAGAGGACCGACTAGGGTCGACTAGGATCGATTAGTCACCCTAGTCGACGATTAGTCGTCCTAATTGACCTAGTCGGTGGATAGGCAACTAGGGTCAACTAGGCGACTTGAAAACATTGTGAATTGTAAATTGTTATTGTTTAATTGTTGATATAATTGTTCTTGTCGGCTTTTTATACAAGCAATACACATGCCTAGCTAATTCCTTAGTCAGTCACCTTGGTCAGTCGCCTTAAACCCTAGAATGCCTTATCAAACCCTAGAATGCTTCCATCTTTTTCTTCATGCAACAATTCATGTAGAGTTAATATGCCATTCATTATATTTTTGTCTTATTAGTTATAGCATAGAAAGCCCTAAGAAGACTGGCGCTGGTAGTAACAATAAAGAAGATAATATGGAGTTTACTAACTCCGGCAATTTAGGCTCCTTTCACAGTCCATCAGATCCTTTTACGAATATAAAAATTAAGAAGACTTCAGAGTATCTCGACCTGGAATATAATCCTACCGACGAGGTATGGATCACGAATCCTAACTTCAGCAGTTCAAGTTAGTGTTGGTTGTCAATTATACAAAGTCTTATAATTCTTTTCTACCTAGATTAATCGTGAAGACAACAAGGTGACTTCAGCTCCTAAAACCGCAGAAGGTTCTCCAATGGATGAATCCTCAGGTTCTCTCAAGCGGAAATGAGGGCAACGAGGTCCCAATAAGGGTCCATTAGACTGCATCATGTACATAACAAGGGTCGGTCCAGGTGGGCTTCCCCAAGAACCACTGAATTTAGTTACCAAGTACCGAAATGCATGCGGTTTTCTTGTTAGAGAGCTCATGCCGATCACAACCGAGAATTGGAGAAAATTACCTGAGGAGACCAAGAATGAGTTGTGGGAAAGGATAAAGAAACAATTCAAGTTTCCGAAAGGCATGGAAGAAGCTGTAAAGAAAGCAAAATTGGTCTCTCGCGGCAAGAAGTTTCGTGGCTAGAAGAGTGAAATGAATGCTTATGTTAATGTCGATAAGGTCCCTAGCCCGAGGAAGATGGGAAAAATCACACAAGCTCAGCGGCAAGAATTTGTTCGTCAAAAGACCATACCTGATGCTAAAGCCCTAAGTGCAACTAGGTCAGAGCTTGCCAAAAAGAACAAATACCATCATCGCTTGGGGTCTGCCGGATATGCCCCCAAGGTCCAGAAATGGAATAAGATATTAGACAAAACTACCAGTAAAGGCAATCCTCACCCATTAGAAGGCTGCGATGAGAGAACTCAGCGGTGGGTCTTTGCTCGGTCAGGTTTGACCAGCGAGGGCAAACTTGAAAAGCCTGACACTGTGAATGAAGTAGGGAAAAAAAATGAAAGAAGCAATTAAAAAGCAACAGAAGGGTCTCTTCAAGCCAAAGAGGAAGAATGACCAACTTACCGTTATCCTAGGAAACCCTGAACACAGTGGACGGGTTCGAGCAGTCTCTTCTCAAATGTCTTGGCTAGATGGTTTCCCTAAAGATAAATACACATATAGAAGACGTGAGAAGTTCAAGAAAACACTTGATGAAACGATTGCTCAAAAGGTCAAAGAAAATATGCAAGAAATAATGGAACAACTTAGACAATTTGGACAATTAGTGGCACCGAGTAAAGCGATGGTTCCCATGCAAAAGGAGCAATTGGTATCTCCAACTGCATACCTAGCAGCATAGGTTCTATGCCAGGCTCAGGGTCAACCCATAAATTCGCTGTCGATGATATTTCTAAGGACAAATCTTGTCGTCTTCTTGTCCCGATCGGCAGAGCAGGTAACAAAACCAAACAGGTTGCCACTGCTATGGCAAAGCCTGATCGTGACTTCAATGGCAATCCACTTCCGTTGTATTATGTTGTGGTGCAAGTTCTTCAGATCATTGATAACGACTATGAAGATTATGAAATAGACCACATCACACATGAGAGGATCGCGACTCTGGGACAGGCTGTCAACCAATTAATCCTTTGGCACCGTCGCGATATCGTGTTGGACAATGAGCCGATTTCTAGCCCCGTCGCATCTCAAAATACTGCAACCCCGTCTTCTAAGGCGAAAGTCCAGGAAGATCCACTCTCAGACCAGGAAGATCCACTCCCCCTAAGTCTCTGCAAGGATGATAACCAAGAGCAACAAGTTGGACAACAGCTTCAAGCAGTACCAGAGCAAGCTGTTGCTAGTAAAGAGCACTAGTTGAGCAACAACTTGAAGTAGTACTAGAGCCAGCTGCTGGGAGTAAAGAGCAATCAGTTGAACAATAGGTTCAACAACAAGCCAGTGTCCAACTTCCGTCGATAGTGCCTATCAAAGTTAGCTCATACAAAATTAAGAAACCTTCATCAGAAGTGTCAAAGTATTTGGAAACTATGAAGGAAAATATTAGAAAATTGAGTGCATCTCATTCTTCTCATGAGCCAGTATTAGAAGATATCGACGAGTGGGAAGAAGACTGTGTTATGTATAATCGGCGGAAGGCTTTAGTTAAACCAGGAGTTCCAATATACAAGCTTGAGGATGCTCCTCCTAAATTTGAAAATGGGAAGCTGTTCATGACATCCGTACAACTTAGCAAACAACCTACCCACCTCAAAAGAATGCACGAGTGGTACATCCTTGCCATCACAAAATATGATCTTTCTTGTGTCACATTTTGTATTCCAAAAGGTGCATTCTGGAGCAGATAAACGAGTCATTTTATTTGAAGAGCTGCATACCCTTTTCTATCGAGGCATGCTCAAAATCAACCTGCTACTCGTCTAGTGCTTGTAAGTGCCTCTAATATTTTGCATTTGCTTTTATTACTACACGCATACACATTTCATGAGATTATAACAATTCTGGACTTCTTCAATAGGATGCAATACATGGATAATGAAAATATGAAACACAAGATAGGTATCTTTGACCCTACACGAATTGCAAAGACACTATTCGACGTCAAGGTGGGTCGAGACTCAGCATAGTTCAAGCACATGAAAAAAAAAAGAATTTGAAAAATCAATCGCAAAACTTAAGAAGGATAGAAGGATAGGAGTTGCAGCTTACATAGAACATGCAATATTTAACTTTGTCAGGGATGACAAGAACCTCGTAAAGGCTCCGTACCACTTCGAGTAACTTCGACACATGACATTAAAATAGCAATTATTGCTAATTGTTAACACGTGTGTTTGTATGTGTCCAGTAATCACTACATAATGATCTTCATCAGGCCAACGTAGGGTTTGGCAACAGTCTTGGACTCAGCCGATTACAAACATTTCCTTTCCATTTTGAAATTGTCATTTATTCAATAATTTTAATTTACACACATTTAGAATTTGTTGACAAGTTTTATATGACATTTCTTGTATTACAGCGCTTGGCGGTTTTACTCGGAATAGCTTGGCGGCCAGAGACCTCCTAATACGAATGCATTGGACATTAAAACATATTATTCTTATCTGAAGTAGCCCGCTGAGAGTGTCTTATGCGGGTATTATGTATGCGAGCATCTTCGGACTGCCAGCGAATATAGAGTGAATCATGAGGATGTAAGTTATCCTTAATATCGATATCTTATTTTCTTACTTTTGAGTTTCATTTTCATTGTAACTAGCATAGTTTAATACTTATATTCTCTGTTGTTCAATATTACCAAAAACATTATTTTATATTTTGATTCCAACTTCAAAATTCAATTGCTCATAGTACAATTGCTCCAAAAATACCAAATAACCCTGTGTACTCTCACTTTGATTTATACTTTGAGATTGTTCAAACCAACACGTTCGAAACCTTGTTATGTGTTTCATTGCAGCACACAAAGAATGCGAATGAAGAATGGCCTGTTTGTAGAAGTATTTCTGGTGGAGGAGCCGACAAGATTGCTGTTGAACTGTGTCAATTCATGTGTCACGAAATTTTGCACAAAAGAGGGAAGTTCTATGATGAGAATGGTGCAATTGTTGATGTGCAAACTTTGTGACTATGCCAATAGAAACAGTTTTTAGTGAAAACTTGTAAACTATGAGATGAATTGTATGTGTAACTTGTACATATGTATATTATTTTAGTGAAATTGACTTCTTTGAGATGACTTCTGTGATGATATTGTTGAATTCTGTGATTATATTGAATTGACCTGGAAATTAGAAATAACAGCAGGTAGTACTGCATAGGGTATACCTTATCACAGGTGGTTATTTACCTACGGCCAGAACTGCCTGTGAAATATCATTATCACAGGCGGCTAGATATAGGTAAAGAACCATCTATGATAACCTAATTATCACATGCGGCTACTGTTATGGTACAAACTGGCTGCGATAAACTATCTTCACAAGCGGCTTGTCATAGGTAAAGATCTGACTGTGATAACACAATTATCACAGGCGGTTATGTATGTTGCACGACCCGCCTGTGATAATATGTCTTCACATACGTCTAGTCTAAGTAAAGAACTGCCTGTGATAATGTGTCTTCACAGGCGGTTTCACTTCTCCGCGTTTGAAATTGCGGATTATCACATGCTCTTCATTTTAGGCGGTTTAAGAAACCGCGTGTGATAATAGGTTTGGAGCCGCCAGCGATGAGGCTTATCGTAGTAGTGTCAAGAACGATGAATATGAAATTCCACCACTACGTAAGAAACTCAAATAGGAGACAAATATCGGCGACATGCTAAAAGGTGAACGTCTCTGATAAGCTTATGCGAGATGAGCCCGCTTCAGCGAGGATCTGCCATGGATCGATTGAATGTACAAGGAGATGCATTAGAATACAGCCCATCTCAGTTAAGTAGGTATCCGAGATGCGCCCTCCTCTCTGACAAATGGGAGACACGCTTTCATTGAGCGCGACTCATATTTGTTACGTAACTGAGACAGACATTCCCTGCAGTGCGTCTCCTTTCATAATCAAATCTGGCGCGTCTCTCATACCCACTGGTCAGGCGCGTCTCCTTTTGTTATGGAATCGGGCTTGTTTCCCATTCCCTCTATAGAGAGACGTGCTTTATATCGGTTCGTCTCAATTTTTTGTTGCCCTTCTATGACCTCCCATCTATGGCAGAACAAGTGGCTACTAGATATGCCCTGTTTTTGCCTTGTTCTTTCCCTCTTTGTAGGTGCCCTTATAAAAGTCTTGCGTTGATTATCAGTGGATCTTAAAATAAAGAGTTAGTCCTCTTCTCCTGTTTCTTACTATTTATCCCTTTAGACCTTGACTATCAGTGGATTGAAATTGATTTAGCTCTTCTTTTCTGTACGTAGATGTTGTCGAATCGAAGTTGGATGTATGGGTCGCGCCTTTGTAATGAATATATCTAAGGGGTAGATGCATTTATCGATTTCGCGAAGAAAGACATGTTGGACAACATTAGAGGGACTATTTGTTGTCCTTGCAAACACTACAAGAATGAGAAGAAATATCGCCACAGATGAAGTGTTGAGGTCACATTTGATCACGCATGGATTCATGGTGGATTATTGATGTTGGAACAAACATGGGGAGGAGGGGATTAATGAAGAAGGGATGAGAGATTTATATCTGGAGAGGGAGCTCCCTACTAGTGTTGAAGAAGATCACGATGAAGATGTGAATGAGCCAGATATATCAGGGTTCACCGATGATGACATTGAGTTTTAGGTGCATAACATAGAGGAGGTAGTATGCAATATCGAGAGACATGGCGACAATGATCGATACAATAATGGTGAACTTGCAAATTACAAGAAGATGGTCAAAGACTCGAAGAAGTCATTGTATCATGGTTGTGCGGCTAAGTACACCAGACTGTTTGCAATGGTAAAACTTTTCCAGTTGAAGGCGAGCAACGAATGGAGTGATTGTAGTTTTAAAGAATTGTTGACGCTCCTTAAAGACATATTACCCTAAGGCAACACGGTCCCTACAATAGTTTATGAAGCAAAATAGATAATATGTCCACTGGGTTTGGAGGTGCAGAAAATCCACACGTGCAAGAATGATTGCATTTTATATTGTGGACGTGAGTACAAAAACCTCGAGAAATGCCATATTTGTCGAGTGGAGCGATTCAATCGTAGGAAAGACGATGGTGATGATGAGAACTGCAATAGAAGAAAAAGAGGGCGTAAAAGGTGTTTTGATATTTTCTTGTTTGAAGCGTTGGTTTGCAAATAAGAAGAAGTCAGAACTGTTGTGATGGCACAAAGAGAAGCATAAGCAGGATGTTGGAATGATAAGACATTATGCTGATGCCACGCAGTGGTGAAACATTGATTCACAAAATCCTGAATTTGCCATTGATGTGAACAATATTAGGATCGCAATGAGCACCGATGACGTGAATCCTTTTTCGAACAGTAGCACACATAGCACATGGCAAAATTGTGCTAACAATTTTGAACCCTCCTCCTTGGTTGTGCAACAAACGAAAATATATTATGATGTCAGGACTGATACCGTGGGGCCACAACAACCTGGGAATGACATCGTCACTTATTTCAGGCCTCTGGTTGAAGATCCAAAGCAGTTGTGGTACAACGACGGAGTGCAGGCCTGGAATGACCACAAGCTTGAGTACTTTCTCCTCAAAGCTATTTTATTTGTGACTGTTAGTGATTCTCCAACGGCACATAACTTGTCCGGACATAGTAAGAAAGTAGGTTGCGGATGTCCACATTATATGAGAGAAACAAACTCACAGTACTTTAGCGAGTGACGAAAAATAGTGTACATAGGACATCGATGCTACATTCCAATGAAGCACCCGTTTCGGAATATGAAGGATAATTTCAATGGTAACACTAAGAAGAGGTGTCCTCCACCTCATCTTATGGGTCATGAAGTCTATGAAATGGTCAAGGATATCCATGTTGTTCTTGGTAAGTGGGAAAGGACTGGCAAAAATACTGGCGAAGATGACATGTGGGAGAAGCAATCGATTTTTTTGGGAGCTACCGTATTGGAAAGACTTAGATGTCTATCATTCGATTGATGTGATGCATGTTGAGAAGAATGTGTGTGAGAGCCTACTCGGGACATTGCTTAACACAGTTGGGAAAACTAGGGACCATGGACATGCACGGGCAGATCTAAAGAAAATGGGAATTAGGCCTAAGTTGTGGGTCGATGACTCGGTAAAAGAAACGAAACTACCCACATCATGCATCACCCTTTCAAAAAATGAAAAGAAACAGTTTTGTGGGTTCTTGAAAAATGTGAAATATCATCCGGCTACTCGATGAACGTCTCAAGGATTATTTCATTTCCAGATCTAAAAGTAGCTCCCAGTGTGAAGTCTCATGATTACCATGTATTCGTTACACGGATGATTGCTGTTGGAATTCGAAATATCCTACCGGTCAATGTTCGGGGGGCTATAATGAACTTTTGCTTTTTCTTCAATGCAATTGGTCAAAAAGTACTATGTGAAGAAGATCTCGAGTCATTGGAAAAAGGCACTATGAAACTTTATGCTTCCTTGAGATGTATTTTCCACCTGCCTTTTTTGACATTAGCGTCCATTTCACAACTCATCTTATTAAAGAGATAAAGCTACTTGGCCATGTGTTCCTCCACCAGATGTATGCATACCAGAGATTCAATGGCATACTGAAGTCCTTCGTTAGAAATCGAGCTTAGCCTGAGTACAGCATGGTACAAGGATACTCTATAGAGGAAGTTATGGAGTGGGATCTAAACTACACTGACCCGAGTAACCGATTGGTGTTCCCAAGTCTCGTCATGAGGGGAGACTCACAGGAAAAGGGACCATTAAGAACAAGGCTATAACTCAAGATTCACATTTATTCTGTGCTTATTACCATGTGTTGCAACACATGTCCATTGTGTCACAGTACCTCGATGAGCACAAGGAGGTGGTGCTTAGAGACAATCTGGCTGCAATGAATCATGGTTAGCAAATGAACACAAAAGAAAATTCATTGACTAGCTCCGGGTTTGGATTTCTCACTCATCAGATACTCAAACAAGTGAATACCTAAAAAAGTTGGCTTGTGGTTGTATATTCACATTTATTACATATCAAGGGTACGACATAAATGGATACACGTTCTACACTATAGAACAAGATAAGAAAAATCACGTATAAGAATAGTGGTGTTCGTGTTGATGTTTATAATGTCGCGGGCCAAGACAAAGACATGTACTATGGTCAAATACAAGAGATCTGGGAGCTTGACTTTCAAGGATTCAAGATTCCTCTTTTCCGTTAAAACTGGGTTGATGGAATCAAAGGCATTGTACAAGACAAGTACGGGTTCACTAGCATTGATCTTAACCGTCAAGGATACAAGTCGGAGCCTTTCGTGTTAGTGGAACACGTTGCTCAAGTGTTCTATGTTCCAGACACAACAAATAAAAGACTTAAGGTGGTTATACATGGAAAACGATGAATCATCGGAGTCGAGAATGCCGTCAATAAGGAAGAGTTTGACCAATTTGATGAGATTCCTCCTTTTGTAACCTCGATGATCAAGCCAATAATACCATTGGCCAACGAACTTCCTTACTTGCAGAACGACCACCATGAAAAAGTCAAGAATTTCAAAAAACCAAGACCGCAACGTAAAGTAACAAATTGATTGTGTGTAAATATGCTCAAATATGTGAAAATATGGTCAATTGAGTGAAAATTTGACTTGCATTTGGATATTTGTGTGATATATGCTCAAATGTGTGAAAATATTGCCATTTGATTGAAAATTTGACTTTCATTGGTCATATGTGCTCTGTTTCTTATGGAGAAGTGCTGATGCCTTGTGTTCTGTTTCTTATGGAGAAGTACTAATGTCTTGTGCACTGTTTCTTATGGAGAACTACTGAATATAGCACTTGCTCTGCCCTGGAAAATAGGATACAAATGTGATGTGAGATGCGCCTCACAAAGGTGTGTCTCTCACAAAGGCGTGTCTCTCAGGCGTGCCTCACAAAGACGCCTAAACCCTAAACCCAAAGTTTGAAAGGGGAAAGCGATGTTAACTGCGGTCGCACTAAAAAAAGTTGGTAAACCTTGTGTTCAACTTCGTCAATACTACATGGAAAATTACAAAAAGTGTGATACCATACTAATGGCATTGAAGGATAAACAATTTCTCTCAAGTGATGGCGCTTTTGTCATCACATGTTCCGGTCTCTATGACCTTTTCAACCTCGACGCATTGGATGTCTCTCTAATATGCTACTTTACATTGTAAGTCCTCAAAAACTAGGTTCTTTAATACATATACTCAATATAAGTGTTATATGTAACAAATTTGGCATTCTGCGTGTAGGCACTAGCAACAACATACTCATCATAACACGGGAAATGCGTCTCCTGCATATCTTGACCCGCAAGTACAGCGAGAACTTATATTCAAATGTCGAGCGGCCGAAAAGACGTTGTTCAATATTTTGTGAAGGCAATGAAACACTACAATGATAAGGAGCTCCTAGTCGTACCGTTCAACACGGGTAACCATTGGGTAACCATAGCAATTTTTACAAGGTACAACCAAGTCTGATACTGTGACTCCTCAAGGCCGAGAGGTAAAAAACTGACGAGCGGATAACCTGTACATGGAGTGATATCTCTTCCGTTATTGACGAGTAAGTTCCTTCTTCACTTTAGTTTCTGACTGTGTTGTCCTTGCATGATAATTTTTACATTAACTGTGAATGTTTTTGTTTATGGCTTTTGGACAAGTAAAAGGAAAACGCTGACAACTTAAACATCATACTGCATTCGACATCCCACAACAAGCTCTGAGCAATACGTGCGACTTCCATGTCTGCTTACACATGACTTTATTTGGAGAGCAGCCTAATTGCAATATATGTGTAAGTGCATTTATTTTACTTTATTACTAATTGTTTGCTAAATCTCATTTTATCGTGTGGCAGTACTTCGGACCCGCTTTCAGGAAGGTTGAAGTTTGTAGCCTTGAGAAAATTAGAGACGTACTATGTAGGTTCATCATTTCTGAAATAATTAGTTCAAAGGGAGAATTTCATTACCAAGTAGAGAATTAGGTGACAAATATTCTTTTGTGCAATTAGTTACTTGTTAAGCTGGATGAATAGGGGAATTCTGTGTAAATAGTTCCTTGGTAACTATGATTGACACTTTGTTAATATTTGATTGGTCAAGGTGTGTGATCTCTATTTGGCTATACATATGTTTCTATATGTGTATGTTGTTGATACTGGCAATACGACTGCAAAATCCTGGCTAGCTCCAAGATGCAGCCGGCAATAAGGATAATCAGGGGTGAGGGCACCTAATAGGAGACGTGCGTCTAGCAGGGAGCGTCTCCTATTAGTGCTGCACTAATCTGCCTGTAAACAATCTGCGACGTACTGTAACAGAGGACGTCTTGGATTACCTAAATAAAGGAGACACGCTTCCCTAGAGCACATCTTAGATCAGTCAGCAAATCTGCGACGGGCTAACATAAAGCGCGTTTCGGATCGGTCAATAAATCCGCGACACGCTATATTAGAGTGTGTCTCGCATGTACGCTGATGGGTGACGCTCTTGGAGCCCGTCTCCAACGAACTCATAAAACTCGTCTGTTATGACTCGATGAAGGAGACATGCTTTCTTTGAGCGTGTCTCGCACTTAGTCTAATCGGTGACGTGCCTGTCGTGCGTCTATGATGACAACGTAATGCGAGACGCAGCGACGGAGACGCACGATTTGTTCGTCTCCCTTCTTCATTCGGGCACGTCTCGGATGAACATTTCTTACGTAGCGCACCTTAATTTGTTTTGGCAAGATAGATGGAGACGAGACCCTTCTTACAGAGAACTGGCGCCAAGTTTATACAGTCTGGTTAAATATAAGAATATAACGGTAGGGAAAGAACTCAGCAATGATGATTGGATGAGGGCGATCCAAAACATGTCGACAAGTGAGCAGGTGGCAGAATTCGTGAAGGTGTGGCAGCAGCTACAAGGAGCGATTTTGAGGAATGATGTGCAATACAAGCTACCGTTAAAATGGATGGGGCAAGGGGAATACACTTTTAGGGCAAAGCACCATGGAACGCAAAGGCAGAGCCAAGGGTCGTTTTCTTCGGATGGACTGCTATGCATCACAAGATTCCAACAGCTGACAATTTAGAAAGAAGGGGATGGTAAATTAACGTAATTTGTCCTCTCTGCTACATGAGATGGAAATGGTACGACACTTACTATTGGCATGCAGCTTCACAAAACAAGTTATGGACAAAGTAGTTGGATGGCACCAATTCCCTCGGACAGCACGGAGTATTTCGGAAGGGGTAGCACAATGGCTGAATAAAACTGCTAGGGCAACAGAAAAGGATGAAAGAAGGTGGGTCACGGGAGTGATCTTATATGTCTAGTGAAATGTATGGAAGAAAAGGAATGCGAAGATTTTCCAAGAAAAAGAGAAGCGAAACGGAAATGGTGGCAACGTGATCTGGTTCAGTTTATCTAAGAAAAGTGTTAGAATAATATCACATTGTCTATGTAACTAAGGGAGGTCCACTAACCCCCTTATATATGTACCACCTCTTAAAGGTTTTTAATTAATAAAAATATAATAATTATTTTCTCTCCAATATTTCTATCATGGTATCAGATTAGGTTTGTTCCTAACTTCCGCTAGCTACGCCCAACTCCGCCTCTTGCGTCGAGTTTGGCACGCGGCGAATCGCCGCCCTCCGCGCGCGATTTTTTTCGGCGTGCATGTGCCGCCGGAAAAATTCCGCGCACACCGTGCTCTAGGGCGGGGTCCTTCGAAGACCGCCGCAGGCCTTTGTCGCTACGTGCCGCGCGTCCACGGTCTCTACTGCAGCAGATTGACGCTCGTGCGTCGTGTTTCTTACTTCTTGATGGCTTCTGTTGACGATGGCTCCCCGGACGCACAAGTAGCCTCACAGGACATCGCCTTGGCTGTCGAGCTAACTCGATTGACCGAGGAGGCGGATCGACTGGCCATCGAGGCAGCACGTGCACGTGTAGCGGCCGATGAGGCACGTCGCAAGTTGCTTCTCGCAGCCGACAAGATTCGTCATGACTTGATCAAACACGACCTCTCTCCTCCAGCGGTTGACGATGTTGCTTCTCTGCATGCTCAAGCAATCATCGTCCTCAACATCAAGTCAATGATTCCTGTCGTCCTCGACAACCTTTCGTCGCACTATAATCGGTAGAAGAGTCTCTTTCTCAACACCTTTGGGAAGTACAAGCTCTCCGATCATGTCCTCACCGACATTGATCCCACTGTCGCTGACTCTCATTGGCAACGCATGGACTGCACCGTCATCTCCTGGCTTCACGGCACCGTCTCTCCTGATCTTATTGAGATCGCATCGGCAGGCATACCCACAGCTCGTTCCATCTGGCTTGGGCTTCAAGAGCACTTCATCGGCAACCGGGAGACCCGTGCTATGATTTTGGACGCCGAGTTTCGCACGTTCGTCCAGGGTGACCTCTCCATCACCAACTATTGTCGTCGTATCAAGTCGATGGCCGATGCACTCGGTGACTTGGGCGAGGTCGTCCCCGACCGCACTCTCGTTCTCATGACGCTTCGTGGGTTAAACAAGCGGTTCTCTCACATGGCATCCCTTCTCAAGCGATAGCGCCCCTTTCCTACATTTTTCAAGGTCCGCAACGACCTCCAACTTGAGGAGATCGAGATGAGGTCCAAGTCGGGAAATGCCAATGCATTGGCGGCCACCTCCGTAGGTGCGGGACACACCCCATCTTCTGCATCATCTGGTGGCGCTCCTCCACGTGCTCCCGTTTCTGGTGGCCCTGCATCAAGCACTCCTACCTCCGGCACTGCTGTCTCTCGCCTCTCGTCCTCCAATCGAGATCGAAATCGGCGTAATCGGAACAAGCGTAATGACACCAGTAACAATGGTGGATTTCCCACTCCGGGGAATCCATGGAACGGGGCCCTGCAGCTTTGGGGTGGTGCTTCGCCCTGTCTCGATCCTCCTCCAAGCTTCCCGACACGTCCACGCGCACCTTCCCCTCCTCAGCATGCCCTTCTGGCGCACGGAGGATCCTACGGCGCACCTTCCTATCAGCCACCAGGCTTCTGGACACCTGGCAGACTGCCAATTTCTTTCTACGACAACCCGACTACATCTGGTGGTAGTGAGAACGCCTCCTTCTACAGCGACCAGACCGTGGCTCCTGGTGATCCAACCACCAGATCTTTGTACGGGGGAGCTTCCAACTACGCCGCATCTTATACAACATGGGATTAGAACGAGCTGGCTAACTCATTCAACACCATGTCACTGACACCGCCACCGTCTGCTGAATGGTACATGGACTCCGGCGCCGATAGCCACATGTGCTCCTCCCCCGGTAACCTCTCCTCCTCCCATTCTCCTTCTTATTCGACTCCTTCATCTATCGTTGTCGGTAATGGGTCATTGCTACCCGTCACCTCCACGGGTCACACTTCTTTCTCTACATCCGCTCGTCCTTTACATTTGCATCGAGTTCTTGTGTCTCCTCACATAATTAAAAATTTGGTTTATGTTCGTCAGTTCACTACTGATAATAATGTTTCCATTGAATTTGATTTGTTTGGTCTTTCTGTGACGGATCTGGACACCAAGAACGTGATCGCTAGATGTAATAGTTCTGGGCAGCTCTACTCCATATCCTTGCCGATGCTTTCTCCACCACATGCCTTAGCCGCAGCAACCACACTGTCCACGCTTTGGCATCGTCGTCTTGGTCACTTAGGTTTCGAGGATTTGTCTAGGTTATTTCCACAATGTAATAAACAGGAACATGACACTCTTTGTCATGCCTGTCAGCTTGGTCGTCACACACGTCTTCCATTTTGTCTATCAAATTCTCGTGCTTTGAACAACTTCGATTTAATACATTGTGATCTATCGACATCTCCCGTGGAAAGTGTTTCTGGTCACAAGTATTATCTTGTTGTTCTTGATGACTGCTCTCATTATTCGTGGACTTTTCCTCTACGCCTCAAATCGGACACTTTTCCGACCTTGTCACTGTTTTTTGCCTATGTACCCACTCAATTTGGCCGCACAATAAAGGCAGTCCAATGTGACAATGGTCGTGAATTCGATAATTCCACATCACGTGCATTCTTTCTCCGTCTTGGTGTTCTTTTGCGTCTCTCTTGTCCTCACACGTCTCCTCAAAATGGACATGCTGAGTGTATTATTCGCACCACCAATGATACTATGCGCTCGATTATGTTCCAAGCTAGTGTTCCAGCCGGTTATTGGGTAGAAGCACTACACACCTCATAAACTTGCGACCATCCAAAACACTCTCCTTTGCCACACCACATTTCTCCCTCTTTGGCACCCAACCTGATATTTCCCACCTACGTATTTTCGGTTGCAGGTGCTACCCAAATATCTCTACCACAGCTGAACACAAGCTTGCTCCTCGCTCTACAGTTTGTGTCTTCCTTGGCTATCCATCCGATCACAAAGTATATCGATGCCTAGACCTAGCCACAAACCGCATCATTATTTCTCGTCATGTCACTTTTGACGAGTCCTCCTTTCCATTTGCGAAAATCTCCAACCCTCCTTCATCCCACTTTGACTTTATTTTTGATACTAACGATTCATCGGTGCTCCCCTAGCACTGACTGTTTTGCAGGTACTCGTCAACGTGGGCCTCCACCAGGCTTCTACAAGTCCAACGGTCAGACCTCGGCTCCAACCGGTTAGACCGCGCCTATGCACAGAGGCCTTCTTGGCCCCTGTCCACCCGGCGACATCCCCAACAGAGGCCAAGCAGGCCTCTGTTTGCCTCGCCGTCCCATCGTGACTAACGATGGTCTGACCGCGGATCCTTGCAGTCCAACCAATAGTACTCATCCTGAAGACCAGGCGGGCCTTTGTTCACCGGGTGGTCCAACCGCGACCCCATGCGGTCAGACCACCCCGAGCTCTTCCTCGTCACGCGACACTCCTTTAGGCTACGGCTCTCCGACGGCTACACCGACTGCCCTTCACCAGCAACCAGGTTTTATACGTGGTCCACGGTCTGTGCTCAAGGTGCCACCAATTGACAACGAGCATAACATGCGGACACGTGGGAAGGCCGGTCTTCATCTTCCTGTGTAGCGTCTGGACCTTCAAGCCTCAACGTTGTCACACATTCTGAAGACTTATCGTGGTGCTCTCGTCGATCCCAATTGGCGAGAGGCCATGATCGAGGAATTCACCGCTCTACAGGCAAACAACACTTGGGATCTTGTGCCACGTCCTCCAGGTACGAATGTCGTCACTGGGAAGTGGGTTTTTCGTCACAAGTTTCATCCAGATGGCTCTCTTGATCGCTACAAGGCTCACTAGGTTCTTCGTGTCTTTACTCAACAGCCCAGTGTTGATTTTGGTGAGACTTTCAGCCCTGTGGTGAAGTCTACTACAGTTCATACCGTTCTTTCAGTTGTACTCTCTCGTGATTGTCCCGTTCACCAACTTGATGTGAAGAATGCTTTTCTGCATGGTACTCTATCCGAGACAGTCTACTATGAGCAACCTTCTAGTTTTCTTGATACAGCTCATCCGGATTTTGTCTGTCAACTGAACAAGTCCCTATATGGTTTGAAGCAAGCTCCTCGTGCCTGGTACAACCATTTTGCTTCTCATATTATCTCATTTGGATTTACTGGTGCTCGGTCCGATACTTTGCTTTTCGTCTACTGACACGGCACAAACATGGCTTATCTATTGCTATATGTGGATGATATTGTTCTTACTACCTCATCAGCACCACTGCTCCGTCGCATTATTGATGCCCTTGTTGCGGAATTTTCAATGAAGGGTTTGGGCAACCTACATCATTTTCTGGGCATAACTGTTAATCGGAGCAGCGCAGGCTTCTCCCTCTCACAGCGACAGTACATGGATGAGATACATGAGAGAGCAGGCATGACTAATTGTAAATCACATTCTACTCCAGTCGATACGTGTGCCAAGTTATCATCCAACGATGTTCCAGTTTCGGATGCTACTCACTATCATGGTCTTGCTGGAGCCCTACAATATCTCACCTTCACTCGACCCGACATTGCATATGTCGTGCAGCAGGTGTGTCTCTATATGCATGATCCTCGTGAGCCTCATCTTGCATTGGTGAAATGCATTCTTCGATACATTCAAGGCACCTTGGATCATGGTCTTCAACTTCGTCGCTCTTCGGTTAGCGAGCTTGTGGCCTATTCTGATGCTAATTGGGTCGGTTGCCCTGACACACGTCGTTCCACCTCCGGATACGGTACCTTCCTCAGTGATAATCTGGTCTCCTGGTCTTCGAAGCGCCAACACACGGTATCCCGCTCCAGCGCCGAAGCGGAATATCGTGTTGTAGCCAACGCCGTCGCCGAAGCTTCTTGGTTGTGTCAGTTGCTAGAGGAACTTCACTGTCCACTTCAGAAGGCCACTTTGGTCTATTGTGACAATGTCAGTGCTATGTATCTTTCGACCAATCCGGTGCAACATCAATGCACCAAGCATATCGAGATTGATTTGCACTTCATTCGCGACAAGGTGGCCACTAGTGCAGTTCGAGTTCTTCACGTTCCCACCAGCTCACAGTATGAGGACATCTTCACCAAGGGGCTGCTATCTTTGGTGTTTGTGGAGTTTCGATCTAGTCTGAATGTTCTAGCTAATAGACATTCAGACTGCAGAGGAGTGTTAGAATAATACCACATTGCCTATGTAACTAAGGGAGATCCCATGACCCCCTTATATATATGTACAACCCCCTAGGCGATTTTAATCAATAAAAATACAATAATTATTTTCTCTCCAATATCCATCACAAAGTTTTCAGCAAAGAATTCAGCAACAAGGATAGTTTTGTCCCCTGTTCTATTTCTTTCATTTCTTCATGACAACCTGGGTTGCTATTTCCTGATCTCTTTGTAACGGATTTTTATGTTTTCTAAACCTTCTCCCTCCTTTTAATGAAATTAGCACACCTGCTATATTTACATCAAAAAAATGTTCTGGAGCAAAATTCATCAAAAGCACTATTGAAAAATCCACGTACATTTGTGCTAGAGGCACAAAAGACAACGAGAGAGCATTCCACAGCAAGATCAATACAGAAGAGTTCCCATACCATAAATGGAAGGGCGCGACTAGAATGCAATCAGGATTTTGTGCAATTGTACAACTAATCATCTTCAACCGTTAAATCTGCATCTTACGATTGATGTATATTTTTACTTAACCCCCTTCACCTATGATTAATGCATGTTTCTTCCAGAGTACTCACGTGGAGGGGGTCAAATACTAAGCATGCATCAATTATAGGATACATATCTAACAGTTGAGGATGGTTGATTGCACGTTTGCACCAAACCCCGAATTGCATTCAAGTCACTACCTGAATGGAAAAACCGCACTGTCGAGGTGTCCAAACTGACACCTCCTCCGGACTAGCTCGGAAGCAGCATGCGGGGGTTCGATGTGTATTTGGGGGCTAGTCCTAGCAAGATCGAGCTTAGTGAATGATGAATGCAAGGGTTTTATGTGGTTCGGGCCGCCTGGGCGTAACACCCTATTTCACGGTGGTTTGTGTGTTGTATTGCTCAAGCGTGTGCCTGGGTCTGAGCCAAGTTGTCTTAGTCGGTTGTCGCTCGGTCCTTTTATAGTCCAAGGCCAAGCAGCTTACAAGTGGGGCCTGGGGCCCGACAAGTGGCCCCGGAAGTACCAAATCTATCCTAAGATTTGGGAGTAAATACTATCCCCTGACAATGGATTCAATGTGCCGCCTGGCCATGCCTTGCTGCAGGGCTACACATAGCCCCTCATCATGGTAGGCGGTGCCTTGTCTGTCTTGTTGTGGCCTCTCATTCGTCTGCTGTACATAGTAGTTCAGCACCAGCCTATTATCGTAGGATTGGGTACAGGACTCTTGACTTATGAGTGCGAGCTCCCGCTTACCTAGGGAACGTGCGCGTCTTTCCCGTTTAGGCGCACTGGGCTCGTCTCTCTTTATTGCCACTATCGCAGGATGGATAGGCGCGGCGCTGCCTGGCACGTGGCAAGTCCGGTCCTTCCCTCTATTGGGGGGGTCGGGTCCGGAGCTGCCGGACACGTGGCTTCGCAGGACCTTCTTCCCGCAGGGAGGCAGGTCCGGGGCTGCCGACCTAGCGAACGCGCCGGACCTCTCCTCGGCGGGGAGGTGGACCCAGAGCCACGGGACACGTGGCAGCGCAGGACCTCCCCCCCCTGAGAGGGAGATACACCTGGAGCTGCAGGGCACGTGGTAGCGTCAGGCCTTCCCTCAGTGGGGAGCGTGGCACCCTGGGACCACGTCAGATCTTGCCCTCGTGGGCAGTGAGACCCATCGTGCCTTCTTTCTTGTATCCAGGGGTACCCGGTTCGCCAGGTACCGACAGTGGCCCCCGGGCCCATCTCGGGGAGGAACTTCCTTGGTTAAGTGGTTATACCTGAGGTGGGGCCATTTTGAATCTTCGTGCCATGACTTTAAGGGCTTCCCTTCAATGCGGGGGGTAAAATCTTTGTCTACAGATATCGCGCCATCAACTGGCGTCGGTTTCCGATACGAATTTCGTTTTGGTTCCGCGCGCCCATTAAGTCACCACCCTTTAGTTTTAAACTCTCTCCTACGAGAGTGGCTACCTTGAGACGGCTACTCAGCCTTTCCACCGAATCAGACTCTAACCCACCAGTCATAGCGCGGGTAGCTCCAGTATCATGGTGCCTGCGGTTCCCATCCAAACGTCGTGGAAGTATACTTAAGAAGGGGACTAGCACAGGTAACAAGCCCTTCACACCTCCATTCGCACTCGCGCTTAAGACCTTAATGCCTTCTCGCATCCTTCAGCCTTGAGCCCTAGCCCTTGCACAGCCATCCTTCCCCTGCTCCATCTTGTTGCAACGGAGTTGGGTCTCCAAGCCAGCAAGATCAAGACCGAGAAGGAGCTGAAAAAGGTCCGTGCTTACATGGGGTGGTCCCACGACTCCTTCAACAACAAGATATGCTTTGGCGAGCTTTCTTTCGACAAGAAGAGCACTGGTGACATGGTTTTCTTCCAAGGATACACCATGGTCAGCTTGCTTCCCCCCTTCTCGTCCTTCCTAATGATGTTGCTGGAGTTCTATGGCATCCAGCTGCATTTCCTTGGCCCCCACTTAGTTCTGCTGGTCGCTATCTTCGTCCACTTCTGCAAGATGTGGGTGAGAGTGCGGCCTAGCCTAGAGCTCTTCCGGAGTATCTTCATCCTGCAGACCACCGGGAAGGGGAACGAGATGGTCGGGTTGTACTACTTCGTGAAGCGGAAGTGGTGCCCCTTCAAGTACTTGGAAACCTTTTCCTCCGGCAAATGAGACGATTGGAAGAAGGAGTTGATGATCATCACTGTGGAAAGGCACGAGAAGCTGGACCTGCCAGAGAGTCTCCCTAATGTGGACACCGACCTCTGGAACAAGCTCCCGGAGCTGCCTGCGGTGTACAAGCCCGTTGTGGCGAGGATTGAAGGTTGTGTCACCGGCGGAGTGACCCCCCAGATGGTCTTTGGGAACTTCCTAAGGGAATAGATGGGTGCCACTGAAGTTCAGGGAACAGATTGCGTGGACATTCACGCCGCGTGATGCTGATACCCAGATGAAGGACGAAGCTCTCAAGGTTCTACTCAAGAAATTCCAGAGTAAACCCAGCATCTCGCTCGACTCCCTAACACCCCCAGAGTCCTTCCCGCCTTTGAACCTGGCTCCTGAGTTCTGCCAGGAGCTTTGGAAGCTAATGCCAATGCTGGATGACATTGGGGTTTTGAAGAGCAGGCTCCCCCCGCAACCACTGCTCTTGGGGCCTCCGGGGAGTCAACCCCAGTTCCCCCAAGCCAGGGGTGGGGGTGAAGTTGCTAGCTCCAGTAAGGGTGAGGTTCCAGCGGAGCCCTCCAGCTGGAAGAGGAAGCTGGTGCGAGGTGACGGAAGCCACGTCGGGACCTCCGGAGGGCCACCTCAACTAGCTCATTGACCTCCGTCGGGCGCTAGTTCTAGAGGGCCACCTCCCACCTCGGCGCTAAGTGCGGGACCAAGTTCCAAAGGTCTCCCCCAAACAGGGGACACTCCGGCTAGGGAGGCTCCGGCCCAAGCTCTTGGGAGGCCGGAGGCTCCAGCCACATCGGGTCCATTGGGCTCTGGCTCCGGCCCCACTAAGAAGCGGCTCTGTCTCAGCGGTACTTGGGGCTTCCTAAGGTAAATAGCTGAGCTCTTACTTTGATTTCTTTTTGGGTCAAAGTCACCCTTTGTACATTTCTATCTTGGATAGGTAGCGCTTCCAAAAAGGGAGAGATGACCGCCACACCATCGGCCATGCGGGAGGCTGAGCAGGCAGGCACTTCGGCTCCAATTCTTGCACCTGCTCGGGCGAATGTGGAGGCTCCAGGGGACGCGAAGGTGGCTCCAACCACAGGTGCGGTTGCACCAGTACTGAGGACCCCGGTTGTTGATGCGGGGACGACAGGGCTCTGGAGCCGGGGCCGATAGCCCTTGAGGCCCCGGCGGAGGTGTCGAGTGCCACCACAACTGATAGGAGAATATGTCCCGATCTTCCGAGAGGTATGGTAAACTTGATTGGGTGGAGATCTCGATGTTGATGTGAAACCCTGCAATCACTACACCACTGCTCCGTTGGTTATCACCCGTGTCACACGAATGACCTCACCATGAAGGCTTATACCTGCAAGTGCAATCAAGAACACAAGCAAGAACAGATAAGTTGCAATCAAAACTGAATTGATCACGAATTTGGGGTCTCACAACCGATGATCAGCAACACTGTTCAATGACAGATTGTATCTAAGCAAAGCCCGACCCTAATGTGGTGACGGCTGCTGTATATAAAGGATTTTAGGGGCGTGCAAGGCCCCCGTACGCAACCCTAATGGGCTTCCACATTGTACACGGGCCAGCAGCCCAAGAGACGGTGGCGCAGCACCGGACAGATTTTGGACGTCCACTTGCTTCGCTGATTCCCGTAAACTTAGAATGAATTTTGAGGTGGGGCTGGTTCCATTGGAATCTTTATGAAATAACGGTTTTAACCATATATAGAACATCGAAATCCGACTCCGTATGTGTCCGGGACGTCAGTTTTGGTGAAGGCAGCTCCTGGAGTCCGAGGTGGAGTCGAAGTTGAGTTGTACTTGGGTTCCTCCTTGGTGTGCACGTCCTATCTCCTCATCCTTGATTCCTTGGACTCCTTCAAGCCCTTGCTGGTCCTCTCCATTGTTCCTAATCAATAAAACATGCATGGAAACAAGAGTAAGTTCTGAAAAACAATTGACAAGGTTAGAACGTACCTGGAGATCCAATTGCCGTGCACGTGCTCTACTGATCGGTCCTTGCATTGTACGCAAAGGAGAGATGTCCTCATCATCCTCCCCCTCTTGAATTCGAGTCGTCCTCGACTCAATCTCATCTTCCTCACCCAAGTATGGCTTCAAATCTGAAATATTAAATGTGGGACTAACCCCAAACTCGGGAGGCAACTCAAGTTTATATGCATTGTCATTTATCTTCTCAAGAACCTTAAACGGTCCAGCAGCACGTGGCATGAGTTTGGACTTTCTCAAATACGGGAACCTATCTTTTCTCAAATGAACCCACACCAAATCATCGGGTTCCAATTTTACCTCCTTCCTACCTTTGCTAGCAGCAATGCGATACTTTTCATTCATTTTTTCAATTTGTAACTTGGTAGTTTCATGCAACTTAAGAATAAGTTCAGAACGTTTTGTAGCATCCAAGTTCACAATTTCAGTATGTGGTAAAGGTAGCAAATCAATCAGAGCACGAGGATTGAAACCATAGACTACCATAAACGGACTTAACTTGGTTGTGGAGTGAATAGACCTGTTATAAGCAAACTCAATATGTGGCAAACACTCCTCCCACAGCCTCAAATTGTCTTTCAAAACAGCCTGCAACATAGTATATAAGGTACGATTAACTACCTCCGTTTGCCCATCAGTTTGTGGATGACAAGTAGTAGAAAACAGCAACTTTGTTCCCAATTTATACCATAAAGTTCTCCAAAAGTGACTCAAAAACTTAGCATCCCTATCAGAAACAATAGTATTGGGAACACCATGCAAACGCACAACCTCATTAAAGAACAAATCAGCAACATGTGAAGTATTATCGGTCTTGTGGCAGGGTATAAAATGAGCCATTTTAGAGAAACAATTAACAACCACAAAGACATTATCCCTCCCCCTCTTTGTTCTAGGCAATCCTAAAACAAAGTCCATAGAAATATCCTCCCAGGGTGCACTAGGAACAGGAAGAGGCATATAAAGACCATGTGGGTTAAGTCGAGAATTAGCTTTGTTGCATGTCGTGCAACGTGAAACGTAGCGCTCCACATAACGCCTCATTCATGGCCAAAAGAAGTGAGCGGCCAGCACATACTCTGTCTTTTTAACACCAAAATGTCCCATCAAACCACCTCCATGAGCTTCCTGCAACAACAAAAGACGAACGGAGCTAGCTGGAACACACAGCTTGTTAGCTTGGTAGAGAAGGCCTTCACGCAGCAGGAATTTTTGCCACGTTCTTCCCTCTCTACAATTTTCAAAGGCATCTTTGAAGTCCAAATCAGTAGCATATAACCTCTTTATAGTTTCTAAACCAAAGATTTTATGAGAAAGTTGGGACAGCGTGGTATAACGTCTAGATAAAGCATCGGCAATCACATTGTCTTTCCCTTTCTTATGTTTAATGATCTAAGGAAATGATTCTATGAAATCAATCCATTTAGCATGACGTTTGTTCAGATTAGCTTGTCCTTTAAGATACTTCAAAGACTCATGATCTGAATGTATGACAAATTCTTTAGACCATAGGTAATGTTGCCAAGTTTGCAAGACACGCACTAAAGCATAAAGTTCTTTGTCATATGTAGAATAATTCAGCGAAGTCCCATGCAATTTTTCACTAAAGAAGGCAACAGGTTTACCTCCTTAAAGTAGCACTCCTCCAATGCCAATGCCACTCGCGTCACATTCAAGTTCGAAGGACTTTTCAAAATCAGGAAGTTGCAGCAATGGTGCTTGTGTGAGCTTCGACTTGAGAACGTCAAAAGCTTGTTGTTGTGTTGGTCCCCATCGAAACAGCACTCCATGCTTTGTCAACTCGTGGAGAGGTGCCGCAATGGTGCTGAAATCCCGCACGAAACGTCGGTAGAAACCTGCGAGACCTAGAAAACTCCGAACCTGTGTGACCGTAGTTGGAAGTGGCCAGCTTGTGATGGAAACAATCTTTGCCTCGTCCACCTCAATGCCCTGCGAATTAACAACATAACCAAGAAAAGACACACAATCGGTGCAAAAGATGCACTTCTCAAGGTTACCAAATAAACGTGCATCATGCAAGACATTAAAAACAGCACGCAAATGTTCAAGATGCTCATCATATGACTTGTTGTAAATAAGGATATCATCAAAGTAAACCACCACAAATTTACCAATGAAAGCACGTAAAACCTCATTTATCAACCTCATGAAAGTGTTGTGCGCATTAGTTAAACCAAATGGCATGACTAACCATTCATAAAGTTCGAATTTAGTTTTAAAAGCAGTTTTCCATTCATCACCAACTATGCACTACGCAAATCAATCTTGGTGAAAATAACAGAACCACTCAACTCATCAAGCATGTCATCCAGTCTAGGAATAGGATAGCGATAACGAATGGTAATGTTATTGGTGGCTCTACAATCAACACACATGCGCCAAGTGCCATCTTTTTTCGGAACCAAAAGAACAGGAACAGAACAAGGACTAAGGCTCTCACGAATGTACCCGCAGTCTAGAAGATCTTGGACTTGTCGCTGAATTTCCTTAGTCTCGTCGGGGTTGGTCCTGTAGGCGGCACGGTTTGGCAAGCTCGCCCCTGGAATCAAATCAATCTTGTGCTCAATGCCTCGCACAGGTGGCAACCCCGGGGGTATCTCTGATGGAAAAACATCCATATATTCCTACAAAAGGTTAGCGGCAGCAGGTGGCAAGACAATGGATGTATCCTCAATGGAATATAAAGCATGTTTGCACACTAAAGCATAGCAAGTTCCATTAGAGGCATATAAATCATCAAGATCAGATTTAGTTGCAAGCAAAATAGGGTTTTTCAACTTAATAGGTTGCTGAATTTCAGAATTGAAAACACCCTTTTGTTTAGCATTATTCTTTTTCTCCTGCTCAAATTGCACAATTTCAGTGGGACTCATAGGAAGCAACACAATTTTCTTGCCCTTATGCATGAGAGTATACTTATTAGATCGACCATGGTGAATAGCATCAGTATCAAACTCCCAAGGACGTCCCAACAAAAGAGAGCAAGCATCCATAGGTACCACATCAAAATCAGCAAAATTATGATAAGAACCAATGGAAAAATGTATTCTTGCTGTTTGTGTTACCTTTAACTTACCATTGTTGTTAAACCATTGAATGTGATAAGGGTGGGGATGCTCCCATGTGGTCAAGCCAAGCTTCTTGACCACCTCAACATTCACCAAATTATTGCAGCTACCACCATCAATGATGGTATGTACACGGCAGTCCTTGACGACGAGAAACATGTTGAAAAGGTCATGGCGTTGGCGGTTGTTGACCTTTTGAACCGTGGCACTCAAAGCTCGCTGCACAATCAAAGTCCTATAGGTGTCGATTGCAGATGTACCAAGAACCTCCTCAGCACAATCATCCGAACCTAAAATGTTAGTTGCAATAATATTTTCATCTTCAATATCAGAATCACTAACATACCGACCATCAGCAGTGGCAATGATCGCCCGTTTGCTGGGGCAATCTCGTTGCATATGGCCAAGTCCCTAGCAGCGGTGGCACTTGATGTCAGAGGTGCGACTTGTCAAAGCATTGGGTGCAGCCACCTTTGCTGCAACGCATGCAGGCATCTGTGACTTGATGTTATATTGTCCCCGTGATGTAGAAGGTGCGGTGCTGCTGCGTCCAACACCAGTGGATGGTGGTGTAGAAGCACGTACGCTCGAGGAGGGCGCTGCTTTGGATGGCATCGGAAGCTGTCGTGGCGTGAAGGTGTTGTTCCGCCGCTGTTGTTGGCGACCCTGCACTTCTTTTTTTGCTAACATAGCAAGTTAAAACAAACGTTGAATAGAATGATATTCCGTGTAGTCAACTATGTCATGGATCTCACGCCGCAAGCCCCCATAAAACCTAACAATTTGGTCTTCCTGATCCTCAACTACCCCACAATGAAGCATACCTTTTTGCAACTCTTGGTAGTACTCTTGGACAGTCATGTCACCCTAATCAAAGCGTTGCAAATTCTTAAGAAGATCACGTCTATATGAAGGAGGAACAAACCTAGCGTGCATCCCTTCTTTTAACACAGCCCATGTTTGTGGTGCATTACGTGTATTGACAAGTTCATTCCACCAAATTATAGAAAAATCTTTAAACTCACTAGTGGCTTGTCTAACTCTATGTCGCTCAGGAACAAGATGAGAGCTAAATTTTTGTTCTACCGTCATCTCCCAATCCAAGTAAGTCTCAGCATCATAAGATCCATAAAATGGTGGAATAGAAAACTTAATCTTAGCGTAAGGATCATTATCTTGTTCAGGAGCATGAGGACGATGTCTACCTCCCATACCTTGACGATTTTGTCGAGGGCAATGGCGCTGCTGTGCATCAACCTCATCGTTATTGAAGTCATCCTCAGTGTCATAGTGAGCATGTGCATCAACATCAAGGATGATAGAGGGTGTAGCTTGTTGGGGAAGACGAGTCTCCATCTCGTCCAACCGTGTGTTCAGACCAGCAACACTTGTATGGAGCCTCTAAAAGGTGGTTGTTGTAGTGGTCTGGTAATTGTTGAAAGCTTCGGTCATCACCCGCATCATGTCCCTTATTTCCATATGGGACACGCACTCATCATCATCCGGAGGTGTAGAACCAGAGGTCTTATCCATAGGATTCTTTCCTATCATTGTTAGTACAAAACAGAAACGAAGACAAAAAGATCGTGAAGAACCCTATTACTACGCTCTCTAAAGTGTAAGTGCAAAATCGATTAGTAAGATGCATCTTACCCCGCTCTTACAAGTTTCTTACCAGCACTGCAGGTGGCCAACAGTGACCGGTGTGAAGCAAGCAAAGAGTGGGTGTGATTGCAGAGGTTACCTGTTCCGCTCGAGAGAAGGTGGAGTTTGGAAGGCTCAAATGCAGTATATGTATGTGGCACACAAGTTAGTAACAGATAGCAATGCTGAATAAGTGTCCAAAGAATTTCACCTAGTTGTTGGCCTCAGAATGTATTAGAACAGTTGTGGCAACAAGCAAGGACAAGGATGAATGGTGATTAACAACAAGGATAATATCAACAAGTATCCAGCACTCACACAGGAACAGCACAACTTGAAAACCCCTTAGCCTTCTTTTTTTGCCTGGAAGCACTAGTAGAAATCAAAATCCTTTTTTTCTCTTTATTTTTTTGATATTTTTCTCTCAACCAGGGGCACAAGAATAGAAACAACACCAAGTATTAGCTCAAACCAATGAAAGATGTGATCGGTACAAATTCAGGAGCGGTTGAAAAAACTGGTGCCGGAACTTCGGGGTTCGAAACGAGGGCCTTCTCAATTTTTTTAATTTTTTTGAAAACGCCGTGACCGGCGTAGCCAGTATATTGTATGTGGATTTTTTTGAGAACTTTCCGGGAAAAAAATGCGCCTCAATCGGAGTTCCGAGCGAAAAATTATGCCCGTTTTAAGGAGGATACCCCGAATCAGGTTTTAGTAGTGCTGGAAACTGCAACAGAAACAAATCGGTGGATGGAAGTTTTTTTGTAGATTGGGTTTTTGTAGATGGCAGCGGACGGAAGAAACAAAACTGAACCAAAACAAATCTAAACCAGCAACCATACTCAACCTAGGACACGAACTCGGAACTACGGACTCCGAAACTAAATTGTGCAAAAGGCTGAGTGGGGGTTGTAGGTCACAGAAAGTAAAAAAAAAATTGTGGCTTTTTGTGGACAATAGCACTGAAACAAAATAAATCTAAAAGGCAAACAAGTAGACCTCACGGAGAACCTGGAAATCTGATACCAATTGATAGGAGAATTGGTCCCGATCTTCCGAGAGGTATGGTAAACTTGATTGGGTGGAGATCTCGACGTTGATGATCCAAGGCTCCGAACGAACCAAACCCCGCAATCACTACACCACTGCTCCGTTGGTTATCACCCGTGTCACACGAATGACTTCGCCCCGAAGGCTTATCCCTGAAAGCACAATCAAGAACACAAACAAGAACAGAGAAGTTGCAATCAAAACTGAATTGATCGTGAATTTGGGGTCTCACAACCGATGATCGGCGACACTGTTCAATGACAAATTGTATCTAAGGAAAACCCAACCCTAATGTGGTGACGGCTGCAGTATATAAAGGAGTTTAGGGGCGTGCAATACCCCTGGACGCAACCCTAATGGGCTTCCACACGATACACGGGCCAGCAGCCCAAAAGACGGTGGCGCAGCACCGGACAGATTCTGGTTGTCCACTTGTTTCACTGATTCCCGTAAACTTAGAAGGAATTTTGAGGTGGGGCTGGTTCCATTGGAAGCTTTATGAAATCAAGGTTCCAACCATATATAGAACATACAAATCCGACTCTGTATGGGTCCAGGACGTCAGTTTTGGTGAAGGCAGCTCCTGGAGTCCGAGGTGGAGTCGAAGTCGAGTTGTACTTGGGTTGCTCCTTGGTGTGCACGCCCTATCTCCTCCTCCTTGATTCCTTGGACTCCTTCAAGCCCTTGCTGATCCTCTCCATTGTTCCTAATCAATAAAACATGCATGGAAGCAAGCGTAAGTTCTGAAAAACAATTGACAAGGTTATAACGTACCTGGAGATCCAATTGTTGTGCACGTGCTCTAGTGATCGGTCCTTGCATTGTACGCAAAGGAGAGATGTCCTCATCAACAACTCTAGCGTCGACAGAAGTTCTACCCCCAGTGCTAGGAGCCACCGAAGGATCGGCCCCCACGCCATCTTTCGAGGAGGTTTCGGTGCCCCAGCCGGATGTAACTGAGGGGTCGACCCCCACACCAGATGCGGTAGAGGCTCCGGTCGGCAGGCCAGAAGTAGTTGAAGAGTCGGCCCCCACGCCAACTTCTGCAGAGGTTGTGGTGGCCGACTCGATGGTCGTTGAACTGTATGTTCCTTCGCCGAGGGTAGTCGAGGCTTCGGTGCCTCAGTCGGTGGTGTCCAGCACACCTGCGCCCGGGCTGAAAGACGTGGGGGCTCCGGGTGCGCATCCTACCTCTCTGTTGTCAGAGGCTGAACCGGGAGTGTCTGTGGCTGCACTGGAGGGTCCGGCGGAGACTGGCGCTGCTCCATCCAACCTTCCTCGATGTGCCGTCGGGGCTGCGGGGCTTCTGGAGGACACCCTAGGCGCCTCAAGCCCGCGGGTGTTGCCGCCTTCCAGGGGGAGCCCCTCCCAGGTGACGACGGACATTCTGGTGGAGATGGGGGAAGCAGCGCTCCCATCTGGTCCGGCGCCCATTCCCATAGAATTGGCCATCGACAACGCCCGCTCTAGCCTGCAGCAGGTTGTCGTGTCCTTCGAGCACAACCGCAAGGCCATGGAGGAAGAGTGTAATAGGCTCCGTCAACGCGAGGAGTGGTTCAAGGATGAGAAAACCCGACTGGTCGAGCAAGGTGAGCTGCTCAATAAGAGAGATGCTACCCTCAAAGCTCTCGATGCAAAGGCGCAAAAGATATATGAGGAAGATGTGGAATGCCACAGAGCTACGGACCAGCGCCAAGGGGGTCTAATCGCCTGGCATGAGACTCTCCAGAAGCGCCGCCAGGAGCTCGACCTGGGCGAGGCCGAACTCACCGAGAAACGGAAGGACCTAGGTCAGAGAGAGGAGGAGCTCTCCTAGAAGCTGACGGCGGGTGAGCAGAGCTTGGTGGACCGCCGCAAGAGATTTGAAGCGCGGTGTAAGCTCAAGGAGGATAGGCTCTTGCAACGGGGGCAAAGCCTCACCAAGCGAGAGGCCGACGTCTGTGCCAGAGAGGATACAATTTGGGGCTGGGAGGAAGACCTGGCGGAGTGTCAGAACTGTATCTTCCTCAAGGAGTCAGAGCTAGCTGATCGCGAGCGGCAGCTAGCCAAGAAAATTCAGCAGCACAGAAAGTAGGTCGAGCGCCTTGCAAAGGAGGGTGCGGAACTGGCGGCCACCAAGAGGGCTCTGGAGGAGTTGCAAAGCTCGAGAGCCGTTGAGTCCCAGCAGGTGTGGGACTTCCTGGGACAGGCCGACGGAGCACTGGCACCGTTTGGCTTCAACCCCGTACGTCCGGCCAACCCAGTGCCAGAGCTAGATGAAGCGCTAGCGGCTCTTAGCTCTGCTGGTGGCAAGCTCGACGCAGTGGTTGACGTCGTCGTAGACCAGCTAGAGACAGAAAGGAGGTCCTTGGCCAAGACCGTCGTCGAGTACGTGCTAACGTGTTACTGGAGCCGGGACCCCCACTTCCCCCTGAGTCCAGCAGTCGAAGGGGCGATCGAGGAAGAGCTGGATGCTGCACGGGATAGCTTATAGGAGGTCGCTCAAGCTGTAGCCTCAGCTATCCGTAGGACATAGTCCTTTCCTTTCTTGCTCCCTCCTGTATGCTTCCGATTATGTAAGATGATCTTTCAATGAATGAAGTCCTCTTGATCTTTGTCTCTGATATTTTTGAGTCCTGCCCCCTGGTGGATGTACGTAATTTTTATTGTGTACATGTACCAAGAGGAACTAACACTTGTTTTGGGGACAACGGTCCCCTGGGGTTGTCAGGTCAAAGCATCTAGGCCCCCATGAGGTATGGTTTCGGTGATTAATGACAACCGTTAGATTTTACTAATGAATTTGTGGGTGTAAGGTCTCCCATATCACTCATTACAATGAAATCTATATGAATATGAATATCATCTACTGATCACTGGATACAATTGGAGACCCCTAAACAATCATTTTATGAGATCAATCAATGTTATGAAGATTAGAAGTAAAAGCTCATATGTCAAAATTATTCAACCAAATTGACAGCACTCAATGCTTGAGGAATATTTCCAACTAATGCCTAAGAGGTCAATCGAGCAAATTCCAAAATATTCACTTAGAACAACTCGAAGCAAATAAAATCAACTCACCGGATCAACCGATTATTTCAGAAAACAACACATCGGTCGAGTTGGTTTAGCAGAAGAAGAAGACCTCAGAACTAAGTACTCACCGGATCATCCGATGATGAAGGGCATGTTAAATCGGTCCATAAGTACAGTAAGCAATCTCTTTGGACCAAGTGTACCACCGGATCATCCGATGTACAACTATAAACACATCGGTCAAACAATCCAGTAAGCATCAAGTCTGAACCAATTCTGGAGGAAGTGCCACCGGATCATCCGATGAGAAGACAAGTGTAACATCGTTCTAACAACGGTCATATCTGACACAGTGACATCAGCTTATTTGGATTTGACCGATGATAACTGAACGGGGAGCATCGGATCATCCGGTGTTCGTAGAACAGTGATGTCAGCCTACTTTTCCAACGGCTATTTCGTGGAGGCTGGCTATTTATACCCCTTCAACCAGTCTATTCGACAAGTCTTGACTACCAGACATACTCTACACATTCTCAAGCATTCAAGACATTGAGTTACCACTTCTACATCATCTACACCACTTACACACCAAGAGATAGGCTAGAACTAGCTACAGATAGTGCTTGTGTGCTTCCATTCTTGGTGATTGGAATCTCTAGTGTAGTGAGAGCTGTAAGGGAGTGTCCCTTGGTGATTGTAATTGAGAGAGACTTCCGGAGCTTGCCAAGACGGTTGTGGAAGCCCGGAGGATCCAAGTTGTACAAGGATTGAGCTCCACCTTGTCGAGGTTGGCAAACGGAGAAGAATAGTGAAGATCCCTAGTCTCGATGACTAGGGTGTGGCTATACCCTTCGGTGGGTGCCACAACGTGGATGTAGGAAGATCTTTACGATCTTGCCAAACCACGGGATAAATCTTCGTGTCTCCTCGGGAGTTTGCGTTCTCTTACTCTCACTTTACACTTATGCATTTCATATACCGCAAAGTTACTAGTCACTTGAATGCATAGGTTGTTTGCGTAGGGAATTGGGCTTTTAGTAATTAAGTGGTATTGCTTTAATTTTTGAAAATAAGCCCAATTCACCCCCCTCTTGGGCATTCGATCCTTACAATTGGTATCAGAGCAAGGTTGCTCATTGGATCATTCTAGCTTCACCGCTAGAGAGTTAAAATGGCCAGGATTGGGGGTTCGGTTCCTATCTTCGAGGGCAAGAAATTTGCCTATTGGAAAGCACGCATGTGCGCTTATCTAGAGGCTATTGCTCCAAAGGTATGGGAAGCGACCCATGCGGGGTTTGGTGAGCACAATTATGTTGGTGATCAAATCAAGTGGGATGCTAAAGCTAGGAATGCAATTTATGAATGCATTAGTCAAGATGTGTTTGCTAGGATTGCTAGCAAAGAAAAGGCTTGTGAAATTTGGGCTTGCTTGATAGAAATTCATGAGGGTTCTTCTCGTGTCAAAGAACTAAAATATCATATGCTTAAAGCCAAATATGATGAGTTTAAAATGCTACCTCATGAAAATGTCAATGAAATGTTCTCTCGCTTGAATGTGCTTATTGAAGAAATTAATGCTCTTGACATTGCTTCTCTTGGCAAAGGACTCATCAACCGCAAGATTCTTATGCTTCTTCCCAAGCCGAAGTACAACATCATCAACTCCATGCTTCAAAAAGAATCTCTTGACCACATTGAAGTTTTAACTTATTGGAGAGATTCACGCTCATGAGATGAGCGTACTTGGGATGATGGAGCAATCATCTTCAAAGACAATTGCTCTAAAGGCCTCCACCAAGAAAACAAGTCTCAAGAAAAAGAAGGTGGTTGAGCCTAGCTCAAGTGAAGAAGAGCAAGCATCAAGTGAAGATGACGATGATGAGCTTGCATTGATGATGAGAAAGTTCTCTCGCTTGAACTCCAAGATTGCCAAGAAGGGATACACCTTTGATCCTAAGAAGAAAGCATTCCTACCAAGGAGAGATGACCACAAGACTTGCTATAATTGTGGTGATCAAGGCCACATCTCCTATGATTGTCCAAAACCGGACAGAAGAAGAGAGAACCACAAGAGCAAGCATCGCAAGCTTGAAGATAGTGAAGATGATGAAGAAGAGGTCAAACCCAAACAAAGATCATTTGGGAAGAAGAAACATGACAAGGACAAGAAAGCAAAACTCTTCCCAAAGAAAAGAAAGGGACCACAAAAGGTGTTCATGTGTGAGGCAAATGAATGGATCACTGACGAAGAATCAAGTGATGAAGAGAGTGAAGAGGAAGAACAAAGTTTGGTCGGCCTTGCCATTGCCAACAATGATGACTCATCCCTTCATCCACCTCCCATGTGCCTCATGGCTAAAGGTAACACCAAGGTATGTGATGATTCTAGCGATGATGAGCTTTCCCCCGATGACTTAACTTCATTAATAAATGAATATCACACTATCATTAAGAGGGAAAAGAGTAAGGTTAAGGCCCTTGAAGAAACTAGTGCTAAGCTTGAGAGTGGTAACCTCGATTTGCTTGACAAGTATGAAAGCATACTTAAGGAGCATGACACGCTCAAATCCCATGTCAAGCAAATTGAGAAGGATAAGGCTCAAATTAAGCAAGATCATCATGAGCTTGACTTAGCCCACCAAGCACTCTTGGGAAAGCAGAATGAGTTAATCCAAGAGCATCAAATCCTTAACCTTGCTTATGAAGCACTTGATCAAGAAGTGAAAAATGTAAAGAAACAAACTCTTAATGATAAGGTATCCATTACTTCTTATACGACTAATGTCTTGCACAAGTCTTTCCCTTTGAAAGAGAATGCTAGGGAGAAGGACTTGTTGGAAGAAATTGAAAGTCTCCGCACTAGTGTGGCAAGATTATCAAAAGGAGAAGTCAAGCACAAGGAAATCCTCTTCCAACAAGCAAAGGCCTTCAACAAGAGAGGACTTGGATCCTTCCCGGTGCCTAGCAAAGGAAAGGTGCCCTCACCAGAGCTTAGAACAAGCTTCATCAAGGAAGTTGGTTCCTATTGCCAACATTGTGAGGTCACCGGTCACCATACAAGGGAGTGTCCTCTTCCCAACTGACCTTCTCCAAAATTGCCAACTAACTACAAGTCTACTTTCAATGATCATTATTATGTCTTGAGTAAAGTAGACGGCAAAGTGAAGGCAAGGTTCATTGGCAAGGACATAAAGGGCATGAAGGGGAAGCTCCCCAAGCAACTTTGGGTCCCAAAAACACTTGTATCACACATACAAGGACCTAAGTTGGCTTGGGTGCCTAAAGTTAAAAATTGAATTCATGTGTGTAGGTGAACTACAAAGCCGGAGGAAAGCATTGGGTACTCGATAGCGGGTGCAGTCAACATATGACCAGCAATGATGGTATGTTCACCACCATAGAAAACCCCGGCAATCATGAACAAGTCACCTTTGGTGATAACTCTAAGGGGAAGGTAATTGGGTTAGGTAAGATTGCTATTTCAAATGATTTATCGATTTCCAATGTATTGTACGTTAAGTCACTTAGTTTTAATTTACTCTCTATTGCACAACTATGTGATCTTGGACTAACGTGCACCTTTAGCAAAAATTATGTTGTTGTGACTAGTGAAACAAGCCAGAAACTAATCTTCAAAGGATTTCGGCATAGACATCTCTACCTAGTAGACTTCTCCAACAAGGATGCTAGCTTGACCACTTGTCTTTTTACTAAGACAAGTTTTGGTTGGCTATGGCATCGACGCATAGCGCACATAGGGATGAGCAAGCTCAAGAAGTCATTTAAGCTTGGGATGGTGACCGGCGTGAAGGATGTCACATTTGAGAAGAACAAGCTTTGTAGTGCTTGTCAAGCCGGGAAGCAAGTTGCTTCACACCACCCAATGAAGACAATGGTGTCAACCTCCAAGCCACTTGAGCTACTTCACATGGACCTCTTCGGACCGTCCACATATCAAAGTCTTGGCGGTAACCTCTATTGTCTTGTTATAGTTGATTACTACTCTCGCTATGCTTGGACTTTGTTTCTAGGTGACAAGAGTGAAACTCCAGAAGTGTTCAAGACCTTCGCCAACCGTGCTCAAAGGGAATTTCAACTTCCCATCATCAAGGTCCGGAGTGACAACGGCACCGAATTCAAGAACTACAACATTGGGAAGTTGTGTGATCGTGAAGGTGTGAAGCATGAGTTTTAGGCCACGTACACTCCTCAACAAAATGGTGTCGTTGAAAGGAAGAAAAAGACTCTCATCACTCTTGCACGAGCAATGCTTGATGACTATGGCACGTCCGAGAAATTTTGGGCCGAAGCAATCAACAAGGCGTGCCATGCCGCAAATTGGGTCTACCTTCATCGACTACTTCAAAAGACCCCGTACGAACTTCTCATTGGGAGAAAGCCCAACATCTCCTATTTTCGAGTCTTTGGGTGCAAGTGCTACATCTACCGCAAGAAAAGGCTCGGTAAGTTTGAAAGAAGATGTGATGTTGGTATATTTCTTGGTTATGCATCAAACTCAAAAGCATATCGAGTATTCAACCAAACCTCGGGTTTAGTTGAGGAAAGTTGTGATGTTGAGTTTGATGAAACTAATGGCTCCCAAGAGGAGAGTTTTGGTCATGATGAAATAGATGATGAGCCTCTATGAGAAGCTATGAAGATCATGACCATTGGAGACATCAAGCCTAAAGTTGAGGAGAGCCATGATCAAGGGGGAGCTCCAAGTTCCAACATCAACACATCTATGGCGCCTCAAGTAGACGAAGAAGAGAAGGATGGGCCATTGCCGACTCAAGATTCACAATCCACACAACATCAAGAAGAAGAAGAAGTCCATGATCAAGTCCAACCACAAGAAGAGCAACACGCATCACCATCGCCAAGTGCTTCAAAACCACTTATGAGGCATGGACGCATCTCCAAGGCGCATCCGATGGACCAAATTATCGGAAGTCCGTCAAGGGGAGTAAGTACACGTTCTCGCCATTTCGCTTCGTTTTGTAAGCACTACTCGTTTGTTTCATGTGTAGAACCCACTCACATTGAGGAAGCACTCCAAGATCCAAATTGGGTGATGGCCATGCAAGAAGAACTTAACAACTTTATCCACAATGAAGTTTGGGTGTTGGAGGAGCGACCCAAGGACAAGAACGTCATCGGAACAAAGTGGGTGTACCGCAACAAACAAGACGAGAACGGCGTGGTGGTCCGCAACAAGGCAAGACTTGTGGCCAAGGGGTTCTCGCAAGTTGAAGGACTAGACTTTGGGGAGACATTTGCTCCGGTCGCCTGGTTAGAAGCCATCCGTATACTCCTTGCTTTTGCATCACATCATAACATAAATCTTTATCAAATGGATGTGAAAAGTGCCTTTCTTAATGGTTATATTAACGAGCTAGTCTATGTTGAACAACCTCCCGGGTTTGAAGATCCGAGGAATCCTAATCATGTGTTTAGGTTGCACAAGGCGCTCTACGGGCTCAAGCAAGCACCTGGGGCGTGGTATGAATGACTGCGGGATTTCTTGATCATGCAAGGATTCAAGATCGGGAGGGTGGACACTACACTCTTCACCAAAGACGTCAACGGTGAATTATTTATTTATCAAATTTATGTTGATGACATTATTTTTGGTTCAACTAACGAAGCTCTTAGCCATGAGTTTGGCAAAATGATGTTTAGAGAATTCGAGATGTCAATGATTGGAGAGCTCAACTTCTTCCTTGGATTTCAAATCAAGCAACTTCAAGAGGGGACCATCGTCTATCAAGAGAAGTATACCAAGGACCTCTTGAAGAAATTTTAGATGGGAGATTGTAGCTCAAGAAGCACTCCAATGGCAACAAATTGTCATCTCGACGCGGATAAGGATGGTAAACCTATTGATCAATCTAACTACCGTTCTATGATTGGTTCATTGCTTTATCTTACCGCATCTAGGCCCGATATCATGTTTAGTGTATGCTTGTGTTCTCGCTTTCAAGCGGCACCTAAAGAATCGCATCGGAAGGCGGTCTTTAGGATACTTAGGTATCTTAAGCATAACCCCAGTGTGGGCTTGTGGTACCCTAAAGGTGCAAAATTCCATCTCTTGGGTTACTCGGATTCAGACTTTGCCGGATGTCGTGTGGATCGCAAGAGTACCTCCAGTGGGTGCCACTTGCTTGGGCGTTCCCTAGTATCTTGGTCTAGCAAGAAGCAAAATTTCGTCGCTTTGTCCACGGTGGAAGCGGAATATATTGCGGCCGGTGCATGTTGTGCCCAAATTCTTTATATGAAGCAAACCCTTTTTGACTTTGGTATTAAACTTGGTTGTGTGCCTCTCCTTTGTGACAATGAAAGTGCGGTTAAGATAGCTAAAAACCCCATTCAACACTCCCGCACTAAGCACATTGATATTCGCCATCATTTCTTGAGGGACCATGAAGCTAAGGGAGACATCTCATTGCGAGGTGTTAGGTCCGAAGAACAATTGGCAGATATCTTCACTAAACCAATTGATGAGAAAACCTTTTCTAGACTAAGAAGTGAATTAAATGTGCTAGATGCATCGAACGTCATGTAAATTCCCATGATCATGTAAGAATGCATCTCATATAGGTCTTGTCTAACTTTCAAAGGATAGGGGTGAGCAAGGGATTAGCTTGGGATGGAGGTTCTTTTGGTTTCCCCAAGGCTTGGAGAGTGGCTCTCCCTGAAGAAGCCTTTGAAAGGTTCAAATTTGGCAAGATAGATTTATTTTATGCCTTGCATGATGCCTGCCATATAGACTTGCACTCAAATTTAAATTTCTTGCATTATAAATTGTTTGGCATTGCATACGGTAGATTGTCACAAAGGGGAACCCACCTCATGAGAAAGAGACTTGTTTGAAATGCAATATCTCAACTCATATGATGTGGAAAGAACAAAATGTTAGGTGTGTTAATGCCTAAAGGAACATTCTTTAAAGAGATAGAAGTCTTCATCCTCTAGCTCACAAAGCATGGGCCTTACATTTTATTTGGATATTTCCTCCCTATTTTCTCGGTGTTCTATTTGCTTTAAGGCTTAGTCAAGTTATTGGCAATTAGCATTTTTGAGGGGTAAGGAGTTGCCCAAAAAGTCCTAAGACATGTGTTTCTTCGTGATTGTTTGTTTGAGTCAAAGGACATATATGGGATTTTGCTGTTTTATAGTCATTAGATTATCTGATGCTTAGGACAGACCATCATCGGATCAGTTTGTGTTCAAATGCCAAGAGTCAGTTTAGTCAGTAAGACAAATCAACCGACGAGTTCATCCTGAGAAACATCGGTCCATCCGATGTTCACATTCTGGAACTGTGCTAAATTCCACCGATGCAAATCCTTCCAACGTCGGACCATCTAGTGCCAACGGTACCTTTTGGAAAACCCTTACTGTGCCATTCGACCGAGGATCATATCATTTCACGTCGGTTCATCCGGTGTTAAATTTTAAGCTAGGGTTTGGGCCCCACCTTTTAAGCGCGCCTCTTCCCACCTTTCTCTCTCCCTGACATTTCCTCTCCCTGACGCCGTGCCTCACCTCCGTCGTCGCCGTTCCCTCGCCCTGCCGCCGCCGCCGCCCTCCGGCCGCCGCCGCCCTCTTCACCGCCGCCGCTGCTCCACCTAGCGCCACCACCGCCGCCTGTCCTGGCTCCAGCTTCAGCACCAGTGCCGACCATGCCGATCCCGATGATCAGCATGTCCCCACTGCTTGCTCCAGGTGCCCCTATCCACTCTCCTCTGCCGGCTACGACGCTTTTCCAGCAGACGCCGGTATCCATTGTTAGTGCCCCTCTTCCTGCAGTCCAGTCCCAGCAGGCACCGACAGTGGCTCCTACAGCTCCCTCCACCTCTACTCCAGCCTCGGCTGCAGCTGCAGGCAGCAGCTCCGACGACAGCACCCCCGACGGTGACCAGTTCGTCATCGCTCCGAGCACTCAGGATTCTTAGGCACTCGGCTTCCTTTTTGGTGTCTTGATGCCAAAGGGGGAGAAGAGTTAGAGAGGTGTTAGGGGGAGGGATAGCTTAGTCCCAGGGGGAGTCCTAGCTGCAGGGGGAGTTTATCTTTTTGGGAGTTCTTTTGTAATTTGAAGATTTGCTACTTCCTTGCTTTTCATTGAGTATTCTTGTGACTCTTAATTCTCTCATATGTTATTGATCGTTGAGCTTTCAAGTTATTAATCTCTTTTGAGTCTTCAAGTTTAATGTGCCATATATTGTACTCATTGCATATCTTCTTGAGTATCGCATTGTCAAATTCATTACTATTATGCTTCACTTGTTGTGTTGTCATCAATCACCAAAAAGGGGGAGATTGAAAGCATCTAGGCCCCATGAGGTATGGTTTCGGTGATTAATGACAACTGTTGGATTTTACTAATGAATTTGTGGATGCAAGGTCTCCCATATCACTCATTACAATGAAATCTATATGAATATGAATATCCTCTACTGATCACTGGATACAATTGGAGACCCCTAAACAATCATTTTATGAGATCAATCAATGTTATGAAGATTAGAAGTAAAAGCTCAGATGTCAAAATTATTCAACCAAATTGACAGCACTCAATGATTGAAGAATATTTCCAACCAATGCCTAAGAGGTCAATCGAGCAAATTCCAAAAGATTCACTTAGAACAACTCGAAGCAAATAATATCAACTCACCGGATCAACCGATGATTTCAGAAAACAACACATCGGTCGAGTTGGTTTAGCATAAGAAGAAGACCTCAAAACTAAGTACTCACCGGATCATCCGATGATGAAGGGCATGTTACATCAGTCCATCAGTACAGTAAGCAATCTCTTTGGACCAAGTGTACCACCGGATCATCCGATGTACAACTATAAACACATCGGTCAAACAATCCAGTAAGCATCAAGTCTGAACCAATTCTGGAGGAAGTTCCACCGGATCATCCGATGAGAAGACAAGTGTAACATCGGTCTAACAACGGTCATATCTGACACAGTGACATCAGCTAATTTGGATTTGACCGATGATAACTAAAGGGGGAGCATCGGATCATCTGGTGTTCGCAGAACAGTGATGTCAGCCTACTTTTCCAACGGCTATTTCGTGGAGGCTGGCTATTTATACCCCTTCAACCAGTCTATTTGACAAGTCTTGACTACAAGACATACTCTACACATTCTCAAGCATTCAAGACATTGAGCTACCACTTCTACATCATCCACACCACTTACACACCAAGAGATAGGCTAGAACTAGCTAGAGATAGTGCTTGTGTGCTTCCATTCTTGGTGATTGGAATCTCTAGTGTAGTGAGAGCTGTAAGGGAGTGTCCCTTGGTGATTGTAATTGAGAGAGACTTCCGGAGCTTGCCAAGACGGTTGTGGAAGACCGGAGGATCCAAGTTGTATAAGGCTTGAGATCCACCTTGCCGAGGTTGGCAAACGGAGGAGAATAGTGAAGATCCCTAGTCTCGGTGACTAGGGTGTGGCTATACCCTTCGGTGGGTGCCACAACGTGGATGTAGGAATATCTTGACGATCTTGCCTAACCACGGGATAAATCTTCGTGTCTCCTCGGGAGTTTGCGTTCTCTTACTCTCACTTTACACTTATGCATTTCAAATACCGCAAAGTTACTAGTCACTTGAATGCATAGGTTTTTTGCGTAGGGAATTGGGCTTTTAGTAATTAAGTGGTATTGCTTTAATTTTTTAAAAGAAGCCCAATTCACCCCACCCCTCTTGGGCATTCGATCCTTACATCAGGGCTTAGGAGCTCCGGCGACACCCATTGTCAGCGTAAGACGTCGACGCCGGGCCCCCTGGGGTTGTCGGAGCTTAAGAGCTCCGGTGACACCCAATGTCCATGTAGGAGACGTCACCGCCGGGCCCCCTGGAGTTGTCGGAGCTTAGAAGCTTTGGCGACACCCACTGTCTATGTAGGAGACGTCAGTACCGTGCCCCTGGGGTTGTCGGAGCCTAGGAGCTCTGACGACACCCATGATCAACGTAGGACGTCGACGCTGTGCCCCCTGTGATTGTCAGAGCTCAGAAGCTCCGACAACGCCCGTTGTTGATGTAGAGGACGTCGACAACGGGCCTCCGAGCCCACTCTTGGTGAGGTGTCCATTCATCATCGGTGGTACGGAAGTGGATTTACTAGCGTTATAACCTTAGGAACCTGCACACATGACAGATAAAAGGTAATTCTGCTCTCCAGTCAATATTTTACCCACGTTGTATTAGTGTTGTTTGTCTTACGATCTATTGTCGCCATGGGGGGCTGGATTAACTCAGGGCCTCCATACCCGGAACTTGCTACCCACCACACGTTAGGAGTGGGTTCGGAGGTTCCGGACACTTAGCAAGTATCTCAAGTGACCCGACGGCAAACGGACAGCAAGCTCTCACTGTTGCAGAGGCGAGGGGGAAAACTGACCGCACCCATGCTAGGTGATGAGCTAATGGCAAATGCGTGACATCATTCATAAGAACTAAAGATAATTTCAAATGAACAAGGCATTTTTGGGTAGGCTAAACGTCTTTTCATTATAACGCTCATAGGAGAGAATAGACTTTACAGGAGGAACGACCCGGCCTGGGTGACAGGAAGCTGAGTGTACCTTCTCAGGGTACCGGACCATGCCGAGTAAGGCAGACACTCGAAGCTCATCTCCTTGGCCTTAGTTAACCCAAGTGTTGTCTCTAGACACTATGTTATCTTTATAACGAAAGAAAATTAGATGGCCTTCAACTGGCTATGGATAAAACTTACGGAGGTGTTCGATATTCCATGGGTTGGGCACTGGTTGCCCATCCTCCGTAGCTAGGCGAACGCACCCGGGGCGACAAACTTCTATCACCCGGAAGGGGCCCTCCCAACTGGGGGAGAGCTTGTTTGTCCCTTCACGGGAAAGCAGACGTCACAGGACCAGATCGTTCACCTTCAGCTCCCTACTGCACACGGTTCGCTGATGGTAGCGCCGGAGCGCTAGCCTGTACCGCGCGTTTCGGGGGGCTGCTCGTATGCTTCCCTCGTTGATGAGGTCCATGTCTTCACGCCTGAACTGGTCCTGTGTGGCTTCGTCGTACATCCAGACACGGGGGGAGCCCATGGTGATCTCTGGGGGGAGGACGACATATGCCCCGTACACTAGGAAGTAGGGCGTTTCTCCCGTAGCCTGGCTGGTTGATGTCCGGCTAGCCCACAGCGCATATGGCAGCTCATCCACCCAGTTTGCACCATGCCTCTCGATTATTGAGTATGTACGAGTCCTGAGGCCTTTGAGAATCTCAGTGTTTGCCCTCTCTACCAGCCCATTGCTTTCGGGGTGAGCAACAAAGGCATAACAAACTTGGATTCCAAGGTCCTCGCAGTATTCATGGAACGCCGCACTCGTGAACTGAGTCCCGCTATCAGTGATGATCCTATTCGGGACCCCGAACCTACAAAACGATCGACTTGATGAACTTCACTATTGACTGCTTGTTAATGGTGATGAATGGGGTGGCTTCTGACCATTTGGTGAACTTATCTATAGTGACGTAGAGGTACCGGAATCCTCCGACGGCTCTTGGGAAAGGTCCCAGGATGTCCAGTCCCCACACGGCGAATGGCCACGAGGGGGGATCATCTGCAACGCTTGAGCTGGTGTGTGGATCTGCTTGGCATGGAACTGGCACGCCTTGCTTCTCTTAACCATGTCAGCGGCATCCTGGAGTGTTGTGGGCCAGTAGAAGTCGTGACGGAAGGCTTTACCGACCAGCGTGCGGGCCAATGCGTGTTCCCGCACTCACCTCCATGGATTTTTGCGAGCAAGTCGCAACCTTCCTCCCGGGTAATGCAACGCAGTAGGATGCCGTTGACGCCACACCGGTAGAGATCCCCCTCTACTAGCTTGTATCTTTTAGCCATATGCACAATCCGTTCTACGAGTGCATGTTCTTCGGGAAGGTAGTTGTCTTTCAAGTAGTCCCGGACCTCCGAGATCCATGCATCGGGATCTCCTTGAGCTTCTGGTTCTTGGGCGCCCAGCTGCTCAGAGCTGCCGGGGGCGCATAAGAACCTTGGCGGGCACCATGGCTACAGGGCCGCCGGGATTGCTAGCTTTGAGGTGCTAGCTTCACCCCCTTCACCCGGCTCGGCAGCTCGGGCGATTGGTCATGATAACAGCCTTGCAAAGACTCCTTCGAGCACTGGTGCCTCTGTGGAGGCCTTCGTTGACAGGTCGTCTACGACTGAGTTGTCAGCTCGGGGCACATGGCACATATCCAAGACTTCAAAATCTTTCTCCAGCTTCCTGACGTGTACCAAGTATGCTGCCAGCTGGGGATCGTTGCAACTGCACTCCCCTTTGACCTGCTTGACAATTAGCTGGAATCACCTTTGGCAAGGAGCTGGCGGACATTGAGGGTCAATGCTGTCTTCAACCCATAGATGAGGGTCTTGTACTTTGCCATGTTGTTGGTGGCTTTGAAGCCAAGGTGCACCATATACTTGAACTGCTCCCCTGTCGGAGCTATGAGCACCACTCCGGCCCCGGCCCCCTGTTTTCGGGCGGAACCATCGAAGTAAAGTGTCCACGGGGTTTCAGTGAATACCGGTGCACCAGACACTATGCCCCCGCTGACTGAGCCTTCTAGGTTGCTAGACGATGGAGTCCACTCAGTCAAGAAATCCGCCAGTGCCTGACTTTTGACCGCATGCCGAGGAAGGAACTCAATCTCAAACTCCGCTAGCTCGGCTGCCCACTTGACGATGTTGCTGGTAGCATTAGGGTTGTGGAGCACCATTCTCAGCGGGAAGGAGGTGACCACTGAGATCTTATGGCCCTAGAAATAGTGTCGGAGCTTCCTCCATGCTATCAACACTGCGTACAGCAGCTTATGTATCTCCAGATACCTTGTTTTTGCCTCATGGAGGACTTCGCTAATATAGTAGGCTGGCCTTTGAGTGGTCCGGACTCTGTCCGAGAGGTCTGGTGCTCCTTGCAGCGGATCCAGGTCCTGGGGCTCCTGGCTCCCAGGACCCACATCATCGTCCAGGGGTTGGGACCTGACAATTTCCTGGTTTCTGGAGCTCCCCAAGGAAAGATCCATGGCCTGGTCTGAGGCCTGAGGTTTGGTGCTTGCGTCGTGAGCTCCTTCCCATGTATGTTGCTGATGTGGTTCCGATCGCTCTGCGACCAAGACCATACTAACCACTTTTGTTGTTGCAGTAATATATAGCAGTAAGGGCTCATCGGGCTCCGGCACCACCATAACGGGGAGGGACGTCAGGTGCCTCTTGAGCTCCTGAAACGCTGTTTCTACCTCTTCGGTCCATGCAAAGGGACCTGCCTTCTGCAGAATCTTGAAGAAGGGAAGCGCTCGCTCCGCCAGCCTCGAGATGAGTCGGCTGAGGGCCGCTAGGCACCCTACGAGCTTCTGTACATCCTTGATATGTGTTGGGGGCCGCATCAGCTCTATCGCCTTGATCTTCTCTGGATTAGCTTCGATCCCACGATGAGAAACCAGGAATCCAAGCAGCTTCCCAGAAGATACCCCGAAGGCACACTTTTCGGGATTCAGCATCGTGCGTGTAAGGCGTAGTCTGCTGAAGACTTGCACTAAGCTGTCCAGGAAGGACGCATGGTTTTTTATTTTGACCACGATGTCATTGACATAGACCTCTACCAGGTCTCTAATGAGGTCCCCAAATGTTTTATGCATTGCACGTACAAAAGTTGGAAGAGAATTCTTAAGACCATAAGGCATGGAGACATAACAATACAGGCCATCTACTGTTACAAAAGCAGTGTGTTCTTCATCATCTCTAGACATAGGTATTTTATGGAAACCAAAATACGTGTCTAGGAAACACAGCAGATCACAACCTAACGTAGAGTCTACAATTTGATCTATTCTGGGGAGTGGGAATGGATCCTTTGGACATGCCTTATTTAGGTTGGTGTAGTCGATGCACATCCGAAGCTTCCCGCCAGCCTTGGGGACGACAACAGGATTAGCCAACCACCGAGGGTGGTGGACCTCCCGGATAAAGCCAGCATCGAGCAACTTCTTAATCTCCTCTCGGATGAAGTTTTGATGCTCAACAGACTGCTTTCGGGGCTTCTGTTGTACCGAGCGGGCATCGAGGTAGATCTTCAGATGGTGCTCAATCACCTCCCTGGGGATCCCGGGCATCTGCGATGGTTGCTAGGCAAACACATCAACATTGTCCCAAAGGAACGTGACGAGCGCGAGTTCCTATTTGTTGTCCAGGTTACCCGCTATGCGGGTCGTCTGGGCAGCCTCGGAGCCGATCCTGACGACCTTTACTAGGACGTCGTCTTCGGCGGGCAACACACGTGGTGCTGTGGTGGAGGTCTGTTGGGACGGGCCTTGACTTGATCGACCTTCCCTCGCACCATCAAGGTTCGGGGCCCGCCTTGCAGCGAGTGCTTGGAGCTACTCCAAGGCTGACACCGCCACAGTGCGATCTCCCCAGATCCTGAGGACCCCAGATGGCATTGGCATCTTCAAGACCAGATAGCCGTAGTGAGCTATGACCATGAACTGGTATAGCGCCGGCCTTCCGATGATGGCATTGAAGGGAAGCTTGACATCCGCCATGTCGAATAGAATACTCTCCGTGCAGTAGTTCTCCGGAGTACTGAAGGTTACTGGGAGGTGGATGCTACCGCTAGGAACGATTTGCCCAGGGCCCACGCCTGAGAATGGGCTCGAAGGCATGAGTCGAGACATAGGTATCGGTAGCTTCCGGAAGGCTGCAGTAGAGATTAGGTTGAGGCCTGCTCCATCGTTGATCAGCACATAATGGAGCCTCACATTGGCGATAGTTGGTTCCACGAGCAGCGGGAGCACCCCAGCCCCAGCCATGTTCTTTGGGCAGTCCGAGGCGTCGAAGCCGATCGCTGTGCTCATCCACTTGCTGTGTGGAGCTGGACTTGGCGTCGGGGCCACCACTGCTACGGACCATCGCAGGACTTTCATCGTGTTCCGAGACGCAGGGTCCGTGGCTCCCCTGTAGATGACATAGAGGAGCTTTTGACGCTCCTGATCGCTGCTAGTGTCTGAGTCAGCACTTGTGAAGACTGCTTTCACCACTCTATGGGGCTCCTGGTACCCTATGTCTTTGTCTTTGTCCTCCACAGGGTCAAGCTTGTGCTTGTCTTCCCTCTGGCGGGGAGGCTCGCTCTCTTGACGCTGCTCCTTCTTCCTCTGCTCGCGAAAACATTACGCGAGCTTCTTGACTTCCCGGCACTCACTTGCACTGTGACCATTGGTCCGGTGCACCAGGCACTTGAAGTCAGCGTCATCACCCTCAGGTGACGGCATGAGCGCTTATCCTGGCACGAGCTTTGGGCTCTGCCAGTTGCCGCAGTTGCTACCATGGGAGCTCCGGGCCTCGACTTACTCCTGTCGCGGCCCCCGTTTTCCTTCTTCCTGCCACCACCCCTAGTAGTGTCCTCCGCTTCGGACTATGAGGGCTCCCCACTCTCCGAGGAGGGTTGAGCGTGCTAGTTACGACCCCCCGCAGCTTTGGCGCATATATCTGCCAAGGCAAACAGCTCTGAGACGTTGCACATGTCATGTGTGGCGAGCTTCTCGAGCATCTTCTTATCCCTCACACCCTGTCTGAATGCAACTATGACAGATGCATTCGAGATGTGCAGGATGGTGTTCCGTACCTGGGAGAATTGATGGATGAACGTTCGCAGCGGCTCCCCCAAGCGCTGTCTAACAGTGTGGAGGTCGAGCTCCGTGCCTGGGTGCTCGTACGAACTTCTGAAGCTCGCCACGAACTGCCGGCATAACTCCTCCTAGGAGGCAATGGATCCCTGGGGGAGGTTCATGAGCCACGACCGGGTCGGGCCGGCCAGGACTACCGGAAAGTAGTTGGCCATGATGACCTCGTCACCCCTGCACAGGAACACACTCGGGTTGGCGCTCCCATCATACTTCTCTGGCGTGTGTGGCCAAAACTTGTGAGGCCACACTACCCTCTGTAGGTGCGGAGCTAAGGCTGCACACCCTCCGCCTGTGCTTATGGGCGGCAGGTTTGGTGCTGCGTGACCTTGATGACCAGGCGGCACTATGTACGCCTGGTGTTGAGGTGTGACAAGTGCTTGGTGCGGCACGGGCACACCATACTCCTGGGATGGGGGAGGCGCGACGTACGCCTGGTGTGGAGGAGGCGCCATGTATTCCTCGTGTTGAGCAGGAGGCGCCACGTATGCCTGACGTGGCGGGAGGGCGCCATGGACCTGGGGTTCAGGACCCGGTTGGCTGTAGTCAGCTTCAAGATTGCGACGCCACTCCCCTTGTTGTTCGATGACAACTCGACAGTCCTCACCAGCTTTGCGACGCTGCAACTCAGCTCGCAGGTCCGCTGTGGAAAGACTCGTCGAGCGGCTATCAGCGGTCCACCGATCGACGGTAGGCGTATGGGACAGCGAGACAAATGTTGTTGCTGCTCACCTCCCGCCTTGTGGAGTCACCTGGAGCATAGCGACGACCAGATGATCGACGTCGATTACCCACTGATGGGTTGCTCCCTGCGGGGCACCTGTTGTCGGTGCGTTGCGGAGTCGCGCACGTGCAGCAAGGAGTGCACTTTCCGAGCTTGCTACTGGCGGGGCTGTAGCAGCTGTCATGGCAGGGGTTTGCCGTGCCATGTTGTGCGGGCCTACAGTCAGTGGAGTGATTGCACGGTGTCGCGATGGTCCAGATCTTCCCGCCCTGGAGCGAGACCCAGCTCCGGGAGGGATGAAGCTTGGTCCTCACCCGCCGCTTGCTGGCGGGGCTGTGGCCTGGAGGAACTAGCATTGGAATGGGCGTTCACCATGTTGCCGGTGAAGATGCTTGTAGGAGAAAACCCCCCTACCTTGAGCACCAAATGTCGAGGTGTCTAAACTGACACCTCCCCTGGACTAGCTCGGAAGCAGCCCGCGGGGTTTCGATGTGTATTTGGGGGCTAGTCCTAGCAAGATCGAGCTCAGTGAATGATGAGCGCAAGGGTTTTACGTGGTTCGGGTCGCCTGGGCGTAACACCCTACTCCACGGTGGTTTGTGTGTTGTATTGCTCAAGCGTGTGCCTAGGTCTGAGCCAAGTTGTCTTAGTCGGCTGCCGCTCGGTCCTTTTATAGTCCAAGGTCGAGCAGCTTACAAGTGGGGCTCGGGGCCCGACAAGTGGCCCCGGGAGTACCAAATTCCTCCTAAGATTTGGGAGTAAATGCTATCCCCTGACAATGGCTTCAATGTGCCGCCTGGCCATGCCTTGCTGCAGGGCTACACATAGCCCCTCATCATGGTAGGCGGTGTCTCGTCCGTCTTGTCACGGCCTCTCATTCGTCCACCGTACATAGTAGTTCGGTGCTAGCCTGTTATTGTAGGACTGGGTACAGGACTCTTGACTTATGAGTGCGAGCTCCCGCTTACCTAGGGAACGTGCGCGTCTTTCCCGTTTAGGCGCACTGGGCTCGTCCCTCTTTATTTCCACTATCGCAGGATGGACTAGGCGCGGTGCTGCCTGGCACGTGGCGAGTCTGGTCCTTCCCTCTGCCGGGAGGTCGGGTCTGGAGCTGCCGGACACGTGGCTTCGCTGGACCTTCTTCCCGCAGGGAGGCAGGTCCGGGGCTGCCAACCTAGCGAACGCGCCGGACCTCTCCTCGATGGGGAGGTGGACCCAGAGCTGCTGGACACGTGGCAGAGACGGACCTCCCCCCCCCCCCCTCCCCCCCCCTCCCCCGAGAGGGAGATACACCTGGAGCTGCAGGGCACGTGGTAGCGTTAGGCCTTCCCTCAGTGGGGAGGCGTGGCTACGCCGCACGCCACGTGGCACCCTGGAACCACGTCGGATCTTGCCCCTATGGGTGGTGGGACCCAGCATGCCTTCTTTCCTGTATCCAGAGGTATCCGGTTCGCCAGGTACCGACACACACATATCATGAGGTTGGCGCATCTCTGGATCTCACTACTCTAACCCCTAAGCAAACTGCTTTTCGCCAACAAGCACAGTAGCCGACACCAAACGAAAACGACGATGTGTGCAACCATGTGCAGGGGAAAACCTGGAATCAACCATGCGTGGAGAAAAACCCTACATGAATATTGCAGCTACTTTGATGAATCAGATGAACGAGTAATTCCATGTCTTACTGTCCAGAGTCCAGTGGATAGTGTTGGAATTCCGAACAATTACTCAACTTGAATTTTCAATAATAATATATTGATGTGTCTCTTGGAATTGTCCAACTATATATAAATCTGCTACAGATAGAAAAAAACACCTCTAAAACTGTTTATGACTCTTGTCTAACCTTGGACTAAAACTGTACCTCTATATTAAAATATCTCTAACTCTTCGCTAATCTCTACTAATTCTATAAGATATATTAACTCAACAAATACCCCTTTAATCCCATTTCCTAGGACACACACTAACGTACTTTGGGTGTGGACACTACACCCCCAGGATGGTCACTTTATCCTGCACACACTAAGAGTTGGGCACTACATCTCCTGGGATGGATACTACATACCAAATACAAATTTGAATTGGGCACTACAACTTCTGAGGTGATGTAACACCCTCAACTTTCACATCATGCATTGCATACATGATCATGCATTAAACATTAGTAGGATAAAAGATAGATCATAAAAGATAAAGCATACATATATGGTGTAGCAAAAAGAGGAAAAGAGAAAATAATAGCGTAAAACATGTATTAGGGAATAAATATAAAAATAATAATAATAATATAAAAAAAGAAATATATATAAATAAATTATATATAATAATAAATATATATATAATAAATAAATAAAATGAATAAGATAAATAAAATAAATAAAATATATTATAATAATAATATAAAAAGAATAAATAAACAATAATATATTTAAAAAAAAAAGAGAAAAAAAAACAAAAACCCACCCGCTGGCCAGGCCAAACGGCCCAGCCAGCGGGCACCTCCCGCGCGACCCCGCCGCCACGCGCCTCCCGGCCGACCGCGACCCGCGGCTGGGCCCCATCCCGCGCGACCCAGCCAGCCACGCCCCGCCTGCACCGCGTGCCCGAGCGCCACGCGCGCAGCTCGACCGCGCGACCCCACCGCACGCGCGCGCCTGGCGCGAGCCCCGCGCCTGCCCCGACGCTCGCCCACCCGACCGAGCCCGCACCGCCCGACCCCGACGCGCCCCGCTCACGCCCCGCAGCCCCGCCCGACGCGCCTGCCGCGCTCGCATCGTGACCGATTCGGCCTCTGGCTGATTGGATCGACCGTACCGCCGCCTATAAAAGGAGCCAAGCTCCGTAGGGTTTTCGACAATCCCAGGAAACGCCGCCGCCATAGAAGAAAAGCCGCCGGTACAGGAACAGAGGCGCCGCAGGGAAGAAAAGGAAGAAAAAAGAGGGGAAGAAGAGGAGAAAAAAAAAAGAGGAGAACGCCGTCGTCCGCCGGAGATCGTCGTCGCCATCGCGTTGCCGTAGTCGTGCCGCCGGAGGACCTTGCGCATCTACTTCGTCTACGCATCGTCCCCATCCCGCGATCATCGAAGCCATCGCATCTACGGTAGGCCATGTTTCCGATGTGAATTTTAGCGACCATATTGAATCTAATAGACGTAAATTGATCGTAGTCGCACCGTCTTTTTATTTTCAGCAACATTAATCCACTCTAAAACCCCCGTAAACTCATATGAATGCATATGAACTAGTTGCATCTAATTAATAAACAACTGTAGTTAATTAATTATTGAATTGTGCATGCATGCATGTCATTGCATGTTGATTATTTTGTGTGCATCATATTGAATTGTATGTATTCTCTTGTATGTGTGATTGCGAGTAGAGGAAAGTGCTCAAGAAGTTGTGTACGAGGATTTCGAGAACCAAGACTTCGAAGCGCTTGAGCAACCCCATCCGTCGGAGCAAGGCAAGTGTCCTTGAAGCATATTGATCCTATTTTAAAATAAATGTTTTGTTTGCAAAATTGCATGCTTGTGTCAATTTGATGGGAATCCTATGGTAGGAAGTTTACTAGATTTGTTTAACCACCCTTGTCACCTGGAATATATGGTAGAGAGTCGGGAAGGGCTTTTTACCTTTTTGCTTCGCTTAATTAATTGGGATGGCAAACAGCACTACACATTTAATCATGCATCAATGATATTCTGGTTAATGTGAACTGATCAATACGATGGGTGATCTAAGCAAGCTTGGTATGTGGATGGGTTGGATGTTATGGTGGTTTGCTTGTTTTAGATCTAAGGACTGGTTCATGCGAGAATAGGCCAGGACTACAGTGCCACCACGAGGCCAAGTATGGGTGCGGCGTATATGATTAATTAGGGCTTTGCTAGTGCTATTTGGACCATTGTGGATGCTCGGGGAAGGGGTAGTCGGATTGGGTTTGTTGATGATTGGCGGGACTACCCTGGGATCCGAATGGCTCAAGAGGGGGCCCTTGGTTGAAGATGTGCTCAGTTGGAGGCATCGCCACCGGTGAAACCTCAGTGGGGTCTAAATAGGCTAGTAATCCCTTTGTAAAGGCTATTTTGTGATCTCTTGGCCATACACCAAAGGAAGTGTAATTGGCATAAGGGAGGTTCTCTAGTCGCCGACGGGTGATGAAATCACAAACACGTGGGTAAAGTGGTACAAACTCTGCAGAGTCTATTAAAACTATCATGATAGCCGTGCTCCCGGTTATGAGCGCCTGGATGACCTACATGATTAGAGGATTTTTGTATTGGGATGGTTGGATTATGGTCATGGGTTGGTAATGGTTATGGATGGTTTATGGATTATGGTCATGGATATGAATTTGAGTTATGGTAACTGAACATGGATAATGATGATGTTGGCAATAATTGGATATGGTTTATATTTTGTTAATATGATGGTTATGATGGGATTGTTTCACATAGACATAGTATAATGCTTTTCAAATGTTTTACTGTACTTTCCAGCACTGAGCCAGTATTACATTTGTCATTTGAATAAGCCACATGTCATACTTTCCACACTTGCTGAGTACGACATGTACTCACCCTTGCAATCCCCCCCCAACAACTACTGGAGACAATTGGGAGTACCCTGAGGATCATGCGGAGTACTAGGTTGCGTACCGCCGTCAATTGTCTGTGGATTGGAGTCGTGCTGCTTAGTTTATTTTTCGCTGCATTATTTAGAGTTTTATCATTTGCGAACTATTGGATTATTGTAGTAAAGTACTTATTTAATAGTTAAGATGTGGTTAAATTCTGTATATCGTTTGTGATGCAACCGTATATGTGTGATGAACTTCCTGGGCACACATATGCGTTACGCTTGGTTCATATTCGGAACCGGGTGTCACAGGTGAGCACTACATCTCAAGGATGAACACATCATACTACGCGATTTTGAGACGAACACATCATTCTCTAAGAATGAACGCATCATCCCGAGCATTAACTTTGAGTGGGATGACCACATCATCTACTGAGAAACACATCATCTCAAGAACTCTACTTCCCACACACAGTCTTGCTCGTTGTCCTGAACCACCTGTGTCATATCTTTGGATACACCCATTTGCGCGTGGCCAACACCAACACAATCAGGCCCACAAGTCCAGTCATGCTCTTTTTCCTTTTGTGTCCTAGGCTCAGCCCATCCACCACCTTGATCTTGGTCCGCATTTGACCTCTATTGGCCCAGCACGACTTGAGAAGTCCTTCCTTTGTTGTACATCTAACCCACATGCCTTGTAGGCCCAGCTCGACCCAACAGACCCAAGACGCACGTGGCCTCTTCTGTTTTAGTTGCACGCCCGCACATGAGTTTCGTCTTCTTTGACCTTTCAATCGTGGAAACAGCAGTTTCACCTTGAAGCTACACCTTCCTCTAGAACATTCAGACGCCACGCACCACGCTGAGCCACCTAGCGAATTGAATCCACAAGCTGTTGCCTAGATAGTGCTTGACGTCGTGCGAATCAGTGGGCCACCACCCCGCGCCACCGCATGCACGCGCTTCGCCTCATTTCTCTCTAGACTCTTCTGCTGCTCGGGAAGACTGCCTCGATCCGTGCTCTTCCTCGTTGGATCATCGAGCCATGCTCTGCCTCCAAGCACACCACATCGAAGAGGGTGAAATCTGCATACCGCCGCCTGGAGCGTCTTCAGCACTCTATTGCGAGCAGTGGCGAAGCCAGGTATAAACACCCTGGTCCATATGCACCAGGGTCTAAATCAATTTTCTCTTCTTAATATCATAGGTTTAGCTAAAATTGCTTGATACTTATGCAAGTCTAAGGGTAAGGCACTAGGATACTCTATACCCTGGCTTCGCCACTGATTGCGAGCGCGCCCGATCCGCGCGAATCCAGTCCCAAGCCGTCTGGATCTGTGACGAGGAGTCACGCCGCTCGATCTCTGCCAGCCCACTATCCCTTCAGTCGAGCTCTGTTCTCGGCCGAGGAGTCCTCGAATCTCAGCCACGTCGCCTCGTCCTCATACGCGCACGTGCAGCTGCCTGTCCTCGCTCATCCACTGAATCGTGCCGCCAAACGTCGGAATCGCCCACCTATGGCGAGATCCACTTCTGGCATCCTTCAATCTAGTGAGATTTGCCTTTGAATCGAGTGATTCGGTCTCGACCCATCCTGGGCAGCCTTCTTCATGACGATTCGTCGAGAATCGGACGAAAGTTCTTCCTCCTGTCTCCGGCCGTTCCCAAGAGACATACTCCAGTGGGCAACACGTAGATCTCTAACCTACCTCTGATTCTAATTGTTGGAATATATATCTCTATCTCTTCTCTAATATCTATTAATTTTGGAAAAAGTCTACTTACCCCCCCTAACTATACCCTAGAGTCTAATCCACCCCCTAAACTATAAAACCGGCTAAACAACACTCCAAACTATTCAAAACCGGTTATATTACCCCTTAATCTGGTTTTGATGAGTGGTTTTGCCATGTCAGCATCCTATGTGGCGCTCCCTGCATGTGATTCAAGGTGGGGCCCATGTGTCATTGAATAAAAATAAAAATTCACTGTCCCAGGTGGAGTTTACCATACCTGGCGCCTCCAGATTTCCGTCAGTTACCCAAGAGGCGGCATCAGAAACAGGCTGGCGGCTCTCAACCCTGGCGGCTCCAGGTCCTGTGATCTGTGCTCCAGCGATTTGTCCCTCCCCATCAGTTGTAGCAGTGATCTGTGCTTCCTCATAGGTCCCTGAAGGCACAATTCCTCTGGTAAGTTATCAGCTCCATAGATTGCAGTTAGATCAACAAAATCTGATCTGACCTGACCTGCAACATACTTTGATTTTATTCATTCATTGTCAGATCTGACCTGCAACATACTTTGACTTTATGATCATAATCTGAAGAATCAAATATGGCCTGAACTGCACGCCTGCAAAATAAACAGACCTGCACTGCATTACTGTAAAAGTAATCAATAATTTGGTTAGATCATAGATTAAGATGGTGTACAGGTCCTTGCTCGTGATTGATTTTTAGTTATTATGTCTTTTTGCAGAATATACAATGGACTCTTTGGAATTTTTGAGGATAAAATTTCATTATGGAGGTCAATTTTTATATGTGGACAATCATATACAATACTTTGGAGGTACAACAAGGATTTCATCCATAGAGATAGACAAAGTTTCCTTACCTGAGGTGGAAGGCCATCTTCGTGATCATACGAAGATTGATTGTCCTGTACAACTACATTGGTTGCCTCCTGGATATCAGATGAATGATGGACTGAGGTTGATATTTGACGATGCATCTTGTAATGTTATGGCTCAACAAATAGGTTCTCATGGAGTGGCTGAAATATTTGTTGAACAAATTGGAGTGGCTGAAATATTTGAAGCCGACGATGAAGCGGATGATGCCCGTGATGATGAAGTAAATGAGATAGAAGTTAGTATACCTTTGTCTATGCCTAATATGACTGATGATGCCTCTGATAGTTGTGATTCAGATTATCAACCAAAAGACATTAATAGTTCTGAAGATGATGATGAAGTAGAGAAGTTAAGGCAGTACGCAAAGCAAATAAGGTTGGACATGAAATTAAAGAAGGTAGGACAAAGTCGTGACCAGTCCTTGATCCTTGCGGAAGCAAATGTTCCTGAGTTGCAAAATTTACATGATGATGATAGTCCATATTACAACTCAAGTGATGATTACTCTTATGAGGAAAATAGCGAAGGTGAGACAACAAGATGGCTAAGCACAGAGAACAGATATGATTCTAATGCTCCAGTACCTGTCTTTGTTTATTTACTATATTGTAATTCAATAACAATATATGCCCTAATTTTGATTCATTTAGTACTTATAGTTCTGTTGACAATGTTCACATTTCAGTGAAGAAAGCTAACTGTACCGAATATATTCTGCCTATCAGAGAAGCAGAGTGCTTACACTCCAGTAATGCTTGTCAGTGATATTGTACCCTTCCTCATACTTCCTAAGTCCATCGAGTGAATCGATCCTTCGCGTTCTTTCTGAGAGTGCATTCTCTGATTTGTTTTCTGCTTCCGACAAAGACCTACCCACTGATCAGCAAAACCAACAAAGTTCAGGTACCATTCATGGACAAGAAAAACTGCCATACGTGCACCATGTCAACTGGGAACATACAAACATACTAGAGGAATAATGCAATAGAGGCAAGAAAAATGTCAACCAAAACGATCTTGGTAACATTGCTGTCCTGGCATGAAGATTTGCCACTTTTACTAATGTCTATTTTAAGTGAACCAGTTTTACATGTTAACCAAAAGAAGAAAGATTTTGGAAATTTATCTATTGTTCCATCAGTGCCAATCACCTGCTCCAATGAGGACTGAGTATTTGGGGTGTTGCAGAGTGGTTTGGTCGTGAGCTTGAGCGTGGAACCGGCATGTGATTGCCGCAAAGCAGCAGAGCAGAAGCACTAACTGCGCGAACCTCCTCAGCTCCATGTTAGCAAGCTGCCATCAGAAAACCTACAATAGTTACACTCCAATCTTGATCCAAACGTACAAAGACATAGACAAAAAACCAAGAGCAATAGATCTACTGTACGCGCCTGGGGAGGAGGGTGAGGACGGACACGGCGCCCCCGGCGTGCTCACGAAGACGACAACGACCGCACGACGGAGCGAACGAGGAACGGCGAGTTGGCGGAGCCGACGGAGCCAACGAGGAACGGAGAGTTGGCGGAGCCGACGAAGCCGAGCTCCCTTGCTCCCTTCCCGCGCTGCCTCTCCGCTCGCCGAACCCCTTCCACGGCGGCTCCTAGCTGCCTCGATGCTCATCACTCGGCGGAGCAAGCGCCGGACCACGCTGACCTCCCCCTCCTCCTCCCCTCCCGCGCTCTGCCATGGTGGATCTGCGCTGGAACACCGCCTCCTCTTCGCGGCTCGCCGCCGTGCTGGCTCCGGGCTCGCCGGTCACCGGAGCGACCTCCTTCGGACCGCGAAGCTGCTTCAGATTTGGGAATGCGGTGGTCAGTGAGTGGAGTCAGCTCCGGTAGAGATAAGGACTGGTGTTTTTTTCTTTTTATTCAATGACATGTGGGCCCCACCTTGAATCACATGCAGAGAGTGCCACATAAGATGCTGATATGGCAAAACCGCTCATCAAAACCAGATTAAGGGGTAATATAACCGGTTTTGAATAGTTTGGGGTGTTGTTTAGCCGGTTTTATAGTTTGGGGGTGGATTAGACTCTAGGGTATAGTTAGGGGGGGTAAGTAGACTTTTTCCATTAATTTTAGAAGATGTGATTAACTCAACAGATAGGACGCGCCGGAGTTTGTGGTCAAGAACTTCACAAGTGAGGCCTTTGAATGATTCTTTGCTGCTTTCAAATACATAATGTTAGCTGCTGCCAACAGATAAGTTGGAACTGCATAAACAAACATATCGAAGGCTTCGTGGATAGGTTTTTGTATCGCAAATGCTGACGATTATCGTGGATTTCAGTGGTCTGTTATATCAGGGGTTATTTAGAGGTCCAGTACTGTACGCCTTCAATGGATCATAACATTAAAGATGTTAAAATGAATTTTTTATAATACAACAATGACGACATAAACCGATTGATGGATGCTACTGCAGGCCATATAATACTCCTACAACAACAAAAGCACATTGCAGAACGGGCGTATTGCTTGCTCCAATTATCCACATCACCCAAAAAGCAGGGGAATACGCAGAGTACCCAAGGGCCTATCCGTCAGAAACCACCCGACCCCGCGGCTTGCTCCTCTGTTCTGCTCTGCTCCGAGGCAAATGTTGCTGTGCAAGCAAGCGACGACTTCCCTTTAAAAGCTCCCCTTCCAAGCTTGGAGCTTTCACCCCACTTCACACCGCGTTTCACACAACCCTCCTTTTCCTTGGTTCCACGCCAATCATCCCCTGATAAGCCTCTTCTCCCTCTCGTATCCTCCGTGTTCTCGTTCAAGAACTCGCTGCGTCCGTTGTTCTCGGTGGTAACTGAACTTCAGTCACCGAGAACTGATCGGTCGATCCGTGAGAATGCCCCACTTCTCATCGCTGCTTCAGGGGCTGGCCCGGTCGCTGTCCGTGGCGAGAGACAGGAAGGCGGCCGGCGCCGGCGACAGGAAGGCCGCAGCGGTGCTGCGGTCGTCCGGAACGATGTGGGGCGAGGGGTCGGAGACGTTCTCCGCCGTGTGCTCGCGGCGCGGCGAGAAGGGCATCAACCAGGATTGCTCCGTCGTCTTGGAGGTCTGTCACACCCCTCTCTCTCATTCTTATGGCTTAATTTCGTCCATTTATTTTGCGGGGTCTGAAATCTGGTAAATTTTCAGGTTAATTAACTATGATTAGCAGTTAATCTATCTAATTAACAAAATTAATAATTGTTTCTATAGTCCATAGAGTAACAGATTTATTTTAATTTATTTTTCAACTAACATAATTGTTACAATTAATAAAATTAACAAATAACCTAACTAATAATTAACATAATTAGTAATTAATTTTAATTGCTCATCAACACTCCTGAATCTTCAGGTGACTGAGATTTAGTATTACCGTTTAATTTTCCCTCTTCTTTTGTTACGATTATCGCCGGTGTAAAGTAACGATGGCACCTGATATCTGACAGGCCAAGCTGGAAGCAGGGATTTCCAACGGATTATACGAATAAAAATTTTACCTTTTAGTTTAGTTTTACAGAATTTTGAAATAAATCTCATGTGGTTCGTGTGTTTCTATAGAGTAGAAGAAGGAAAAAAGCTAGAACGCCGCGATAGGTCTCTCCGTTGTTGAGCTGGTGTCATTCTGACCACAACAAAAGAAAAGCAACAGCTTGAGTTCTGCCTCTTTTTTGTGCTGAACCTTGAGTTCCCTTTCCGTTGTTCACCTAATCAAATTCTAATTTTATATTCTTTTCGAGCGGAGTCGAAGAGTACCAGTAGAATTTGTGCTCTTCATTAGATATGTTTTCTACTGTGTATTCAGTGAGCAACAACTAAAACTTGCTGGTGTTTGTTTGAGCCACAGGCAGAGTCAAGTAAATTAGCCAGGCATAGGTATTGGAGCATGAATCTGGTGTTTCCTTTTGGCTTCTGGGGCTTTCTCTGTCATAGGCTCATAGCCAAGGGAGAGGCACCACACGTGTCATAATTTGCTGAAATGAGCGAGACTTTGCAGACCTGGGTATCTAAACTAAAAAGTTGTTTTGGGCGGCTAAACTCACTGCCTAGTAGATTACCAGGGCATGGTAGATTACGGCCATGTTTGGTTTGCGGCCAGCTTTTACCGTGTTAAACTTGCGGTGCCGTACGCAAACGCGCGCCGCGCGTGAGGCAGCTGCGGCGCTGTGCGGCCTCAAACCAAACATCCCCTACCACATCGCATAGTAAACCGTGTCTAAGATGGAAGCTTAACCACATCGCGTAGTAGATTACCAGGGCATCAACTTTCATGAGATTTCTTGGACGATATGTTTGTTGCCATACTGACGTAGGGCTAGGTCCTTGTCACTGTTTCTATTAAATAAGATTGTGCATTGGGTTAGTTTAGATTAAAAAAAATTGGCAAACCAAACTAGTCTTGGATTATAAGTAGACAGCGCATGGCCTATGGTAGCTTGCTCAAAGGGGGATCTGGTTGCTTCGGTTAGTTTGCTGTGATGTCACACTGGAATCTTAAATGGTCAATTTTCTACCACGTAATTACATTAAAAAATCGTATCATCTAATGATTGTGTAGTACTTCCTCCGTCATGAAATACTAATCATTTTGTAGCTCAAAAAATAAATTAAAAAGAGAGTACTATAGAATTAACAATCCCCTTAAAGCTGAGCCACACATATAATGCTAAACCAGAAGGATATTACCCATAATTTAAGAATCACACCCATTAATGTTAGACACGGTCTTCATTTGTAAATGTCTGGGGTAGCAGAATTTTTGATGAATTTCAGACATCACAAAAGTTTGTAGAAGTTTCTACAAAATTTCTTTCTCGTTTCGAACAAATCCTTTTTCTCAGAGCTGAACAGTGTCTCGTCTTCTTCTATCATCTCTTCATCAGGGGTTCGGGTTCCAGGAGGACACCATCTTCTGCGGCATCTTCGACGGGCACGGTCCGTGGGGCCACTACGTCGCCAAGGCGGTGCGGGAGTCGCTGCCGCCGTCGCTGGTGAGCCACTGGCGGGAGGCCGTCACGCTGGCGTCGCTGATCGACGGCGACGAGAAGAAGCTCTGTGACTACCGGTTCGACCTCTGGAAGCGGTCGTACATGGCCGCCTGCGCCGCCGTCGACAACGAGCTCCGCCGCAGCCGCCGCCTCGATGCCTTCAACAGTGGCTGCACCGCGCTGTCCGTCGTCAAGCAGCGTGACTTCATGTTCGTCGCCAACGTCGGCGACTCACGGGCCGTCCTTGGCACCACGACTGACGACGGCGCCGCCATCGCCGCCGTCCAGCTCACCGTCGACTTCAAGCCCGACCTGCCTCGTAAGTCGTCGTTTTTCAGCGACCGCGCCGGGGCAAGTTTCATGTGAAGTTGTGAGCTGCCATACCTGACCCTGTTGCCCTGAACCTGGATGCAGCGGAGAAGGAGCGCATCCGGCAGTGCAACGGCCGCGTGCACTGTCTTGCAGACGAGCCGGGGGTGCACCGCGTGTGGCTGCCGAACCGAGAGTCACCGGGGCTCGCCATGTCTCGCGCGTTCGGCGACTACTGCGTCAAGGACTACGGCGTCATCTCGGCGCCGGAGGTGACGCAGAGGAGGATCGGCAGCAGGGACCAGTTCGTCATCCTCGCCACCGACGGGGTAACTAATAAACCGCATGCATCTCTTAAAAAAATACTGTATATCGTTTTTCCTCTCGCTTCAATATACACGGCGGCTGACGATGGCGAAAGTGGTCTTTTCCGGCAGATCTGGGACGTGATCTCCAACGACGAGGCCGTGCAGATCGTGGCTGCCACACAGGACAGGGAGAAGGCGGCCAAGCGGCTGGTCGAGTGCGCCGTCCGCGTGTGGCGGGGCAAGCGGCGCGGCATCGCTGTCGACGACTGCTCGGCGATCTGCCTCTTTTTCCACTCGCCGTCGCCGCCATCCTAGACACAACCACCATTACCTTTACGTGATCCGATGGACGTCAAGTGAGAGAACAGAACGCACATCTCGAGACTACGAGCATCGTGGTGGCCGTCGCATTCCCGGTAGAGAGTGCAATGTCGCTGTCCAAAGACTCCGAACGTGCAGTTTGTCGCACGATCGGGACACTGCACGATCGATGGATCTGGACGGTGACCTGCAGCGGGTGGCTGACCGAAAAAAATCTCCGGCATTCACACGGTGCTCGTAAAAATGTACGAGGAGCACCAGTCACTAGCAAAGGCAGAAAATGGGGGAGTAAACATGCATTTTGTCCTGATTTTCCTGGATTTTGGTTGTGATAGCATACAATCACCATTATTGTTGTACATCAATAAAATAGTAAGTCATATCTTTGACACCATCCACACAAATGGACACAATTGTTGATGTTCATTAACAAGAACAACTGTTGTGCAATCTATTGTTTCGTACAAGCATGCAATCTCCACATCTCAACTGTTTCCTACCAATTCAAAGGTGGTTGTATTCAGAGTTCTTTTTACATATTATCAGCAGCACCAGGTAGGGGGTTTAAGTGAAGATTGCACGGCAATTGTTCCCTTCATCGACATGGCATACAGGGTCACAAATCATGTCTTTAGAGCCGACTGCACAACAACCGGAATCTTAAATCTCCTGCACTGGAGCATGAGGAATTATTTAGCACATCCTGGAATGTAGCGTCTATCCACAAGCAACTGAAATTTCAACATGTGGTGGCTATGAGAACCCTCGTCAAGCTAGCCACCATAGCGGCTTTTCAGCGATTCAGGAGGCTCCTCTTCCATGATGCCTGCTCCGGTAGTGGCCAAATATTCCCTAATTGTGGTTTTCCGGTCACCAAGATAAGTGTGGTCTAAGAAGTTGCTGTATGCTGGTTCTCCAAGATTTTTCGCAGCAAGAACACTGTGGAGCAATCAGAAACATAATGTGCTTAGAATATCATGTTTCTACATGCCTAATAATTGGATGAACGATAGTAACAGTTATGCAGAGAATGTGTTGCTATTGGATAGCTATAAAGTTCAAGGAGATGATTTGCTTTTGCTTAGGACATATCCATCCTGCTTTCAAACGCCACACGCAATGATATTATTTTTGCTTTAGAATTGCATCTTACTTTGAGATGTCATAGTCTAATAGATGAGTATCAGGGAGAAATAGATATTAAAATCTCCTAAAACAGTGCATAGGCGGAATGATGCTAAGTTGAACAAAAGTTAGGTCCTTCCAGACATTAACTGTGAAATTATTCAAGAGATGAAAAAAGACGACTCTGCTGATTGTCATGTATAGTATTTTTGAGCAGCAAGCACTTACCAGTGTCTAAGATATAAGCGACATGGTAAAATATCATCTCTCCATATTTTAACTATGCTGTACCGTCCATAGCGCTGGTTATACATTTCTTTGCTTCCTGCAGAATGAATGGTCCAGTTTCAGTATGCAATTGACTTCGAAAAACAGTAAAATTGTGTTGTTCCTCAAGCAATTCTTTAATGTAAATAAACAATATCTGTAAATGAATTTGATCTAGCCAAAAAGTAAAAGAAAATTTTGTCAATCATCATAAACATAACTATTTGAGCAGGATTCAAACATGTCCAGCTTAATTATCAGTAAAACGTATTTGTGTACAGAAGGAATGATAGAGTCAAGAAACACTATCATTTTTAATAAATTATCTCCTACAAATCTGATCAACAAACTAGGTGGCAGACTGATAGCAAACAGACATGCACATTGTACAACCGAGTTAACAATAGTTAAAATGAAATACAGAAATGAATGCAATATAAGTTCAACCTTTGCATCTCTCTTGGAAATATTCTTTATCGCTGTAACGCGCACAAACAACCTGACAGGTAAATTCCACCAAGATGAAGAATAATTCAACTGCCAGAAGCGGCAGGGGTAAAAAGTATGGCTATGATTCCAGATTACAAGCCCTTACTGCTGAATTTGTAAAGGGCACCCCATCCAATCCTTCAGGAACAACCTGACAACACAAAGAAACACAAACACGAGTGGCAACAAACAATTATGGGTAAGAAGCCAACTGAATATCTAAAAATATGGTACATCATGTATTCTTTAACAGTCTAAGCTACATCAGCAAACATGAAATTAGTTGACTGATTACCTACCGCAAGAAATCTGAATTCATGCTCCCTCTCAATAAATGCTGGCACCTGCAAGCATCACATTTTTCAGTACACGCCGAAAAGGAGCCCAGCAAAGATCCATTAGTTTTCTTTGAGAAAAATTGACATTGCAAAGAACCCACGGCACCTCCGCCTTATTGATTTCGAAAACAGTTACTACTATCAGTTCGCCTTCACATGGCTCCACGCTTAAGCTTGAGAACTCCTACAAGTCACCCCGAAGACGAATGAATAAGGATAACTTTGTGGAAAAAGAAAGAAAATAAAAAGTGCCACTTTATCTGCTGCGATCATGATTCAACATCGAATCAGTTGAAATGGATCTTAACAAATTACCTATCCGGAGTTGCAGTTGGTGTCTCGTATAATTCAACAAATATCAGATAGAACAGACAAAAAATGGCTCTCGCACGCGCACCACGCTCCCGCTCTGCTCTCCTTGCTCGCACCAGAATTGCCAGTAGCAAGTTCGCCGGAGCATCATCGCTGGCTGCTAGATGTGGCGGGCGGTCGCAGTAGCTCCGCAGGGCTCATCCTGTCGCCAGGCATGGCATGTGCCAGGCCCGCGGCCGGGTTGGAGACATGGGATCTCGGAACTGGAAAAAGGTTCCAGGTTGAGGTATTGTCGCGGTTCCGTTCTTCGGTGCATCATCCGAGCTCTTCCGCTCGAGGCTCTTTCCTTCTCGTCGCAGTCTCCAGACGGTACACCTTCAAACTCACTGAGTCGGATGTTGGCTGGGCTTTATACTCTGTGCTTGGAGAGACACCGGAGGGATTTCACGTGCGACAACTTCATGATCGCACGTTCTGGTTTTCAGTTTCATGCAAAGATGTGGGAATGCTCGTCGTCTCCTTGCGACGAGTTATTATGTCGACCTTCAATGTATATTTTCATCTGTAGCGGACAGGTGGACCGGATTGGGTCAAAGAACTGAAATGGTGGGTGAAGGAGCAACATGATTCATGGACGGTTGTCACGAAGAAGAAATCACCAAAGACATCACATTTTCTGAAGAAGGTAACATTTGCTTCACCCAGCCGTACAACCTTTCGGATACTCACTTCTTCCCCTCCTGCTGAGGGCATCTGGATTGGGACTATTTACTGTTTGTTAAAAAATGATGTCGGACAGGGGTGTTCTCACGCCAAAAATGCCCCTCCTCTCTTACCGACGCCAGAGAAGACGATAAACAGTTCTCTCCAAGGGGAACTACACCACATTGCTTATTCTCAGCATTCAAATTCTTGTGTCCCTCATAAAGACATGTCTAGTGACACGTCTCTGGCTATTGGCACTCAACTGCGCTCTATTGACCGTAGAGGTCGCAATAACTATGCACCGTCCTCCAGCTGGGAATCTGATCATTACAAGCCTACGGCTGCTGAGGTGGACGACATCCAGGCCCGTAGGAAGCCTACGGAACTGCAGTTCAGTGGTAGACCGCGACGTGCCATGGTTCCTCACATACAAAATCTACCTGCTAGATACGGCGGTAACCAGGGCATTCACTGCACCCTGTCTCCCTCGACTGCGCAGGTCAATCCCTCTGCAGACACGCGACTCCAGGACGTCGAGTATTGCCGCCGCGGGGAAACCAACGATTCTCCCACCCATGCAAGGCTATGCTATAATTGTCTCAGTCCGGACCATATGACATTTTAGTGTCGCAATCAAGTCCGCTGCAAACTTTGTTTTGCCTACGGCCACATCCGCAAGGTCTGTTTTGCAAAAAGGCATTTCAGGAAGGTCTGGAGGTTAAAAGTTCAAGCGCCCACTTGTCAGTCTATGACGGTTGACAAGGCAATATATCTAGCACGCGACGTGCTCAAGGAAACCTCATCAAACACTCAACCAACAACCCCTCCTCCACCATTACCCAGCGAAACCAGCAGTGAGCTTGTTCTCCGCAACCCGAGCCCATCCATGGCGAACTTCGCCGTCAACCCGGAGAGATTCCTACCTCACCCCAACTTCGATGTGGAAGACGGAGGCCAGAACAGATTAGCAAGAGTAGTAGCTCACCTTCCTGGTATTCACCACCCCATGCATGAAGAGTGGGTCATTGTTGTGGATGATGATGAAGTGCTGCCTCAAGAGCAGTACGAGTAATACCGGATCCAGATCAGAAACCATCTAGTCCACATTTTGGGTACGCCGGTGAGATACTCCTGCCTTACTCCCCTCGGGATCGCCCTCTTTTCATTGGAAACTTGCTTCTACCGTGACATGCTGGTAATGGGGAATCCCATTCACATGGATGACGTCCAGTTCTCCTTTGTCCGGCATATGATTATGGGATTAATCGGAGGCAATGGGATTTCACTTGTATGGGTTGGCTAATGATTCTGGGATTCCCGCTTGATTATCGGACTGTGGAAGCCATTGATCTGGCAGTCTCCAGCTTTGCCAAGCTCCTTCACTGGCATAAAATGCCAAGAGCCTTAGGAGTTGTCATGGTCAAGTGTCTCTACCATGAGACCAGACTCATCCCAAGAAGCCTAGTTCTTCGACGGGGAGGAAGATCGGGGGGTGCCTGGTCATGGACATGCTGTGTGTACATCTTGAATTGGATGAACCCGGCTGGTAATCTGCTTATTGAGGACCTTCCACCAGAAGATGGCAACCCACACCCTATTGAGGACCTCCAACCGCCGCACCTTGATCCGGAAGAACAGGTTATGCCCCAGGATGGTGGACACGGGGATCCACATTGGGATGCTCTGATTCAAGATGCTCATCTGCAGAACCATCTCGGGGAGAACGGGGGATGGGAGCCCTGGCCACAAGGACCACACCAAGAGATTGTCGCTAGCTCAGACGGGCCGGAACAGCAAGCCTCGGATGTATCAGTCGCGGGGAGCTCAGAAGCAACACTTTAGGGAAACCTCCCACAGAACCTCCATACCGTGCCCGTTGTCAAGCTTGGGCGCCCGGATGATCAACAATGGAATGGGTGCAACAGTTTGATTCTGCTGGGTTAAGGAGAATGCTCCAAGCAGCCTTCCCAAATCAACATTCAGCCTGGTGGAATGGATAGTTACAGGAAACCAGGGTGCCAGGACATGGAAACAAGGTGGTTGTCAGAGCAGCACGACCTTCGGGCAAGAGAACAGCGGTGCCCATTGTGGAACTGCAGACACTTAACCAGCAGATGGCAATAACAGATGGTGGAAGTGGAAGCACCTCAAAGACCAAAGGACCGTCGGTCGGTTCCCCAATATCGCCTTCTCCGGGAGCTACCGTTGGCTCCACGGGCACACACAGCAGAAGGGCAAAAGGGAAGGCGCCGATTGACTGGGATAAAGTTAGGAGTAAAGATCAAGAACTTGCTAGGTGATCACAGATCAAGGGCTGCAAATGGTAACCAGGTCAAGGAAACTCGCCAGGCTCAGGAAGTGAACCAGGTTTCATCGGCCCCAACTGACTCCAACAATAACGCAGACTTTTTGGGGCCTCTAAAATTTCCTTCACTTGATGAAGTTGATGAATACTCCCCTTATCCATAAATTGTTGTTGCCACTCTGCAGGACATGGCGGTCCGAGAGTGTGGCATGCCACTTGAAGTGGCGCGCGCGAAGCTCTTGACTGTTAGAGATATAATAGTAGTATTATATTAGATGATGTATTAGGGACTCATTTGCATATTTGTCATCCTGTACATCTATATATAGAGGCATCCGGCCTCCTCAATAATACAAGATCTAGAGATCCAATATTCATAACATGGTATCAGAGCTAGGTTTCATTTTCCCATACCATACTAGGTCAATCTTTTCTGGCGGGGCCAGCGCCTTGAAATCGGCCGCCGCCGGAACTACTCTGCTGCATCGTCGACCGCCTCAGCCTCAAGTGGTACGCCATCGCGCTGCACGGCGTGGCGGGCGCGCGCTTCGTCACACTCACCCACGCGTAGCCGCCTGCAACGGAGCAGATCTGGGAGGCCGAGGTCGAGCGACTCAACGAGCAGCCGTGGCGGGAGGTCGTCGAGATCCTCTTCGCTGTCACCATCTTCCGCCAGGACTTCTCCATCACCTTTCCCGCCATGGTCGCAACGCCGTGCCTCGTGGTCCGCGTCTCAGCTGCCTTCCCGACGCTTCTTGCTGGCTGGCTTTCGACACTTCCCTCGTGTGCTTTTCCCTGCCGCTAGGCTTCTCTATCTTTCTATTAAGATCATCGCCGGCCTTCCTTCCAACATTGGTTTCCTTCCGCTACTCGGGGCGTTTGATCTGCAACCGCCCCACCGTCGGCTTGAATACGGTCGCTAGGAGCCTCTGTCCGTCGCCTATCGGGAGCAACTGCTAGACCTACGCTTGATCCAGATCGGGACTTCACTCGATTGGATCTGGTGCGCCGCCGTCTTCGATCAGATCGAGAATCCCCCGATTGGATCCAGCTCGTCGTCGGTGTCAAGTCGCAGTACCGCGTCGTGTCTCGGCAAGAAGCCGTAGAAGGCGCGCGCCTCGGGCACCTGGCCATCCTCCTCGCGTTTACGGTGTTTGCCATGCCGGAGTCACCGCGCTGGCTCGTCATGAAGGGCCACCTCTCGGACGCCAGGATCGTACTGGCCAATATCATCGACACACCAAAGGAGGCAGAGGAGAAGCAGGTCTAGAAGGAGCTCGTCGCGTCCCTCTTCGCCGGCTACATCACCAAGAAGTGCAGCCGAAAGGCGTCCACGCTCGGCGGTGGTGTCGTCTTACTCCTCGGCGACGCGCTCAACGGGTTTGCTGTGAACGTCGCCATGCTCATCATGACGTCACGATCTGGCTGTGAACGGGCCGAAAGTGTGGTCGGTGCTGATCTCAGCATAACATCGTGCTGACGTCATCAAGGCTAGGGTTACCGTCATTTTTTTTAAAAAAAATATTGCTGCATGTACCAGAAGTAAAAGAAAAACAGACGGCAGCGGGTGACTCCTCGTCGGATCGGGGATGGAATTGACGTCTTTTGAGTGTGTTCGTTTTGGCTGCCTGTGACATCTTGATCTATCATTGATTCGAGAGCTCCGTCTACGCCTCGTAAAAAAAAAGAATGCTTCTTGCGCCACTTTTGTTGCGCTCTCGTCGTCGCCTGCCGTTGCATATGTTTGCATCTTGCCGTTTTTGTCATCTTCATCATGATGACTTTTTCTTCTTCGGTCGGAATTCCAGCTATGCGGTGTCTAGTGCTTTTCAATTGCACTAATTGTCGTGATTGGGTTCCT